>QEPC01014166.1:2476214-2495594 GCA_003113815.1 Sphenodon punctatus | reverse complement strand
GGGGGATCTGGCCCCCCCGGGATTGTTATTGGTTTGGTGGGTAGAAAGACCCCCCCCCCCCCCCGTGCTGCTTTGTAGGTGGAAACGCAGAGATAGAGAGGAGGAAATCCTGCTTGGAGGAACTGAGCATGCGCTGAGCAGGTAGGACGTGGGAAGCCTGAGCTCCATCCAAGCCGCCTGGAAAACGCTCCAAAACGCTGCATGCAGCGCTGAAAAATCAAAGTAAAACCAGAGCAAATGCCTAATAAGGGCAGAAGAATAGAAAACCCCAAAGGAAAGAACACTCACTAGATTTTATCAGCTGCGGGTCTGCAGCGGGCCTGCACGAAGCAGCAAATCCCCGAGACAAAATGGCGTCGAGAGGGACGCAAACGGAGCCTGAAACACCGAGCTCACAGCAGGAGGACACAGTAATGAGCATTCTAATGGACATTAAGAAAGATTTGGCAAAAGCAGATAAGGACAGGGAGCAATTCTTAAAGGAAATGTCTGTCATGCAAGGGGACATTGAGATGGGGAGAGAAAAATACAGAAGTGCTCCACAAAGGGGCAGGCATTGCAGAGAAAAGATTAGCCTCCCTTGAAGAGTAGGCAGTGAAAACAATAGATCACACTGACCACCTGCAGAGAGAAATATGCTGGCTCAGAGCTAAGGTGGAAGACCTTGAAAATAGGTCACGGAGATCTAATTTAAGGATAGTACTGTCAGGATTCGAAGGTTGTGGGGCCAAAGGAAGGACAAGCTAGGAGGGCGGGGACGCGTTAGGAGCCATGCGGCCAAGCCGCGGCGTTCCCCGCCAGCCCAGGAGGCCACGCCCCCACGTAGCTCGGGGGCGGGGCTGGTAAGAGCGTTGCGACGCGCGGAGTGCTTGCAAGCCGGGCCGCAGCAAATAGATGCGGCAAACGCAAGGGAAACCCGGCGGGGGCCAGGTGCACCGCCGATAAACAGCCCAGCTGGGAAATCGGGGGCGGGGCCCGAAATAGCGCCGAGGTGCTCTGAGCGGCTGCGCCACAGGGCGGGGCCCGCCGCGGGGGTATTTAAAGAGGGCCAGTCTCACTAGGGCGGTGCCGGTGAACAGCATAGCTGTGAGACTGGCCCCAGCGTTGGAGTGGTGTAGAGCATTGCAGAGAAGGAGACGGAGCGTGCGTGGTGGTGTGTGCGTGAGGTGGTGCGAGTGAGCACGAGTGCGGGGAGTACGAAAGGGAGGAGCAAGTATACGTTGGGTGTGGGTGGTGTGTGTGGTGAACTTGGAGAGCACTGTAACCCTCTTGGGCCCTGTGAAAAACCCTTCCTGTCTGTACGTGTGTGTTACTGTGTATTCCCTTCCCGCGATTCCTGGAGCCTTTCCCCCCTAGCCTCACGACTCCTTTCACGTAGTACTACTATATTTCCAGCCCCTATTTCATGTGCTTGTGTGTGGGGGGGTGTAGCGGGGATAGGAGCTGTTATTACAGCCCCACGCCCAGCGGGGGCAATCCTCAGGGCCTTGCTGGTTCCCCCCCCCCCGATGATGACAGGCCACGTCTCTCTTGCAGAGGTTTTGGGCCCTATACAAGCCTGAGGGGTGTTTTACACACAATCTAGGATTGACCCCGCGGAGGCCTGGGTTATAGGGCAACTCAAAGCTAATAGGTCTGCTAGGTACCATCTTCCTCTCCATACCCCCCTACCCTAACAAGTAGGTGTAAAAGAAGGGGTAGAGGCAAAAGGAATGAAGGAGCTGCTGTGGGGGATCCTGGAAAAAAGATTCCCCGAAACACCTAGGCCAAAATTGATAGGGCGCACAGGGTGGGGCGCACCAAGGACAATCATACTTAGAAGGCAAGTTTATCAGGATAAGGAGGATATCCTAACTCTAGCCAGAAAAAAAAGGCAGCAGCTCGAGTATAATGGAGAGAAAATAAAGATTTTTCCCTGACTACTCGCAGGAGACTATGCAGAAAAGGAGAAAATGGATTAAATATGTGGGGGAACTAACGGAGAGACGGTTCCAGCCACAGCTCTGGATGCCTGCAAAACTAGCAATCACTCGGAACAGAAAGAGGAAAATCTTTCTCAAGACAGAAGAATTGGAGGCGCTCCTGCATAAAGAAGGAGCGGGACAAGGAAGGATTAGACAAAAAGAGCAAGGGGGCGGGGGGGATTTAAAAAAGGAAAGGGGGGGGAAGAAAAGAGGAAAGGGTGCAGATACAAGAGAACTGAAAGGGGACAATGGTCTGCAAGGGGGTAAATAAAAAATGGTTTTTCTTTGCTATTGAAGAGGGCTGGGGAAAACAAAAAAGGAGCAGTAAAAGATTAAAGGGTAAGAATTGAGGAAAGGTACCTCTTCAACTGACGGTGGCATAAGGAGCAGAAAGGCGTTATCTGATATAATTTATAAGGTTGGCAAAGTTTGAAAGACCAAAAGGGGGGAAATCCCACAGATCAGTTACTTCAGGGAGGTTGAAGGTAGAGAGGGAGAGGGGTTGAAAGTTAGTGTAAGGTTAGATAAGAAGAGGGGTAAAAGGGGGAAGGGAAGGGGGGATAGCTGGTATACTAGGAAAAGGGGAACAAGAATAGAGGGATAAAGATAGCAAGGAAAGAGGTACAAGCAAATCATAAATGGAAAAGTTAAAATTACTTACCTTGAATGTAAAGGGATTGAATGCTCCCATTAAGCGCAGAAGGGTTAAAGCAGCTGATAATAGAGAAGGGGGTAGACATTTTTTTTAATTTATTTTTTTGCAAGAGACACACTTGAGACAGGAGGATGTTATAAGGTTTCAACATAAAAAATTCAAGTATATATTCTCATACTCAGCAAGAAATTTAAATAAAGCAGGCGTGGTAATTGGTATTACATCTAAGAGGCAATTTGAACATTAAAAAACAGATGAGGAGGGGAGGTTCTTGCTTGTCAATGGATTGTTGGAAGGGGAAAAAGTGAGTTTGGTGAACTTGTGTGCCCCAAACGAAGCCACAGGTGCTTTCATATAAAAAGCCATAAAACAAATCATGGAGAATAACTATCGCCAGGTCGTAATTCAGGGAGATATGAATATGCCACTATCTCACCTAGACCATTCTAAGAAAGAAACTGAAACACAGGCAGGCGAAAGTAGTAGCAGAACTAGAGAGGTGCAACTTGACAGATGCATGGAGATTCTGGAATCCAAGGGTGAAAGATTACACATTCTATTCCCAAACTCATGAAACAGCAACACGTATAGATCACGTGTTGCTGGATAAAGTGTTAATAGGGAGGTGCACAAATAGTTATATCCTCCCAGTGGTGGTGTCAGACCACCACGCTATAATAATCCTGATACAATGTGGGGGAAATGAAAGACCGCATGCTCGCAGATAGCAATTGGATAAGGCCACACTCAAAGATAAGGATTGTAGGGAAGACCTAGCCAAAAGCATTCAGGAATACTTTGACCTGAATACAAATTCAGTCACCTCAATGCACACACTGTGGGAGGCAGCGAAGGCTACCATCAGGGGGAAATGCATTGTGATCAGCGCACATAAATGGAAAGAAAAAGGGGACAATTAAAAATGCACAATTAAAAAACCTAGAATTTTTAGTTAAAACAAAACCCAGCCTGGAAGCAAAACAAGAACTGAACAAAATTCGGAACCTTATAAACACATATGAAATAGATGACCAAACAAAGTATATAAAAAGCTTTTATTTTGAACAGGGGAATAAAACAGGCAGAGCATTGGCCAACATGGTCAAAACACAAAAAAACAAGACGAGAATCGTGGCAATACAAAAAGGAGATACAAAATTAACGGTAGCAGAAGACATTCAAGCAGCATTCATGGAATTTTATACGGGACTATACTCTCCAGAATCTGAAAAAATAGAAGCTTTTTAAAAAAAATATAAAATACCAAGGATAAATCAAGGTTTTTGAATGCCCCCATATTAACACAAGAAGTCTTAGACACTATAAAGGCCTTAGCCAGAAACAAAGCCAGTGGCCCAGATGGCTTCCCGGTGGAGTTCTTTCAAACTTATGTGGAAAGCCTTGCCCCACATTTAAGTGAACTGTACAACATCATCATAAAGGAAGGGGAGATGCCACCAACCTTTTATGAAGCAACAGTCACACTACTGCACAAGCAGGGTAAACCAAAGGATCAATGTGAAAATTATAGGCCCATCTCATTAATAAATGTGGACTGTAAAATTTTCACAAATATTCTGGTCACAAGACTGGCGGCAATCATATCAGAAATAATACACCCAGATCAAGTAGGGTTTATCCCAGGGAGGTTGGGCACGGATAATGTACGACGAGCAATCAACATAATCTCCAACATTTAATCTAAAAATATACCAGCTATTATAGTATCGGCGGATGCCCACAAGGCATTTGATTCGGTAGAAATAAAATGTTTGACCGCCATACTTCAGAAAATGGGGATGGGAGGAAATTTTTATGAAATGGATAGGGCCTATATATTTAAAACCGGAGGCACAGCTATTAATAAACGGAGTGCTCACCAAACCTTTCAAATTAGAAAGGGGGACATGTCCGGGATGCCCACTGTCGCCCCTCCTGTTTGACATAGAGAGAATTTCATACCACTATTAACACAAATTAGAGAGGAACTGCAAAGTTGGAGTAAATTAGCAATGTCATGGATGGGGAAGATGAATATTTTTTAAATGATCACACTACCCAAAATTTTATATAAATTTATGGCACTCCCCATAGAGCTGCTAAGTCAATTCTTCCAACAGTGCAATAAAATAATATTAGAATTCATCTGGCAAAAGAAAAACCCCAGAATTCGGAGAAAGACCCTGCATGGAGCAAAAGATAGGGGAGGACTAAATTTACCAGACATAGAAATGTATCACAAGGCAGCAGTGCCAAATGCACTACCCAATTGGTACGGCAACATTAAAGCTCCATCATAAGTATTTTTAGAAGCACAAAGCTTGCAGATAAAACAATTTTAAACACATACTAACAGATAAAGGGAGAATACATAGAAAAACCTGGGCCCCACATCCATTTGCAGGGAAGGCATTACAAGAATGGAAAAAAGTGTTTTTAAAAAAAAAAAAAAAAAAAAGCAAAAAGGGAGGCCTCACCATATACAGACATAACAAAGTACCAGACAGAGGGATGCCATGGGCGTCGATCCTGCAGAAAAAACTGGAAAACAAAGGAATCAATAGAGCAGGGCAGTTATTTGCAAATGGGAAATGTATAACAATAGACAAATGTACAGAATTGATACAGGAAAGGGTGGACACTACAATATCTTCAACTGAAAAGCATATTTCCAGATAGAATAGATAAAGAACAGTACAGTAGAAAACCACACGAAATGGAACAGATAGTATTGGAATATACAGCAAACAGCGGGAGATTAGTGAGAATATACAAGGGGCTACAGAAATTATGATACAGTAAAGAAAGCACGTATATTACAAAATGGGAGAGAGACCGGGACATACAGATAGAGGAGAATCTTAAGGAACAAATCTGGCTACATATGCGCTCCTGTACAACATCCTTGCAATTCAAGGAAATTCAAATTAAGCTTATATTAAGGTACTATCTCACCCCGGTAAGGGTAGAAAAGATGGAGGGTACGGGGGGTGGTTTATGCTGGAGGAATTGTGAGGAAAGAGCTACATATTTACATTGTTGGTGTCACTGAATGGTAATACAGCCACTATGGAGGGGAGTGTGGGAGTTAATGAATATTAATATACCATATATCCCAGAAACTGGACTATTGGGGATCTATCCAGACACCGTACAGGTGCGCAGATTTGTTCCTGCATGTAAGAAAATGTGCATGGTAGCTTTAAACCTAATAGCAAGGAAATGGGAACAAGAACAAGAACCTACGGGTGGACGAGCCTGATGTGGTACCTGTTCACGATGGAGAAGATGGTAGCAAACATGAAAAACAAAAGAGAGAACGTTACAGCGACATGGTGGCCATGTATGGACATACTGAAGAGGGAGAGGGTGGAAGAGGAGGAGATGGCGTTCCTCTTTGACTTTTTACATATGAAAGAGAGGCAGTAACGGCTTAGAAGAACAGTATACCAGCATTTATGGGGGAGAGGGGGAGAAGTGGGGTTTGACTGAACACAAATGGTTAAATGTAAAACAGCGTTATAAAAGTTGTAAACATTGAAAGAGAGAAAATAAAAGTTTTTTAAAAAATTAAAAAGGGGAAAAAAAAATCCTGCTCTGTACCTTTGCATGTGTTTGCCAGCAAAGCCACATGGGGGGGGGCCTTTCAGACCAGTCTATCCCCACGCATATGCTGGTGTGCACATTCCCTCCTGCAGCCAAAATATGCGTGTGGGGGAAGGTCTGAAAGTGGCCTTACTCCTAAGCAATAACCTATATTTTTCCTAAGTTTTAAAAAGGTCAGGAGGACTGTCATCCCTATCTCCTTAAATGCTTAATTGCCTTCCGTACCTCCTTTCTTGCCTCTCTACATTCCAAATCAAACCAAGGAGTAGGTTGCCTAGCAGGGTGGGAATCTAAACTTGATGTGGACACCACATGGGGGCAAATAGCCTCCAAAATTGAGCCATTGCACCCTAATACTGATCTCTCCTTATTCAGTACTGAATCTCAGATTCATCGACTCAGGTGAGTTCTAAAGCTGAGTTATGGCCTCATTCACCGTAGGGGACCATCTAATACGTTTACCTACAGATTTATCAACAGATTGGCATCTGAGGGGAAGCCCCTGTACCAGACTTCTCAGTCTCCTCTCTTATTATAAGTTCTAAAGGTAAATGATCAGAGCCAGGAGCCACTCTTACAACAAAATCCTCTACTGATGGAAGCAATATGTCTGAAACAGCAATATAATCTATAGTGCTCTTACCTCCTATACCAATATATGTATAGTCTCCATTTGGGTCCCCTGGGGTGTTACCATTCAAAATAGTTAGACCAATAGCATTGATCAGCTGGATGATTTCCCCCCCAAAGCAGTTAGTAACTCGATCTTTCAGCAAGGGGCAGATATTCAAGAAACCAGAAAAGGAATCCTCCTGACATCCGGTTCAATCATCCAACAACCTTCCTCCTAAAGTCCCCCAGCTAAAGTAACTCCTATACCTGGAAAGTCATCCATCCAACGCAGAACTAAGCCTTCAAGCTACTTCCACATACCATGGGAGTAATACACTGAGTTTACTGGAGGGATATATACATTAATAACAATAAGGGTCCAATTGGCCTTCTACTCAATTTTCCAGGCTGCCCTATAAGGAGTACCAGCTGATAACAATTGCACGGATTTAATTAAGACAGATGACAGCCAAAGCTAGTCCCCCACTCGGGTGACCATGCTCCACAGGGGTCATAGCCCTCAAAGAATAAACCCAAAACCCCAGAATTTCAAAACAAGTATTCAGATGTTTTGCGGATTAAATAAAATTGGTGATCTCTTCACAGTGCAAAAATTATGATTGGCCTGACAGAATAGTTCATGTTGGAGTTGCAGAGAATTTCTTGCAGATCCTGTCTGATGTGCATTTGTAGAACATGGAAAAAAAGAATTGGCTATACCCAGACTTGGGTTAAAATTCACTCCAACTTATTAAAAAGGCTAACTTTTCCCTCCATAAATACCAATGGCCTCAATTCTGAACGCACTTGAGCAGGAGCAAGTACTATTGATTCCAATGAGACTTGCTCATGAACAAGTGTGTTTAGGATTGGTGGCAACTCCCAGGATAGAATTTATTCAGGTTTCTATGGACATACCTTAAAATGTGTTTGAACAACCTCCCATTGGCTGTTTCCAGTATACCCCTTGTCTAAGGCCATAAGCAAGCATTTGGTTAATGCTTGCTTATCTAGTTGTAACTTGCATGTTTTTTCTTTTCAGGATGTGATTAATACTTTATTGCCTAAAGTCTTGCCTGCAATAACTGAAGGTCTCCAAGATTTGGATGATGATGTTCGAGCTGTTGCTGCATCATCCTTAGTACCGGTAGTGGAAAGTCTTGTCCACCTTCAGTCACAGAAGGTGAATATCGTTTTTGTGGAAATGACAGAGACCATTATTGTAATCCAGCATATCAGTTTAACTCGCTTATTTGCAATACATTAAACTTGCTTATTTTCTCTTTCAATTTTCTGAATACAAAGTATTGTCTATTCCTGTGCTTGTATCTGCAGGTTCCCTTTATTCTGAATACGTTATGGGATGCTCTTCTGGAATTGGATGACCTGACAGCTTCCACAAACAGCATCATGACTCTTCTTTCATCCCTTTTAACTTATCCTCAGGTTCAAAAATGCGGGTAATGATTTCTGGCTACTGCACTGATAAGAATCCTGCCAAATAAATGTTTTCAGCCAAATTAAGCTTTTTTTACTGAGGCAGTGGTATTCAGGGTTCTGTTCTGTCCCCTCATCTGTTTAGCATGTATATGCAGCCGCCCAGCAAGGTGATTAGGGGGTTCGGTGTATGGTGTCGTCAATATGCTGATGACACCCAACTGTACCTCTCTTTTTCAACAGACCCAGACCTGGTGCCTGGCGGCTGTGAGAGATAGGATTCAGCCGCAGTCGATTAGCCCTCATCCAGACAAGACAGAGGTGATGTTAGTGGGTAAGGTGATGGAATTGGTGACCCCCATCATTGATGGGGTCTGTCCTCCATTGACCTCCCAGGTACAAAGTCTAGGGCTGGTCCTCGATGCGCAGCTCCACCTGGATCTCCAGATGGAGGCTGTGACGAGGAGTGCTTTCCACCAGTTGCATCTGGTGCAACGGCTTCGTCCGTTTGTTCCGGACTCTGACCTGGCCACAGTCATCCATGCTTTCATCACCTCTCAACTAGACTACTGTAACTCACTCTACGTGGGGCTACCCATGGTGACAGCTCAGAAATTGCAGCTGGTGCAGAATGCGGCGGCTCATCTAGCGGGACTGGGCCGCCGGGAGCATATTACACCAGTGCTCCGCTCTCTGCACTGGCTGCCGGTGGTTTTCCGGGCCCGATTCAAGGTGTTTGTTTTAACCTATAAAGCCCTAAATGGTCTGGGCCCTGCCTATCTGCGAGATCGCCTCACTCCTGTTGGGGCTAGGGATGTAGGGGCTAGGGTATTGTAAGTTTGTTTTTTGTATTGGGGAGGTAAGGGGGCGATGGCGCCAGCCCCTGGTGGCAATAGGGGAGGGTGCGGGAGTAGGGGTGTGATGTTGTTTAATAATTTTTGATGTAGCTTTATTATGATTGTTGTTTTTTGTGACTTTTGTATTATGAATATGTTGTTGTTTGTGGATGATGGCCCCTCCCCTCCTGGTGAGAGCAGGAAGATTGTCCGGGGGGGGGGGGAATTGATGGGCTCCTTCCCTGGTGGCAGTAGGGAGGGAGTATCTGGATGGGATATCGTGGGTAGTAGTTGGTTATTGTTGTATTGGGTTGGGGGGGGGATTATGTTATATGCTTTGCGATGTTAGGTTTTGTCTTAAAGAAATGTTTTGTTTTTGAATGTTTTGAATAAGTTGTAATTGATATTTTTGGCCAGTGTGTTTGGCATTGATTTTGTATTGCTATTTTGTATTTCTTCCTTTTCTGTAAGCCGCCTCGAGTCGCCGTAGGCGAGAGAGTGCAGGGTACAAATTAAAGGTTGATTGATTGACTCCCCATGTCCTGGATCGGCCCCTGCAATTGTCCGGGGATGCCCTGCTCGAGGTCCCCAGAGTTTCTCGGGTGGCCATGCAGGAGAGGGCATTCTTGGTGACTGCACCGCACCTATGGAACTCACTTCCTTCCGGTGAGGGCCCAGCTGGCCCCGGTCCTCCCTTTTCGGAAAAGTTGCAAGACCTGGCTGTTCCGAGGCGTTTGGTGGGGGAGAGGGGTGATTTTTTTGGGGGGGAGGTAGGGGGATGTTTTTTCTGTTTCCTCCTTTTTATGTGGTTTACTTGTTTGTCTTTTGTTGTTGTTGCCTTTGGCAAGAGGGGCGGGGCAATAAGTTTTTAAAATAAATAAATATTGGAAGAATCTTACAGGGTTTTTTGGTCTCACAGCAAGTTATATTTCATATTGGGTAATGTAGAATGATGTGAAGGAGAGAATTTACCTGGGTCAGCTTTTGCATAAATTTGGGGACGTAGATTAAAAGACGCACAAATAAATTGTGAAACTCAGCTCAAGATTATCTGTAAATGTAGCATTATGTATTGCTGATGAACTAGAAGATTAAGAATCAGTAGCACAATTTTTGTACTAATTTCCATTCTGAAATGGTCTGAAACTATCCTTAATACTCCCCATTATCTGCATGTAGGGTATGTATGTTGGATCATTTGATGTGACAGCTATCTTAAATCTCAACATAAGACTACTTGCAGATAAGCTTCAGCCTTAAATCATAATGTCACGAAAGCAAGAGATTAATACAGACCCATTTAAAAATAAAATGCATTTATTTGTGTTTGAGTAATTTTTTGTCCTTTTAAAAATTTTGCGAGTTCTTGTCACAAAGTAGTAGTAATAATTTATTTAAGGCAATTGCCAAATTAGGTAAACAAACAATACGATATACATAATCATGTAGCAACAGTTGCACCACAAAATTACCTGACAGGATTTCCAAGTGGCCCATTTAGCACCTTGAGAATGGCCCGCTAAGAGAATCAAAAGAGGACCAGTAACCCCAGGGACATATCAAGATGACCCACCAGGTGTATAGGGTATTGCCCTCTTCACAGTATATTGAATTCAAGAGCATACAGCTCATATGCTTACCATAAGAGGGGCTTAAAATTCTAAGTTCATTCCTCTCCTAATTCTCCTAACCAGGGTCAAAAATTTGCCAGATTGTTTTCAAATGAATGGGCCACCCAGAAAAACCTGGTATTACAGGAGACAAGAATTGAGACCTCTCTAAATTATAGAAAGGACAATGCCAGAGTAGATATTCTCTGTTTATATTACACTGGCATTGACACACTCTCTTTGTACGGAATCTTGTTCCAGCTGCCTTTTACTTCAGCCACCTTAATTTGATTTAAGCGTAGCCTAGTTATGATCTTTCTAAAAGACTGTTTAATAGATTTAGACAGGTGTGAAGCAGGACGTTCTAAAGGTTTGATGTCGTCGTATAGAGGAACGCTTTTGACCCATTTCAAAGGAGATCTATCCAGCTGGCATTCAATATCTTGTAAGAGGTCCCCTATCTGAGCTTCAGTACCCGGCAACAATATTCTATCTGCATCCCAGCAGTAACCCAAGCCATTAACGTTTTGTCTAATATTATGCAACCATCTAAATTTGGATTGGATTTTGTTCTCATAATCTAAAAGACATAACTTTGTCAATCGGCTGGGAGAAAATTGTTCTATCTTTATCCAGTATTTTATGGATCTCATAAAGGCCATTGTTTTGATGTTGTTGGTACCTGTTTCCAGCCTTAGCAGCACCCCTGGTGTTCCTTGTGGAGTTTCCATTAACCTTCTTAAAAAGCGGTTTTGGGTAGCGTCTATGAAGTCCACAAATTTATTATCCAGACCAAAAATCTCAGCCCCGTATAATAGAGATGAAAAAATCTTCAAATTTCCTGCTGTCAAGGCCTCCTCCCAGGCTCTCTTACCCATCCTCCAGTGGAACTTAAGAATTCCACCCATAGCTTGAGAAGACTTACTTAGCTGGATCCCCCATACTGATATCCTAAGTGAACTTGAAAAAGTAATTCCCAAATAGGAAAAAGTAGTAAACTGGTCTAATTGGGCTTTATCAATAAACCACCTGTGCTTCTTTTTGGCGCCAAACATCATTAGCTTAGCCTTTTGGATATTAATTTCCAGCATTTTGGAATTACAATATAGTTTAAATTTATCTAATAGTCTTTGTAAGCCAACTCTAGTAGTAGACAGCAAGGCTGTATCGTCAGCATACAGAAGACTGTATTTCCAAATAAAATAGCTTTGGGGCATAACACTGAATCAGACAAAAACTGGTTCAAATCATTAAGAAATAGCAAGAAGAGAATAGAAGCAACTGGGCATCCCTGTCGCACGCCTCAATGCAAAGCAATAGTTTTGGAAAGTCGTCCCACCCCCAAATTCCAACTCTAACTCTTTCTATAGACGGATAGTGGTACTGTCTAAGTAGATTAAGTAATGTCTCATTTAGCCCCATTTAATTTAGCCCAAAGTGATCTCTCAACAGAATAAAATGCCCCTTTTTAAATCCATAAAGGCAACATAGTGGCCTTCCTTGAGAAATATATTTGGTAACCAACTATACAAAGTAAAACAACGATCAGATGTTGAATACCCTGACCTAAAGCCTGCCTGCTCCTCTCCTAGAATTCCTTTCTTCCCTTATCCAAACGTCCAGTTGGAAATATAAATGCTTCCCATAAATCTTAAACGAGATATTCATTAAGCTTATAGGTCTATAGCCTTCCAGCTTGTGATGGAATCATTTTTTCCTTTATAAAATTTTGCAAGAGTCCTTGTCACAAAGTAGCTGCAGTAGGAACTTTAATCTGGATGACCTACATAATTTTGTTTACGAATGAATAGAGTTCAGTACCAAATACTTCAATTGTAAACTAACTCTGTTTTGTATTATGTTTGACAAGCTAGGAATTATACAGTGATTGTTCTTCTCTGAAAAGTGTTGAGCCTGAATAATAGGATTTATTTACTTTGTGTTTTGTTTTTGTTTTTCCCTCTGCATATCAGTATCCAGCATTCACTTACAGTTTTAGTCCCACGTGTGTGGCCATTTTTACATCATACTATATCATCTGTTCGAAAAGCAGCACTAGAAACTCTGTTTACGTTGCTGTCTACTCAAGACCAGGTAAGAACCAGTAGCTACATACTGTAGTTAGTTGGAACATAGGTCTAAAGAGCATTGGTGGAGAGAGAATCTGTAATTCCCTTAACTCTTAGCCACAATTCCTTTTAGCTTATCTGTGTACAAGTCGTACTGGATTAAGGAAAGAAACTGAAAATTGTATGTTAAAATTCTACTACATGTTGGAATATTTCTGTTCTTCTATCCTTGTCTTCAGAGTTCTCCAGCCTGGCTAACTCCTATTCTGCAAGATATGTTGAGACACATTTTTCAGTTTTGCATTTTAGAAAGTAACCAAGAAATTCTGGATCTTATTCACAAGGTATTTAACTCTTCAATGTAATGTATTTTCTTTAGAATTCTGACTTTTAGGCAGTATTCTTTTTGCAGTTGCTTGACCTCCAATTTCATTTTCAAATTGACATTCAATTTCATTGCTTCAAGAATATAATTCACATTTCTCCTGTGCTGCTACAGTGCTATAAAGAGAGTTCTCGGTGAACGATTTCTTGGTAGACCTTTTTTTGTCATGTTATTCCCTATTAGCAAACATTGGTTAAAAATGTGTTTTCCCCCTTTTGCACATAAGACTGCTTGACTTTCCCCCCCCTTCTCTTCCCCCCCTCAGGTCTGGCTGGAACTGCTAAGCAAAGCATCAGTACAATATGTGGTAGCAGCTGCTTGTCCGTGGATGGGAGCCTGGCTCTGCTTAATGATGCAACCTTCTCACTTGCCTATTGATTTAAATATGTTGCTAGAAGTAAAATCCAGATCAAAGGTCAGAAGAGATTTTAAAAAAACAATTGGTGGGAAACTTGATCAAGAATAACTAGTGGGTATATAAGGAGAGTGCTGTTTCCTCTGTATTTCTGGTGGCCGCTAGCATGGAGCGATGAAAACGTACAGAACAAGTGTTGCTGTCTGCGTCGGATCATTTAGGAAGATACCATCCTTAATGGCTTGCAAGTATTTGTACCAGGTCTAGGTTGTCCCCGATGTGGGCTAGAGTGTAGCTGATACAGTTCCGCTTCATAGCAAACTTTAACCCTCAGACAGATTTTGGGATAAATTAAAAGCAAATATGTACCACTTCATACTCCATGTATTCCTCCACAGTAATGGGGTCAATTGTCCTGTGTTACTTCATTCTCTCCTTTCCCTCCTCCCCCACTCCTCTCCTCTTCCCACTCCCACCCCTCTCCCTCCTCCCCCTCCTTCTCTCATGTCCTCCTTCTCCCCTGCCTCCCTTAAAGAAATCTCCTCTCTGCTCTCCTCCTCCAACCCTTCCACTTGCCCCCTTGATCCCATTCCTTCCCGCCTCCTCACCTCCATTACTCCCACTGTCGCCCCTTCCTTCCTGCACATCATCAACCTCTCCCTCTCTACTGGCTCTTTCCCTTCTGCCTTCAAACATGCCACAGTCTCTCCTATTCTCAAAAAGTCCACTCTTGACCCCTCTGACCCTTCTAGCTATCGTCCTGTCTCACTCCTTCCTTTTGCTTCCAAGCTGCTTGAACGTGTTGTCTACTCCCGCTGCCTTGACTTCCTATCCTCCAACTCCTCCCTTGACCCCCTCCAATCTGGCTTCCGCCCCCTTCATTCTACTGAAACTGCTCTCGCTAAGATCACCAACGATCTTCTGGTGGCTAAATCTAAACGTCTCTATTCCATTCTTGTCCTCCTTGATCTCTCTGCTGCCTTCGATACTGTTGACCACTCACTCTTGCTGGATTCCCTTCACTCCCTTGGCTTTTGTGGCTCTGTCCATAACTGGTTCTCCTCCTACCTCTCTGACCGCTCCTTTAATGTGTCTCTCTCCAACTCCACCTCCTCCTCCTTCCCCCTCTCAGTTGGTGTTCCTCAAGGCTCTGTTCTTGGCCCTCTCCTCTTCTCGATCTATACCTCATCCTTAGGCAAACTCATTGCCTCCCATGGCTTCCAATACCACCTCTATGCTGATGACACTCAACTCTATCTCTCTACTCCCTCTCTCTCTCCCTCTGTTCAAGCTCGTCTCATCAACTGTCTCTCTGACATCTCTACCTGGATGTCTCAACGTCAACTCAAACTCAACATGGCTAAAACTGAACTCCTTATCTTCCCCCCTCATCCTTCCTCTCCTTCCTCACTGTCAATAACTATTGATGGAGTCACCATCCTGCCTGTCCCCCAAGCCCGTAGCCTAGGCTTCATCTTTGACTCAGCCCTTTCTTTTAAACCCTACATTGACTCTGTTGCTAAATCCTGTCGCTTCTCCCTCCATAACATTGCTAAGATTCGCCCTTTTCTCTCTGTCTCGTCTGCCAAAACTCTTGTTCATGCTCTGGTCATCTCTCGCCTCGATTACTGTAACCTCCTTCTCACTGGCCTTCCCCGGTCTCACCTTTCTCCCCTCATCTCTGTCCAAAACTCTGCTGCCAGGGTCATCTACCTCGCCAGTCGCTTCGACCATGTGCAGCCCCTCCTCTCTTCGCTTCACTGGCTTCCCCTTCCTGAACGAATCCTGCACAAGCTCCTAGTCTTCACCTATAAAGCTCTTCACAACCTTGCTCCCCCCTACCTCTCTGCACTTATCGCCCTCCATACTCCAGCCCGTGCACTTCGCTCCTCCTCTGTCCCTTCTCTCACCCTTCCACGCCTTCCCTGCTCCCCTAAGCGCCTTCGTCCCTTCTCACTTGCTGCCCCCCATGCCTGGAACTCCCTCCCTGTCCACATCCGCCTTGCACCCTCCCTTCATACCTTCAAATCTCTCCTTAAAACTCACCTCTTTCGCTCTGCTCTGTCTGACTCTTTATCCTGCTGAGCCACTATTCCTATACCTACGATCTGTTTACCCTTTTCCTTGCAACATGGACCTGCCTGCTGTCATTCTCATTGTAACCAAGCCAAGCACGTGCACTTGAGACCTCGCATCTTCATGAATGTTAGACCCTTTGTCTCTTCCTCTGTTCCCCTTCCTAAGTCTCTCCCCCAGCTCCTCTCTCTCAGATTGTAAGCCCTAGGGGCAGGGACCATGTCTCTTTTATTACTTTGTAAAGTGCCAGGTACACTGCTGGCGCTATACAAATGTTTGTTAATAATAATAATAATAATAATAATTAATTGAGAATTTCACTAAAACGGTATTGGGGTAAATTTGACCCCAGTTGTAATGATTAGGGAAAAGAAAGCACTACATGCCTAAGGTACTGAGGGTCATCTGTAACTTGGGGGATTTTGGGGTACCATTGATCCCAAATACTTTTCATTGGTATTGTTTGTGTCACAAACAATAACTTAGTAAAATAAAAAAAAAAATATGTTAAGCTGGAGTCCTTTTCAAATCAATCACTTTCCCCCCAATTATGACTTAATTGGGGTCTATTTTACCCTAATTCCAGGTTAGTACAGTGCATTTTCCATTCATATGAGGGTTAAAAACCTTTTAGAGTTTTGACTTGAGATATTACATTCTCTAGTTTTAAGAACAATAATATGTCCCGTATTGAACACTTAGCTAAAATTATTTTGGAACGGAGGCCCTTTAACAGGTGTGGATGGGTGGGCGGTGGATGGGGGTGCATTCCCACAAACCCCCACCCATCTGCACATAAGGAGCATCTGGCATTGGCGCCCGTTGCTCCGTGTGCGGGTGATGGGTGGAGGTGGGTGGAGCACAAAAGCACACACACACACTTGCTGCGGCATTCGAGAGGGGCGTCCATTTGAAAAGAGCCTAAATAGAAATTTGCAGTGACTTATTTTACAGAATTTGTATTAAAATGTAGAACAAAACTTTCATTTTTAAAGCATTGTTCACTTGTCTCATCAACAGTCTTTCTGCAAAATGCTTAGTTTCTCTACAATTCTGTAGAAATTCAGCTTTTTGATACTACTATGCTATAATTTTCTTTGTAATAAGTGTTGCACAGTGTATGTGGCTTGATCACTGTTCTGTGCATGTAATGTTCTTTCCAAATGCTCTACTGTGGCTTTTTCTATAAGCTTCTGTATATTCTCTCGGATATCTTCATATCTGAGCTGTGGTAGCTACAACCTATTTCCTCAAATTCTGTTCTTGTAGAACTGAGCCAGCTTGACCAGGATTATTCTGCTTACTGAGCAATTGCCATAGGATGCTCCTTTGTATGCCTCCTGGCTTCTGATTTCAAAATAAAGATGTAGGATCACACTTGTTAAGATTGACTAGTTAGATGTTGGCCAAGCAGTTGGACCACGTAATGTCCCATTTCAGTCTCTCCTGTAAGCTGAAAGTGGCTTTCTAGTTGAGTGTAGATGGTGAGGACACAGGCAGAAGCGTTCTTGGTAGCTTCTCCCCAGCTTTGGAACTCTTTTTTTTGCCCAGAGTTTGCCTAAGCCTGTATATTCTACAAATGGTGTAAAACATTTTTGTTTAGGTGGGCTTTCCCGCAGGAATGTGGGTTACGGAGTGGAGTAAATTTTAATGGTTTTTATTCTTTTTACATATGCATTTGATTTTATTTGGCCCTTTCTGTTTAACAGCGCTTACTTGGGGTCCTTTCTGAACATGAGCCTGGGACTCGTTGGATAGGGCAAGATAGAAGATCAATAAATGAATGTATTAGAAGGGCAAGGGGACAGAGATGGGTGGTGGCCATCTAAGATATTTCTGCACTTTCAGAAGTCATTGGCTGCAATCACAACCCGTGCCACCACACGTGTACTGCCACGCAGTTTGCACATGGGCCCCGTGCCCGGGGTGCACATGTGCTATTTGTGCTGCATGCACCGGTTGGCGGGCCTTGGGATTGGCCCCCCTCACCAAATTCTTCTTTAAGGGTCTGGATGACTATACAATTCAAATCTGTTTCATCCCTCTCATTCTTGTGTTGGGATGTTTCATGATGAAGAATGTATTATTATTTTTGCAGTCCAGATAGAAATATTTAACTTGAAAAGCAAAGGACACATGATTTCTCATCCTGCCTAAAAATACACTTCATTTCCATAGGAAAAGACAGGTGGCAAGCTGCGGCAAGGTCAAACCACCACCAAAGAAGTGATACAAGAATATATTGCTGGAGCAGACAGCATAACCGAAGATACAGCACCTAGGGATTATGTTGTAATGCGGGCCCGGATGATGGCAGCAAAGTCAGTTTCCTTAATCTGAAATACAAATCTAAAACTACACATTGTTTTTTAAGATTAAAAAGTTTAATTTATAAAACATTCTTAAAATGTCCGTTTATGCTAAAATGGAACTTGAACTGGCACTTAATACATAATTACGATTTTTTAATTAAACTGCAGTAACACTGTGTTTTTGTTTTTTCTTTATTAGGTTGTTAGGAGCACTTTGCTGTTGTATCTGTGATCTGAGTGTAAATACTGTTCCCCAAGAAATAAAGCCAGCTGAGTCGCTATCTCAACTACTGCTTTTTCATTTGAATTCAAAGTCAGCCTTGCAGAGGATTAGCGTTGCTTTAGTAATCTCTGAGTGGGCTGCATTACAGAAGGTAGGACACTTTTTATTGCATAAAAAATGAAACTGATTTTCTAAATTAAGCTAGATGTATGATCTGTTCCTTGGATAATCTGCAACAAAAGTACAATAGAAATGCTAACTTTGCATTTATTAAATGTTGATGAAATATGGCAGAATAGAATGACTTATTTTAAAGTCAATGGATAAAAAAGAAACTCTTTGAATCCTTGTATTTCAGATATTTACTTTACATACTAGGCTGTTTACATCTCTGTATTGACATGTGCAGTCTGTCTTGTGGCTTTGTTCTTTTATAACAAATCCATTTGTCATCATGCAAACCTGATCATGCTACATGTACCTGGAAGAGGTTTTATATATTTAAATTTTTATCCCGCCCATCCCTCAAAAAGACTCAAGGTGGCTTTTGTGACTACAGTACATGTTCTTAACTTCTGTCCTATTAGTTAAAGGCCGTATTCTGCTCATGTAAGAAAACTTCTGTGTTCTCATCTTTGTTTCCATACCGTCTAAATCCTGCTTTGTTAAAAACATTATCTCATAGTAACTCTGTTCTATTTTAGGAATGTAAAGCTGTGGGCCTTTCTGTTCAACCACGCTTACTTGGTGTCCTTTCTGAACATCTCTATTATGATGAAATTGCTCTTCCTTTTACACGAATGCAAAATGAATGTAAACAACTCATTTCATCATTAGCTGATGCACACATTGACACTGCGAGCATAGTAAGCTGCAGTGTATTTACAATAGATCAAGCCAATGAACTGGTGAGTATAATTGCTGAATTAATTTGCAAAGTCATACATCTTAATGTTGGATGACAACCAACTACATAACATGGGAAATGGCCACTCAGTAGTAAGCCAAAGAGTTCTGTATACTCTACAATTGCATATTTTTCCATGATACATGTCAATCAGCACCTTTTAAACACAGGTACTGAATTCAGTATCAAAGTGCATCTTCAGCACTTCAGTCACATTGCTGTTTTTAGCGTTAGCTTTCAAAATATCACTTTCTGTTCAAGCAGAAACAAAAAATGCAAATTAGAGTAACTTGGGAAATCAGTATTGTAAATCTTTTTTTTAAATTGTGGCAC
>QEPC01014166.1:2439485-2457187 GCA_003113815.1 Sphenodon punctatus | reverse complement strand
TGACTCAGTATGGCACTTACGTTCTTAAGCCATATTGATGGGGAGTGATGGCAGGGGCAGGATGTTGAGATGTAGCATAGTGTATTTAGGAGGCAGTAACAGAAGGGGAAATGAAAAATTTAGGGCTAGAATACAGGCTTTGCATAGCTTTGTATCTTGATAGACTTAAAATGTATTGCTTTAGGTGTATCAGCCTGTCTCTAACCTTTTAAGGGAGGTTATTGAAAGGGTGGTTGCCCAAACGCTCCGGGCTCATCTTGACACCGTTGGATTCTTGGACCCGTTTCAGTCGAGCTTCCATCCTGGGCATGGTACAGAGACTGTGCTTGTGGCCTAGGTTGATGACCTGCATCTGGAGATCGACAAGGGGAATTCTACCCTGTTTATCCTGTTAGATCTTTCAGAGGCATTTGGTACAGTTGACCAGGAGGTGGTAATGACAGGACTGCGGGACGTGGCAGGGGTACGCGGTTCTGCTCCTTCCTCTCGGGGAGATCCTAGAGAGTGGTGATGGGTGATTGCTCGTCGTCCTCTTGGGACCTCCCCTGTGGGGTCCCGCAGGGTTCTATTCTGTCCCCTCTCTTGTTCAACGTGTATATGAGGCCATTGAGTGAGGTCATTCTGAGGTTTGGGGGGACGTGCCATTAGTATACTGATGATGCTCAGCTCTGCCTCTCTTTTTCATTCGACCCAGGCCCTGCAGTCTCGGTGCTTACCTTATGCCTGGCTGCTGTTGGGGACTGGATGAGGATAAAGCCAATTGAAGCTGAATCTAGACAAGACCGAGGTGGTGATGGTTGGTCAGTCTTGTGATCTGGAGGGGGTTGGGACTCCTGTCATTGATGGAGTCTGGCTCCCTCTGGTCAGTCAGGTTCGCAGCCTTTGAGTCCTCAGGTTGCGGCTGTGGACATGAGTGCTTTTCACCAACTGCATTTTGTGAGGAGGCTGCAGCCCTGGCTACCGTCATCCATGCTTTTATCACCTCGAAGCTAGACTACTGTAATGCGCTCTATGCGAGGCTGCCCTTAATGACTGTTCAGAAGCTGCAGCTGGTGCAGAATGTGGCAGCTTGCCTCCTTTCACATTTAGCTTCAACTCTTTTAATTTGTGTTCGTTTGGGGATAGGAAGACTCATCAGGATCATTTTATTAAATTCCAATGTTCCTAGTAGGAGTGTCCCTCAACAGCTTGTTTGGAAAAGCAATTGTATTGATGTCTAAACAGTGTACGTTGGTTAATGGCCTAGTAACCTACTGCAGTGATTGTAAGTTATTCCATGACATACAAGATATATCCTGTTTGGTTTCTAAGTAAAGCTGATTCCAAGCTAGTAAAAAAATTCCTTAATGATTAATCCAGCTGTAATGGAGCAGCTCGATGTTGGTATTATTCCATATATTGTCCTTCTAGTGGTCCCGGTTTTGGGCCGAATGAGTGATCAGACGGACAGTGTACGTTTTATGGCCACTCAGTGCTTTGCAACGTTAATTAGACTAATGCCACTTGAGGTAAGTCAGAGTTTACTTGAAAGCTTTAATATTCTCTGATTTTTCTCAGTAACCACAAACAAGAGGATTCTAGCTTTTTAGAATCGAAGGAACCAGTTATGCCCTTTTTCAAGTGCAGTTCCCATTCAAATCTCTAGAATATGTCCTGGTTTTAAGGAAACTGAGCACTTGTTGAAATGCATAGTCCATTTAAAAATATTTCACATCTTGTATTTTGCTAAAAGATCCGTAGAAATGAACTAATTCTGTGAAATACCAATTTCTTAGGAAATGGTTAACATCCTTGCTATCTCTATTTTGCTATACTTTTGTTCAGACTTCTGATAGCAGTAACTAGCCTAGTTGAATTTTCAAGAATTCTTTGTGATTTTCAGCTCCTATTTCCTTTATAAGCAGCCATGAAAAGCAGGGGGGAAATAACTCTTATTTGCTATTGGAATAAATTTGTATGTGGCATGCTTTGCTTTTTAAATGCGTGGCTGACAGTGAAAAAACTAGAAAGGAAAAGAGCAAGCAGAATAGAGGATATGCTGTATGCCTCCTGAGTAGTAAGTAGTGTGTCTAGTACTTGTACTCTTTTTTGTTTGCATTTTTAAAAAATCTCTTGTATCTGTGTCTTAAGGGAAGGGTAGGATAAAAATGTGAATAAATATACAATACCTTAGTTTTGTCGTTTTCATACAGTATGATTTCCAACTGTTCCATTCTAGCGAGTGATGCAATGCTTGAGTGACTTTTTCACCAGTAGACTGAATTCATATAATTTTCACTGAAGTATCTTCAGTAATCTGACTCAGTTAATTGCAACCCTTTGAGAGTATCAAAAGGTTTCATGCATATTTATTGATATTTTGTTGTATAATATATTTATATTCTATCTATCTATCTATCTCCAATTTTTTTCTGACTTTACTAAGTGAAATTCAGAACTTGGAAGCTAACAAAATACAGTAACTTATATAAATAGCAAAATTAATGGTTGTGAGTAAATTTACTAGCAAATAATTCTATTTTAAGGCTGAATCTACCCTCTTCTTGTCCCAATCTCCAGCACTCTAGAGAGGGAATAGCCTAGGTTAGGTGTCAGAAGGGCACTCAAAATTTAGCTGGATAAGTATAGTCACTTCAGAATGGACTCTGCTAGATGGTTTAGCACCTGCATATTAAAGCCTTTGAAGGCCTTGCAGGTTCCTTCTGGTATGGGAATTGCTCATGGACAGCTTTGATTTTGGTGCTCCTGGGTAAAGTGTCAGTGGAGGAAATCTGCAGAGTGACCACCTGGTCCTCTACTCATTCTTTCACTTCACTATGGGGACAATTTTCTCTAGCATCCACTGAAGCAGCTTTTGGCCATTAGGTGCTTCAGAGAGTTATGACTCAGTCCACTTGAGTACTGGACTCATCCTGGGGCAAGACTGTTTGTTTGTGTGTTTGATCTGGTGGGAATCTGCCTTCCCTTGGAAAGGCACTGCTTGGGGACTTCCATTTGTTCTGACTGTCCACCCAGAGAAATGAAAGGGAAACTTCCCTACCTGTGAGTTTCTGTTCTTCTCTTGAAGCACAGTGGACAGTCAGTCCCACCCATGTCTGAATCCACTTAAGAAGATCAGACAGGAGTTTTGAGTAGTCTGGAGGCTTCTTTGCCGACCGCCTTTTCTTGTCTGTTGTTAATCTTGTTGTTTCTAGTTTTCTTTGGCAGCCATATCTTTTTCTAGACTTGAGATCAGATTTCTATAAAACCTGAATTGATCATCATTCCTTGTAGCCAAAAATGTGGTGGTTTTTCATACTCTATATGTACCAAGGGTGGGCATGCTATATATTTACCGCATACCAATATCTTCATATCACTGAGAGCCACAAAACACTCATTGATCATCGGCTCCCTCCACCCCACCCCCAAGAACATAGCCACATGGCTTCCCCTGAACCTACTCCTTGCATCAACACGCCTGGTCTGGCGGCTCAGGGCACCCTGCCCCTGCTCTCCTGGCCCCCAGGAGGCTCTGACTGTATCAGTAGCAAAAATGGTGGCTTGGCTTCTCTTGATCCTGACAGAGCCACAGTACAGGTGCCTGAGAGCCGCCATTTGCCCACCTCTGATATATACGATTTCTCCTTTGCTCATGGCATACTGTCCTTATTCTGGTTCTCACCAGCATTTTGATTTTTCTTTGCGGAACCTAATTATTTTTATGTAGCACCCCCCGGTCATGGCACTTTAGAATTAACAATTTAATACAATTTTTAATCCTCACAACAACCCTGTGAGGTAGGTTAGGCTAAGGGAATATTGTGATTGGCCCAAGGTCTCCCAGTGAGTTTCTGGCTAACTGGGGCCTCCCCCTACCTCCCAGTCCATGTACTATACACTTAGCCACTACACCACACTGGCTAATCAATTGACAACTTACTAATTGTCTTGTATGTAATCTTTGTAGAGGTAACCTTTTGCCCAGTTCTCAACTTTATCCCTGCAGTAACAGAAATTGAGAAGTTCAGGAATAGACCTGAATAGAAATTCAGAATAGAAGTTCAGGACATGGGAAAACTTACATAGGAAGACTGGGGAAAGATAACTAGGTATGATTATTGAGAGAGAAGATAAAATACACAAAATTCTGTGTGGAGTTGAGAAGGTGCATCAAGCACTTCTGATCTTGTATTACAAGAACTGTGATCTAGTATGACACTTAAGATAAAAAGTAGATTTTTTAAAAATTGTGCTGCATGCTCATCTAAAGTCTTCTGTCTGGGGACACTGTCACATGCTCACAGTATGTAAGAAATGAATCCTTTTTGTACAAGATTACTTTTTATTTCAGGCTGGCATTCCAGACCCACCAAATATGTCTGAAGAATTAATACGACTGAAAGCCAAGGAGCGCCATTTTCTAGAACAATTGCTGGATGGAAAAAAATTGGAAAACTATAAAATTCCAGTCCCAATTAAAGCAGAACTCAGGAAATATCAGCAGGTAATAACTTTTCGTAGTAAAAGTTTCTTTTTCTGCACTGAATCATAACTAACAAATTCTGTGCAATGAAGCTAAGTTAATTTTCAGAAAAAGGAAAATATACTGTTCTCCCACAATTTTGGATTTTAATCTTGAGTAGTGGCATACGTGACCCATATCCCCCATGCGTGCTAAATGTTACAAGCAAGGGGTAATTTATACAGCATGTGAAAGTAAAAGTATTCATTTCTGTATCTTAATACCTTCACTAATCCATGGTGGCATGTGTCTTGGTGGTTTCAGCTATTGGTGAGTGTTTTTATTTGATTCTCTCTCCCGTTACCTTGTCTTCTGCGTTTCATTATAGTCCTGTTGGCAGTAATCTCTGTTGGCCTGACCCCCTTCCTGGGGGGGAATAGTAGCACATTAAGGAATTTGTTTGTTTTGGCTGTCTTACTATACTTCTGCCTCCTCTGGCCATGGCAGAGCAGCATAAGACGTGAGGGAAGCTCCCCAAGAATGCTGTTTGGCAGACAGTATTTTTTTTTTATGAGTAACCCCGCTAGGGGCTGCCACCAGGAAGAGCACAGCACACCATGAATAAAAAGGATGTGGATCAATAGGAATCTGTTCTCTTGCAAACTCCTTGGGGACAAAGCAGATTTTTCTTAATCTTCCTGAAGGGAAACTCCTTCAAATATAATAGCCTCCTGTCTCTACAGATAAATCCATTAATGGTCCAAGTGTCCCCCTGAAGATCCTCAAATTGGTCCAGACTCCCCAGGCAAAGAGGCAGGCATCTTACAAGCTTCTTACAGGAGAGGTTTTGCAATTTTAAGGAGGAGTTGGTTGGGATGCTTTGGCAAAAACCAGTCTCCAAATTCATTCTTCCAATAAGGAATGTTGGAAGAAAGGAACTGGAGAACATGGTAGGTTCTGTCGTTCACCATATAACATGCTACAGTGGCCTTGTCCGAGAGATGCTTAATAACCTTATCCATTCCTGAAATAAGACACAGCCCTTCTGCTGTTTGTGGGAGGAGATTTTACTCTCCAAATAAAATTACAAAGTAACCAGTTTTTCTGTGAAATGTGACATACTAACTGGCTACTACAACAAAGGGAAACTGATTAGGGTTCTACTTGGTTTCCCTTTAGCTTCAGAGGCTCCTTATCAATTTTCAGCCCCAGAGGCATACGTAACCTAAGCTCAACAGTGGACAGCAGCAGTATTTTGACGGGAAGATAAAGTAATCTGTTCTGTATGCTGATGTATTTATTCTGTGAGCCAATCAACATGCTTGATGGCCTGTTTCATAATTCTTGTTCTTTTTCTTATAGGATGGTGTGAATTGGTTGGCATTTCTCAATAAGTACAAACTTCATGGAATTCTTTGTGATGATATGGGTTTAGGGAAAACATTGCAATCCATTTGTATTCTTGCAGGAGATCATTGTCTCAGGTAGGTCGAAACAATTGCTGTTCTTGCATGCTTTTTTGTATTGCCAGAAACATGAAAATGTAACACTTCCTTGATCGGCTTCGCTACCCCTACAGGGCTCAAGAATATGCACAAACTAAAATGGTGGACTGCGTTCCTCTTCCATCCTTGGTGGTTTGTCCTCCAACACTTACAGGTCACTGGGTGGATGAAGTGGGTAAATTTTGTTCCAAAGAGTATCTCAATCCATTGCATTACACCGGACCTCCCACTGAAAGAGCCAGGTAAGCAGTTTACCATACAAATTATTTTAAGTCTTGTCTTGCAACTGAATTTTTCTGCCTATTCAAAAAGTTCTGAAATTATATTTTATTTTTGTTTCAGCAGCAAATTTAATCTTTGTGAGCAGTTAGCTGTGTGCTTATTTTCACTCAAATTGTTTTTAATACTTCCCATCTAACCTTCTTTCAAGGTTACAGCACCAAGTGAAGAGGAACAACCTTATAGTAGCTTCATATGATGTTGTGCGAAATGACGTTGACTTCTTCAGGTAAAAGCTCATGGTTTCATTTGTTCATGTTTTTAATATACAAATATTTTGGGCTGACGCACTGAATTTTTATTTTCTAGAAATATTAAGTTTAACTACTGTATTCTTGATGAAGGCCATGTAATCAAAAATGGAAAAACAAAATTATCAAAAGCAGTAAAGCAACTGACAGCCAATTATAGGATAATACTCTCGGGGACACCAATCCAGGTAATCCACTTCTCTTTGCTTTGAAGGAAGTGGGGTGGAAGAGTAGGGGCAAAAAATACAAGTTATCTTTTTTTATTATTATTTTTATTGTAAAATCTATACGTCCTTGAAACGCCTTGGGTGAGGTCATTCCCATGGGAAAAGCAGAGCAAAGAAAGGAACTGAGATTCTCTCCATCTAGTTACTTGTCAAATTGCTTGTTCATCACTGTGGAATAAATGGAAGGTTCCACTGCAAGGTCTCTTGGCTGATGACCATGCTTTCGATGCAAAGTCCAACAAATAATAAGTCTTGCAGGGACCCCGGAGATCTTTTCCCATGGGGCTGGTAGGTGATCAGGGACCTTGGCAATTCTTCTGTACTGCTCTCGACAAAGTAGATTGCCATGTCTCCTCTCTGCTGTATTGCTATCTGTAGGTATCTAGTTCAAAACGACAAAAATCTATTTACTTATGGAGAATATGTGCTGCTGTCAGTGTGGTCCAAGGACTCTGAAGATTTTGCCAGGGCCTGCCCTGATAAACACCCCAGTTCTGTTTCCCAGCTGCCTTGCATTTCTTTTTCTCTAGTCGGTCTCAAAGACTTGCAAAAATGGCTTGACAATCATAACTGATTTTAGAAAAGACTTACTGCGTTGTTTTATTAATAACCTACAAATGCTAGTAAGGATACATTCCATAATATTTTAGAACACGGTCAGTCATGGTGATATTTTAACTAATGTTTCTCTTTTATGTTCAGAACAACGTCTTAGAGTTGTGGTCATTGTTTGACTTCCTTATGCCAGGATTTTTGGGTACTGAACGTCAGTTTGCTGCTCGTTACGGCAAACCAATATTGGCAAGCAGAGATGCTCGGAGCTCCAGTCGAGAACAAGAGGCAGGTAAGAACTAAACATCTATTTCTCCAAAAAGCAGCCTAAATATTGGAAAAAATCAAGCACTGGACTACTGGTCCTGTTCTCCTTGTGTTTGAAGAGATCTGCATATCTGTCATTTTCTCTTGTTTTTATTGACCCCAGGAGTTCTTGCAATGGAAGCACTACACCGGCAAGTTCTGCCATTTCTACTGAGGAGAATGAAAGAGGATGTACTACAGGATCTTCCCCCCAAAATTATTCAAGATTATTACTGTATCCTCAGTTCTTTACAGGTGAGTTTATAAAAGATTAAAATCTTCGCTGTACCCAGCACCAGCTAAGCAGAGCAGTTATAGTGAGAGGTGACAAAGGATCCAGTTGCCATTTCCCAGATGTTCTACATCAGCACTACTTTAGCTTAGTGCACCCAGGTGTAAAAAACATTGGCCTTTATAAGTCTTAAATAAAACCATCGAGTTGGTCTTTGATACCAGTAGTTGTAGGAAATTTCCTTGACCAAGTTTTTCTTTCATAGCCTGTTCAGACAACAGTGCATTTGGAAAATACTTTGAGCTAAATAGGGGGGGAAACCCGTAATCTTTTTTTTTTAAAAAAAACCCCAAAACCCTTAATTGAGGCATCAGATAGAAAAAAGATACAATAGCTTTACACCAAGTAAACTATATAATTTACGGGTGTTAACCCGCACGAGATGAGCATCCACCTGCCTATTTATTAGGTGTTTGCCCCCACTGGACCCCCAACCCCCAATCACGGCATGGTCTCCGAGAGCGTTGAGCTTGATACAGGCAAATGCAGGCCAAAGTGTGCCCGTGTGTCCGCATCCCATTGTGTTGTGAACAGCACCTCCCGTGCATACAGGTCTGCCAGCACCATTGAGTCATGGGCGTAAATCCTAGAGCATCCAAGGAGCGATCGCTTCCTGCCCTTCTGTCCAGTCTCATTCTTACTAGTGCTGCCTGTGGGGGCTTCCCGCAAGTGCATGACACACATGCAGGGGGCTGCCTGTTTATTAGGCTGGACATGTTAAACATGCAAGTGAGGGCTTCACGGACCAAACCCAGACTGCAGCGGGCTAACGTCTTATTAGTTAACACCCTGTATCTTAGCTAATTTTATACATACATGTTTCTTTCATCTGGGGCCTACAGGTTCAGCTTTATGAAGATTTTGCAAAGTCTCGTGTCAAATGTGATATTGATGAAACGGTTTCATCAGCTTCAGTGACTGAAGAGACTGAAAAACCAAAGCTTAAAGCAACAGGACATGTGTTCCAGGTATAGATTTTGTCAGTATTTTGTATTGTCTTGTTTACACATTTCTAGTGTATTATAGGGTGGAATCAAAGAGACTAGAGCTCACATGGCACGTTCCCATGTGCCCATCTATTAGGCGTCCGCCACAGAGCTGCCACTCATGGCGGAATCCAGGGATATCACAGTCAGGACTAATGCCCACATGTCTGCATCTCATCACTTAGGTTTGTTCGCCTGTGGCCTCACCGATATGCAAGTCTGCCAACGTAGAGTCCTGCCTAGTGCGCCCTGTCAGCTGAGAGGTGGGAGCAGTAGCATTCTCTCTCCCACCCCCACCTTCCCAGTCTCCCTACCGGCCTCTCAGCTGAGAAGGGGCCGTGGAGAGGGAACTAGTGCAAGGTGTCACATGAAATACAGACGGGGGCCTGCATCCAGTTATTCAGTTGGATGCACTAAAACTGATTGGGGACTGTACTGACTGAACGCAGACTCCAGCGGGCCGTCCTCTCATTGGATTCCACCCATAGTCGACATCCTGAGTTCTATTGGAAAGGGTAATCTGAACACTGGGTGCTGAAATGTATTTAGAGTAGGTGTATGTACAATTGTATCTGGCATACTGTATTCTCTTGGGTGGAGAGGGGTTTAAGGGTTGCTGTAGTGCACACGTGACAAGCAAGGTAGACACCGCGCTCTCAGGATCAGGTCACTAGACTTTTATAGCTTAGGTACTAGGGCAGGGACAGTGGATCTAGATCTGCCCTTGACCAGGAGAACCAGCAACACAGACCCTTCTGTCTAGCAAAGATGCTTCTAAAGCACTGTACACACTTAAGAGCCTCTTATACAGCACAGGATAACTTCAGGAAATTGGAAGGGTGAACCAAAGGAGAATGGGGGTGTAAGTCAAGATTTGATTTAATAATACCTTCTTAGGCCAGTGCAAATAGGCTTTGCATCTACAGGATCAGTAAACAAAGGGTACTTAAGCCAGAGAGGAGCCCATGGCCACTAGATTAGATTAGGGAGCCACCCTTCCAGGCTTATGCAAGGGCATCGGCTGTTTGTCCTTACAAGGCTTTTGCTGATTTTTATCCATAAATAGAGCTGTAGACTGCCCTGGATATGCCTAGGCATGTCGGAACATGCCAACACGTAGGCCGTTTTTACACGGATGGATGTCCCCCCACCGCTCTGTGTTGTGGCGGGTGTGTGACGGGGGGGACAGTCCATGTATACTGTGGGTGGGGGAATGGGTGTGCACCCGTGTAAACACCACAGGCAGTGGGTGTTTGTGCGTGCACTCTCCCGCCACACATCTACCAACACCTGCCACACACCCACCTACACCCACAGAGCTCTCCAACGGAATGGAGGATGCTCCGTGGGTGGAGGTGGGTGGGTGTGTCCGTGTAAGCGGGCACACGCACACCTACACCCGTCGTGCCAGAACACCCAGCCACCCACCCCTGTCCGTGTAAAAACGGCCATAGCTTGTTGTGGGGTGGCTGTTGGGTTTTTTAGTGAAGCAATTTCCATAGCTCTGATTGAATTGTCTGAGGGTGTTGAAGAGCTATAAAGTGAAAAAGTATCCGAATATAGTGTGAAACTTCCTATTTAAGCAAATGGATTTTTGTGGGGTGCTAAATTACGCTTTCAGTCAGCAGACTTGAGTTTTTATTAAAAATTTCATTTCCATTGGTTAAAATATCAAAATTGCTGCTAAATAGAAATTCAGTATTTTACTACAGGAATCCCAAACGCGGTGTGGAACAACAATTTTTTCATAGTAAAAAAAATGCAACATTTCTCTTGGAGGAGGGACTCCTTTTTTTGCTCTTGGACTGAAACCCACCAAGACCAGAGTCTTGCTCCTTCCTTGCTTAAGGTGCATTAAGTTCTGTTAAGTGAGCTTCATGTGCTGTCCTTGTATCTGTAATAAAGACCAGTATAACCCTCTGAGCAGGCAGGGTTTTAGCCTCAATTAACTTATTAAGTAACTGTGTACTGCACAGATTAATATCTCTTTTGTGGTCTAATGTGTGAAACTGTAGCCATTTGGTCTATCACATTAAGGACCAATATTGTTTTATCCCCTTTTGTTGTTGTTTTTACAAAAATCTTTAATTATAACGTTCTTGCCACATAACTTTTTTTCTCTAAATTTTCTTTAAGGCATTGCAATACTTACGAAAACTGTGCAACCATCCAGCATTAGTATTAACAACCCAGCATCCAGAATACAAGAAGATCTCTGAGCAGCTTGCAGCTCAGAACTCTTCCCTTCGAGACATCCAGCATGCTCCTAAACTGTCTGCTTTAAAACAAGTAGGAAAACTTAAAATCACTTTACTTGCTCCAAAGTTGATAAATATATTTGTTATGATTTGTTTAACTGTTTTAAACAGAAGCAACGTGGTGTGAAAACAGAGATAACACTAACTTTGCTTTAACGTTTCTTATGCATATTTCAGGGCTGCACAAGTCACCAATACAGCCCTGCAGCATGTATAAGAAATGTTAAATTAGGGTTAAAGTGGAGTTAGCGTTACGTTTGTTTTCACCCATACTTTAAATCCAGTTTGTCTTTAAAAATGAGTTAACCTGCCTTCAAGTTAGTCTGTTGGTGGTTTTTTCTTTTTAATTTTTTTATTTTTACGTCCACTTTCTTTTACTGTTTCACCTGTTGCTGTGTGAAAAGAGAAATAAAGAAGCAAGAGCCCATTGATGCCAATGGAATTTAAGCATGATTTTGAGGCTCATTATTTGATTTCTTTTATAATCAGGTGCCTTGCAGATGTTGAGGTTATTAAATCAAACTTTGTTGATCAACCACACTTGTAACCTTTTTTCAAAAATTAAATCTGGTTAAATCTTTGCGCTCCATATGGACTATTTTGTTACATTGTTCATGATGAATGACTTGTTGCTCTGTTATTCCCCAAGCCATCCCCCTTGCCTCTCTTTAAATATTGGCACAACAGTAGCTTTTTTCTGTAACTTGTATCCTAAGACTTATCTACGCAGTTAGTTGGATGGTAAACTGCCATGGTGGGAAAGGTGTGTCCACACATCTTGTTCTTATTGCATGGCTCACAATAGCCCCTTATACACAACCATTACTTGGCAAATGGCAAGGGCAGTCTCAACTTGCCATGCCTGTCCTGAGTTTGTCCACAAGTAGCTGTACACTCAGAGGGATTTGTGCAGAAGTGAAGAGCTAATCTGCACCACAGGTGCAGTGTGACACATCTTGCACACACCCGTGCAGATGGGACTACTATAGCCCATGCGCAAGGCATGTGTGCATACCGCATATACACAGGGGTTTAGGATCAAGCCCATCGAACGTAGAAAATAAACTGAAAAGGGGGAAATTTCTCTTTGCAGTTACAATAATCTCTGGTAATAACTATATGTAAAAAATTTGAAATAGAAGTGAGTTTTAAATTGTGTGTGTGTGTGTGTGTGTGTGTAAAACCTATATAATATGTATCTTTACTAGCATACAATATACTTTGTGTAAGTAAGTATAGTAATTACATATTACACAAGGTACGTATGCTAGAACAGAACTCTAGGGATCTAACCCTTTTTGGTCACAGTTGTGAAGGGTTGGCAATAGCAAGAAGTGTAGAGAGGAGGATGGAGCTGTACTGTACAGAGGACAGAGCTGCCAACTTTCTTATAGTGAAGCTGCACTGCACTATAGTATTAACATTTGGCTTTGTGCTACAGTTATCAGGCACATAGATACAATTCTCATTTTCCAACTTGATATTGTAAAGAAGATATGAGCAAAATAATTATATCATTAATCTTTACAATTTGTAGAAAATTTCATTAAGAAAAATAGGCATATATTTTAAGATGGGAATAGTAAATCCCTCACAAAGCACAACAATGGGACTTTATTACTAGTCATTACTTCAGTATCAGATTAAAGCCCCTATCCTATGTTATGATCTGTATAGTTGCAACAGTCTGCCTACAGTAATTTCAGTTTAGTATTTTTCTGTAAAGTGGTTTTGAGAATCTGGAGTATGAAAATTGCTTTTACATCTGTCAGTTTTTTCCTTGCCACTTCCCAATCTTGGCAGAAAAACTTTTGATTGTTTGATTATGCAAGTGAATATTGGATCTGCTTCCCACATAAGTGCATAATATGATTGTGCAGTATCTTTAAGCAAACTATATAGTGCTCATAAATTAATATATTTGAGCTAATGATCTAAGCTTGTTGAAAACCATTTTTGGTAGAATCAAGTTGAGAAGCTCAGTGCAGGTTAGAGATGCTCAGTGCAGAACTATAGTCACTCTTGTTACCTATAGGATCAAACTTTTAAAGTTTGGGTACCTCATTCAAAGCAGGAATTTGTACACATAGAACAATTGTGTGATAAAAATAGTTTTATATGCCTTCATGAAGGGAAAGTTTATTACCTGCATTAGACCGCTTATGAGCGAGACCTCTTGAGCTAAAAAGCCAGTCTGTCCGCTAGAGTTTGTTCCTAAACTCCCATCCTCTGTGTGTCTAGCACAAAGGGAGATACATAACGCCATGCTCACCATTGTATTACCTAATCATTGTTTTAATTTTTTATTGTTTTAACTTTTTAGTTGTTGCTAGACTGTGGTTTGGGAAATGGTGGTTCTTCAGAGAGTGGTACAGAAGCTGTTGTTGCCCAGCACAGGATACTTATCTTCTGCCAACTCAAGAGCATGCTGGATATAGTAGAACATGACCTTCTCAAACCTCACTTACCCTCTGTTACATATTTACGGTTAGATGGCAGCATACCTCCTGGCCAAAGGCATTCCATTGTTTCACGGTAAGCTCTTTCGCAGCAGACAGTGATTGGCATTCTCTATCTCATATGTGGAGTTCTTGCAGTTACTAAATAATATAAGGTACTCTTAACATGTAAGTGTGACTTAAATTTTTGGATTTTACTGAAGACTTACTGCATAATTCCATTTATAATTTTAAATGACTTGGTATAAAGATGAGTGCTTATAAATATCAAACTTTACAGGTTATCAGGTGTCCTAAAGTAAGCGTAATTGTTAAACAAATGTGGAGGTCTTTCATTTTAATATACTATAATTTTTATTTTTTCTGAATAAACCTTGAAATGGTAATATTTTTCCCTGTAGCTTCCAAATATTGCATGAGATCTGAAAAGTACTCTCACAATCCGGAGGTGTGAATGTCCTTGTATGAGCTGACCTAGGCAAGTGGCTCTTCCTTGCAAAGCTTAAAACAATATTTGTGAGCCTGGTGCAATCTTATCTGCCCTTCAAAGACCTGTGGATTGTTCTAATTTCTGGTTTTGCTGCCCTGGGGTCCACTCAAGTTAGTTCCTCCAGGAAAGGCAAAGGGTTTTAAGTCACTGTATAACCGTTCTGCTAGATACTGATAGATGCTGGGAACAAGCTGGGTTCAGCATTTTGCCCACTATCCAAAAAGTAAGGAAACTTGTGCTTATGCCTTGCTCTCAGTGGTAACTTACTTCTGTCCTAACAAAGAGAGAGACAGTGCAATTAGCAGCTCAATCAGCCACGTAACTGTCAACTTGCATCTAAGTATTTCAGTATCCAGCAACACTAAATAGTTAATGCCACTGATCAATAAACTTGGTCAGCCAGAGACTTCTTGCCTGTACCTCCAGGCCTCCGTAACCCCAGCATCAGGTCCCCGAATGTACTGGAAGGTATAAACCAGTCAATATTCATTTTTAATTTCTACAACCCTATAACCCTCTCTTCTAGAAGTCCTTTTGTTGTTAAACGATACACATCAACAACCCATTTCTCAAAAGAGAGATCCTGATTATATAAACTATTTTAAAAATTGTCTAGATATGAAAAAATAGATGTTTTGAATTACAAATCATGAATTGTGGCAGGAAGAAAAGAAAACTGAAGAAGTATTGAATCAGCAAACCACCTCCCATAAGATCCAAGCGTCCTTTCCCTTAAAGCTGAGTATGTTGAATGACCCATCTATGGGCTGCTGCTTCCACAATCTTAGTCCTGTTCTAACTCCCCAAGGAGCATCTTATCTTCCCAATCATAGTCCTTGTCCTGCCTTTGTCAGGCATGAATACCTCTATTGTCCTGGGCCTGTATCCTGCTTGATAAAATATTCCTCTAGAACAGTCATCCCCAACCTGTGGCCTGCAAACCACATGCTCCCACTGCTCTGTATTTCTTGTGAGCCACAGGTTGAGTGACCACTGCTCAAGGTATAATACTTATTACCCTCCTTGGGAGCATATGCAGTTCCCTCTACTTTTCCAAAGAAGGCACTGTATTTCTACTGCTCTTGATAAAAATAGGTTTTACACATTGGTCATGGGGCCATTGGCCTCCTGCCCAAAAGAAGCTGCAAGGCTTTCTGTTCAAGACTACAGTAACCATTCTTATTCTTTTGATTCCCCCACAAGTGCCAGCTGATCATTTCCAAAGGCTTGAATATTCACTAGTGCATTTACAAATGTCAATCACAAATGTCTCTGATGCATAGAATGTGCCTCTGCATTTCTTTCCCTTTACATTTCTAGCCTTTATAATTGTGCACTGCCAATTATCCAAGGTGATTTTTGTACTTTCCACTATCGACCTTCAGTAGTATTGGTTCTACTAATACTAGAATATAGGCTACAAAAATCCTGTGTAGCCATAGGATACAAAAAGTTCTCTGTTGGAAGAACACAAGTAGTAGTACTGCTCCTTTATGCAGTGCCAGAAATGGACATTGTAGCTAGTGGAATAGTAAGTAGGACTGAGAGTGAATTTCACACTGTTGAGAAGGCTTTTTTAATTACCACAAAATCAGAATAGAGACCTGCTAGAACACCAATCAGCAAGAGGAAGGCAGCTTTTAAATTCCAGCAAGTGACCCCCAGGAGCCTAGCCTACATTGACAGCCCAGCAACACTCTGCATTCAACTGCCCAGCAATACTCTACATCATCAGACCAACCCTGTCTGCTTCCTGGGTTACACAAGTTAGTTGGCTCTGGGCACAGAGGCAGGGCCAGCCCTTATTACAGGGCAACCTGGGGTGGCTGCCCCGGGTCCAGCTCTTTCTGAGGGCCCCACAGTGACCTCTGTTTTCACCAGGACAGGTTGTGGGGCCACCACTCCCTCTCAGTGGGGCCCCAAACATGACCATCCTCAGGGCACTGCAGAGGATTCCACCAAAGGGGGAGGGGCCACCAAGGGCCCCACACTTTATCTTGGCCCTGGGCCCCGCAAATCTTTAGGCTGGCCCTGCACAGAGGTACAAGCCACCTGCAACTCCTATTCTATTGTATGGTGCAATCCTGGCAAGTTATACAACTTAACAAGCTTTGAATTCAGCTCATTTTAAATAGATAGAAATTATTTATTATGAAAATTCGTTGCCAAGTTCAAATGTGTCAGTTGGGCATAATTATAGCCAGTCATTTCACTTTTAAAATAAATAAATAATTGCACTTCTATTTTGGCTGAAGTTTTATTTTCAATTTGGATAAATTTGTCTTTTTTTAAAAAAGACACACATGAAAAAACATCTCCTGTTGCCATATAAACCCTATATGGCCTAGGCCCCACGTATCTGCGGGACTGCCTTGCTACCCGGCCGCTGAACCGGCCCCTGCGGTCATCGGGAAGTTCCCTCCTTGGGTTCCCCCGGGTTTCTCAGGGGGGCGATGAATAGGAGAGGGAGTTCTCGGTGGCCGTACTGAGTCTGCGGAACTCCCTTGTGGCCAAGGCCCGGGCGGCCCCAGCCCTCTCCTCTTTTCGATGGATGTGTAAGACCTGGCTGTTCTGCTTGGCGAGGGAGATGGATGAGGGGTTTTTGTTGCCTTGGTGGTTTTTTGCCCCACTATTTATGTGTATATTTCTGTATTTTTATATTTAGGTATTTTTATATGTTAGGATTTATGTGATTTTATGTAATTTGTATTTTAGCAGGTTTGTTAGCCACCCCAAACTGCTTTTGCAGGAGGGGGCGGGGTATAAATTGGTTAAAGAAATATTTATTTTTATAGCTATTTTTAAAAAATCAATTGGTCCTCAATAACTGGTAGTTATTCTGATTATGATACCACTGTCTTTCTTCCAGCTCTGCTCCTTAGCAGTTAGGTGCTTGGAAGCTCATCAACTTTTTTAAAACTTTTTTTATCTGTAGGTTTAACAATGACCCATCTATAGACGTTCTTTTGCTTACCACTCATGTTGGTGGACTAGGACTTAATTTAACAGGAGCTGACACGGTAGTGTTTGTAGAACATGACTGGAATCCAATGAGAGATCTGCAAGCAATGGATCGAGCACATCGTATTGGGCAGGTAAATACTGATTGCTAACTTTCCATGATTTTGTCATACCACCTTTTGTTATCTTAATTCAAAGAACTAGTGGAAACCTTTTATAACACACACCAGAGTTGGCTGGTAGCAAACACTGTTTCCTTGAGCTTTCCGTTCATAACTAGTGTTTTTACATATGGGAACACCAAAACATGGTTAAGTGGGTAAGTAAGGAAGCAAGCTCAAAGTCAGCATTCCCTCTCTTTGTGACATTAGACAGCTTATCTTTTCTCTGTCTTCACTCACCCTCCATATGTAAAATATTCAGAGGGGTCTCGAAGCTTAATTCATGCTTGCAAAGAAAGCTCTTTGGATTCTCCAGCAAAAGGTACTATGCTGAGGGTTTCAGAACAAAGCTTTATACCTACATTTTTATTGGGAGTCCTAATTCATATTTTTTTTATTTATTTATTTTATTTATATTGGCCGCCCCCTCATGCCTAATGCATCTCAGGGCAGCTCACAACAGTTAAAACAACACTAAAATACATCATAACAATAAGAATAATTAAAACTACTCCCCCCCCCCCCCCCCCC
>QEPC01014166.1:2417241-2439422 GCA_003113815.1 Sphenodon punctatus | reverse complement strand
CACCCCAACCTCCCCTCCGAAGGCCTGGGTGAACAACCAAGTCTTAGGCACGTCGAAAGGCCAACAAGTCCGGGGCCAGGTGAGATTCCTCCAGGAGGGAATTCCATAACCGCGGCCCGGCCACCAAGAAAGCCCTCTCCATTGTGGCCCCCCGTCTTACACTGGGAACCTCCAGAAAGGCGCCCCTGGTGGACCGAAGGGATCGCTCTGAGGCACGGAGGGCGAGGCGGTCCCTGAGATATGAGGGATCCAGACCGTGCAGGGCTTTGTAAATCGATACTAACACCTTGAATCTGGCTCGGTACGCTATAGGCAGCCAGTGCAGAGCGCGGAGCACCGGTATTACATCCTCGATGACTGTCCTTTGGTGCATCCATATGGTAGCCAAGGATCAAAATGGGCAGACTTTATAGCCACTGCTAATCAGAGCCTCACTATAGTGGACTTGCAACACATGCTTGAATCATTGAGCCTTAAGCACATGCCCAAGTGTGTTGAGAACCAGAATTTTAAGGTGTTTTTAAATGAGCAAGACTTGAGAGGGGAGCGATCTCTGATCAGTGTATGGGGTGGCAGCGGGGAGTGCCCATGCACGCAAAGTGCATGGGGAGGGCTACGAACGAGCGGCCCGTAGCCTCCCGGCAGCAGCACATAGGTGGTGGCTCCCAGCAGCGCTGGCTTTGCTGCAGGACGGGCAGCAGGCCGCTTTTGCCTCGGGCCCTGGAAGCCTGGTAAGCCCTACCCAGCGGCAACAGCAGGTAGGTGTATGCAGATATGATGGTATTATTAGTGGGATGCTTTTTACTTCAGTGCAGTGCTGAACAGGTGCCTAAAAAGCTCCTTTTGAGAGCTTTTCAGCAGTCACAAAACACATGGATTTTTATAGGATCAGAAACGAGTTGATAGGTTGCTGTGGAACACAAGGCTAGGTTTCCTCCAAGAGCTTTGTGTGCTGCCTCTTTGTGGTTGACCTGTCCCTTGTCATCCTGGAGAACAAAAGGTAAGAAGACTTAATCCCAGTCCATCCTGCAAGGCATTGAAAGCACTAACTGTAGGCAGTTTGACTTGTCTTGATCTGCAGAGACTTTATGTAAGCCTTTGAAAAGCTTATTCCTCTCCAGTTTTCTTCATCGACCCCATATGCTGTTTGCGATTCAAATTTGGTGCTTACCTACACAGCTTTTTAAAACTTTCTATAACTAGGATTTTTCTTTCAGAAACGAGTTGTCAATGTATATCGCTTGATAACAAGAGGAACTTTGGAAGAGAAAATTATGGGTCTGCAGAAGTTCAAAATGAATATTGCAAACACAGTTATTAGTCAAGAGAATGCCAGTCTACAAAGCATGGGAACAGATCAACTTCTCGACCTATTCACACTTGATAAGGTAAACTATTTGTGTTATCTACCAAAATAAGCAGTTAAAATATGCTTGTTAGCCAAAGATTATTTGTCAAATAAGCACTTAAAATCCAATTGCATTTTCTCTGTTTTAATTTTATATGTAAAATTAAACCAAGCCAAGTACGTGCACTTGAGACCTCGCATCTTCATGAATGTTAGACCCCTTGTCTCTCCCTCTGTTCCCCTTCCTAAGTCTCTCCCCCAGCTCCTGTCTCTGATTGTAAGCCCTAGGGGCAGGGACCCTGTCTATTTTATTACTTTGTAAAGTGCCAGGTACACTGCTGGCGCTATATAAATGTTTGTTAATAATAAAATGAGAATTTTTAACGTGGTTTCCAACATCTTGCTCATCTCTAGCTTCCATTACAAACACACACACTATGGAATTTTAATTTGAATGTTAAATCTGACTTCTTCCACTTTGCTCATTTTAAGGATGGGAAAGCTGAAAAAGGAGATACCACTTCTGGGAAAGCATCTATCAAGTCGGTTCTTGAAAACCTTGGAGATCTTTGGGATCAAGATCAATACGACTCTGAATATAGTCTAGAAAATTTTATGCATTCACTCAAATAATCTTCATGTGTTCTTAATACAACTGCTGCTAGTTCACATTTTTTCTGCTGATATTCAGCAAAATTTCAAAGCATTTATAGTGAACCTTTAGCTCAGTATGTAAATAGACTCACTGAAAGGAATCTGCAAAGGCTAGCATTTGAATACTGTCACCTACGTCACTGGGGGAGTTATTCTGTCTTAAATAGTTGCACTGTATAAAACTTTAAATGTAAACTTATTGCGAGATGGTTTTAAATTTTCCATGCTAAGCAGATGCAAATTCTTATGTTAGTAAATAAAACATAAGAGGTTTTACAGATGCTGACAAGTGTTGTTTCAGTTTGAAATGAGTCCACCATTCCCCCCTTTCTAGATCTATTGTAGTTTTGTACAGTTATTGTTTTAGTGAATATTTTAGTTGTGTACATTTTTCTTTTAAATACAGGTTTGCTTTTATGATTTAATAAATAACCTTTTCAACTTAATAAGTTACAATGATCCTTCATTCAGATCATTTCAGGATGTACATCAAAATAATGACAAAGCCTCTTAAGCCTGGAGTAATGTTGGGGAATGATATGAAGCTAGGTGTTTTGTGTGCCCACCTTTGTATATTTAATATAAATATGTGATACTTGTCAGTCTTTTGACATCTTGAGAGCAGCTGATTTGAAATTTTTAATGCGAGTTATAATACAGGTAATGGCCTTTTTGAGGCCATGTCTTCATCCTATTTGGAGGGTGTACTTTTTAAATTTATAAGGCTAGAATATAGCCCTATTCAGAGAACATACCTATTCAATAGGTTACAGTCCTATATATATTTTTTTGTAACTAAAAGAACAAATATATAAACAGAACTTTTCCAGAAGTAGATTTTACACACTTGAAAATCCATGCTGAAAAGACTTTGTTGCATTAATGCATGAACTTTAGGCCTCTTTAAAGAAAAAGAAGAGGGAAACTATTTTATTTAGGGATATAGGTATCTCTACATATCTGCATAGAAATGCCAGCACCCCATCTGAGGGAATGAATGGAGCATTTGCATTGAAATCATGTAACAAAGATTCCAAAGGGCTTTAATAGCTGGGAGGGAGAAGACAACGATGACTGTACATTGAGCAGCTTTTTATAAAAGGGAGTGGATAGTAAAGGTGAGTGTGTATAGATGTGCATGTCTGTACCAGTATATGTACACTTTTACAAGTCTATTCAATCAAACCTGGGCAAGCTGTCTGAATACATATATGTGATATATGTATAGATATCAAAATCTAAGGTTTGTAGCTTACAGTGCACTTAAGCATCAAAGCTTGAAGAAGCATCAAAGACCTCAACTCTGTAAAAATAACAGATTGTTTTAACCCCGAAACAAAAGTCATCCTATGAAGCAAGACTGTTCTACAGCATTTGGACATGAATAAACATTTCCCACGCTTCAGTAGTTAGGAACTGCTATGTTGTAACATTAAACTACCATTCCATGAAACAAATAATAAAAACCAAACTTGGACAACAGAACTCCTTGTACGTTTTGTGTGTACAGCTTTCTCCAGAAAGGAGCAGTCATTGAATTGTGAACAATACAAGTGAATGCTGAAAAACAAGACCCAGTTTTGCGCTTAATGAGTCGTCATTTTAGAAATTGCAACAGGTTAATTGACTGAATATTGTGCTGCTGTATTGATCTATTTTGTTACTGTTCACTGCAGTGCAGTGAGCACACAGGGAACCCCTAGGTTTTGGTGCAGGGAAGGAATTTACTGCATAACATGCACCTTGAATATACAGGACCCATTTTCTCTCCTCAACTGTTCGGCGCCAGGCATGTTGTATATAAATAAGTAATTCTGTTAAGGATCCCTTGGAGCCACTTGAATGGACAAACCTCAAGCTCAATGATGAGAGGAAACTCTTCTGGCTGATAACTAATGAGGTACAGATGATTCTCCTAAATTCCTCTCTTGGTAATGAGTTCTGGCCTTTTAGTCTTCTGCATTTGAAATCTAATTTGCTGGAAATTTCAGTCTGTTATGTGCAGTAGACACAGGAGCAGTTGAACTCGTTCGTTCAGTTTTGCTCTCTTGTCTCCTTGTGCTACTTACGGCGGCAGCCATCTCAAACTCTGGTTATTTATAGTTTAGTGTCTGTTCAGCCTTCTCAAAGTTTGGAGCTAGTTTCTGCTCGGGTTTCTTTGTGCCACACATGCATTGCTTATTAATGTTCTGGATTCTGACCATAGTTGCTCATGGGAATTCCTCAAGCAGAGGAGGCTTTCTGGTGGGTCAGACCAGTAGAGCTGGTTTGTGCACTAGTTATCCATTTCGTCTCTTAGGTAAGTGGTAAACCTTCTGTGGCTTTTTCTGCAGAGATTGAGTAAGCAAAGTTTCAAAAATTCCAAGAGTGTCAAGAGAGGTTTTTCTAATCTAGACATGCCTGTGAGCAGGAATAGCTTGTTTGAAGAAGCTAGTCTATCCCTATCCCAAGCACTCGGCAGGAAAAGAGGCTCCTCAAGCACAACATATGGCATTTCATCATGAGTAGTGGGTTCAAGAGAACCAAAAAGGAAATTTGTTATAAAAATCACTAAAGAAATTAGTTACGCCATTCTCCATAAATAGTGAGGTCCCTGAAAATAACCCCAGAAGAGGATAAGTAGTCATCCACTGAACACACTATCCAAACAAGCAATTCAGGAAAGGTTCTTTCTGCTGAAATACTTTGACACAGCCAAAATATCAGAACAAGGAAAATCTCTTCCTGAACCACAGACTCTATTACTGCTCAATTTGCAAGGCTATTTGAATTGGTAAAAATCTGACCCCTTATTTATTTATTTATTTATTTTAAATCACTGTATTCGTTTTGAAGTGTAAAGCTTTAATGTTATCATTATTTTTATTTATTTACGAAAGATTTGTAGCCCGCACCCTCTTGCGCATTGGCAATCTGGGGCGGCGTACAGCATAAAATATAACAATAAAACCATTAAAATACAATATAAATATAAATAAAATGGGCACATAAAATAAACATATAAATAGTGACTAATACCCACCAACACTACACCCCACCCCACCCCGTGCATGCTATCAGACTCCCTCTGTTGATGGAGTCTTCCGTTCTCCCCAAAATATAGATGGAAAGACTAAAACCATGTTACGCAATCTTCAAAGTTTCTGAACTGGGAAGAATTTCTTGATTGGTAAAGGACCCTGATGTTGATTAGGGTCTCCATGTATTTTGCAGGAGCAGTTGTATGTCACTAAAGTCAGGAATTTAATGTAAAAAAGCTGTAAATTGATTTCAAACATGCACACAGAGCAGGTGAAGTGCAACACGGTTCAAAGCTTCTTGGTAGGGTTCCATTACGCATAGGAAATGCTCTGATGTCCTTTTTTGCCTCGATAGAAAGGACTAGTATGATGATGAGCCATGGATAGGAATTCATCAACTCTGCCATTTCCCATTCTGTCTTGATTTCTTATCCAATGTTTTTGTTATACCTGTGTGGAAGAAACACTGGATGTAGATAAACTTTGCCCTGTGCTTGTCACTGTGATGTATTACTAACACAGGCGCAGTAGAGATTACACAGGGACTTTCCAGCGCAAGCACAGTTTAGCCTACCGACATGAGTCAGCAACTCAGTGTTGACATGCTCAGTAAATCCATCATTTACATATACACCTGTTGCTGATTATCATATCGGGGACCAGGCTGAATCCTGTGTCCTGATTGGGTCTGGGGAAACAAAGAACTGTGCATTGATTGGGTTATAGCTAGAAGCATGAAGCTGTATGGAAATGTATAAATATAGGTGACTTCCCTTTGTTCGGGGCTCGATGATCTCCAGTTCCTCGATCCCACAGCTGCTGTTTCCAACAATAAAGCGTGATCTGATAGACATCTCTGTGCAACCTCCTCTCATTTACTGCCTCCACTCAGCAGAATTTCTCCGACACCTGCTTAGTCACCCTTCAAGTTTAATTCAGTGCCTGAATAATTGCCATATCTTTCAAATTCATTTTTGTATATATTTGAATATTAATGAATCAGTTAAGCAGAAAATCAGAAAAACAATCTTATGGTATGACTGGTGTTTTGTAATGGCTGTGATAGTTTAATGAAGGAAGGCTAGTCTATTGTACAGGTGCAAAAATTGTGCAGATGCAGGATTCTGTATCTGTTTACACAACTCTGCCTGCTATAGAAACGATATTACACTTCGTGTATTGGAAAAATAGTACAACGTATGTATTTAACTTACTTGCAAGCACACACTCTGCTGTTTTCACAACCTGCTTCAAAAAAGAGAGAGACTAATCCGCCTCCTCATGGAAGACCTGTACCACTATCACGGGCAACTCCCCAGACTTCTGAAGCTGCTAGTTAGCACAAAGACCCTGTGACTCCCACCCCAGAGATACCAATGGTACCAGGGTCAGCACAGTTGCCTCAGTGGCAGCAAATTTATTTATTTATTTATTTATTTTATAGATTTGTATCCCGCCCCCTCCTGCAACGCAGCTCGGGGCGGCTAACAACAGTCATAAAAACAGTTAAGATCAATTTAAAATATAAATATAAAATACATCAATAAAACAGGGCTAAAGGACAGTAATAAATAAATAAACTGACTGATCACATCCTCCTTCAAAAAACGAGACCATTTTTCAGCCGAATATCTCCACTTGCTGCTCAACCACCAAGTTGAATTTTAAAAACACCGAAGTAGCTTTCTACTCCTATTGCAACCATCCATTCAGGATCCTCATATCTTGATTCTGAGTCTGAGGCACTGTCAGTAGGATGTTTTTCCCCACACATGGCTGATCGTGAAATATTCAAGCACCCTCATTCACCAGATCACAGACATTGGCCAGCGCCAGGATTTACAACAGACACTGTTTCTTCACATGCATCTAGACATAGACACAGATCTCATTGCAGCACCTTTTGTGCTGCTTATTCCTGTACATCGAGATATTCACAGAGATGCCGTTCACCTTCTCGCTCCAGGTCCTGATCTCCTGACTGCTGCAGACACAGAGATTCTCATCAAGCTTCACCTGCAAGATCAGCTGCCAGATTTCATCACTCTGAACCAATAATTGTGGCTCTAATATTGGTTGTACTCGTTCTGAGACCCTCAGGACTCTGTATTAGTGTCTGGTCCCCTACTTTCCGAAATGATTGGTCCTGCCACATCTCAGGGACCACATGACCAATCTTCATCTGATACTGTTAAAGATACACCTCCATCTACATCAGAAGAGCCACGATCAGATGATACTACATCTGTTCCTCCTCCAGAGAGTATCATCTCATCAGAGGACTTACCCGCAACTGAAGATTATAAACCGTTCTAGAAATTGCTCAGACGTCTGAACATGGCAATGCCTCGTATCCCAGTCAAAATAGTAAAAAAGATACCAGCTGCACCTTCTTTTGATATTTCGTCTAGGCATGATCCTGGACAAATCACCATTCCCTTCTTTGAGGATATTATGACTGGCGCTCACAAACTATGGGCTGTACCCGGCTCTAATTCCGCAGTGAATACATACGCTAATGGCATGTATCCACTAGCTCCAGATGATACATCGATGTTTTTTTAAACACCCACCACCCAGCTCATTGGTGGTTGCCACTAAGACCTCCTATATCTGGTACCCAAAGTTCCACATCACAACTTCTCCTATGGATAGAGAGGGCAGGCATATGGACGTCAACGGCCAGAAAGCCTTTGTTTCTGTCACCTTAACTATGCGCATTGTCAATTAACTTTCAGCCTTGTCAGGGTACTAACATGTCCTTTGGAAAAAGACCATCAAAGCTAATAGAAAACCTCCAGAGCAATCCAAACATGAACCCTCTGCACTTGCTAAGGAAAGACAAGCAGTGCCTGTTTTCAGCTTAGGGCAGTCAAAGACATAGCTGATTGTGGAGATAGGAATGTTACATGTGCAGTTACACAATGCATGGTTGAGATCCACTGCTCTCGCCACAAAAACTAAAGCTAAGATTGAAGATTTACCTTTCGATGGACTGGGATTATTTTCTAATGCTACCGACAAGATGCTGGGGAAAGTGAAAAACACTTCAGACATGGCATCCAAACTCAGAGTTGTACCAGATACGTGTAAACGTTACATGAACCAGTCTTCATCCTTCTAGCGTAGATCTTATAAACCGAATAATTACTCATACTACCCGAGGTGCTAACAGCAACCTCATTTCTATCACCGAGGCAGGCAACCAAGGCAGCGCCAGAGAAGCAGGGCCCTTATGGGGGATACTACCCAGGGACCACAAAGGAAGTTACGTATTTAACATCCATGATCAGAGCCTGTTACCAGTCGTCGATATGTCCTCTAGATTTGGCTTCCCTTTAACAACTTGAGAAAGTATCACTTATGATAAGTGGATACTGGAAATTATTCAATATGGTTATACTATCCAATTTAAACATCTACCACCCCCTTCCCCCATCCCTTTTTAGAGACCCTTCTCACAAGACATTACTCTACCAGGAGATTCGGACTCTCCTAAAAAAGGCAGCGATTGAGGAAGTCCTACACCAATACCGGGGCAAATGATTTTACTCAATGTATTTCCTTGTGTCAAAGAAGGATGAAGGACTCGGACCTACTTTGGATTTGAGAAGGCTGAACAAGTTTGTTTAAAAAATTCAGTTTAAGATGCTTTTACTATACCAAACTTACAAGCCTCGCTCAGTGAAAACGACTGGTTTGCAGCTCTGGATCTGAAGGATGTGTACTTTCACATCCCCATAAGCCCTAATCATAGGAAATACCTAAGATTTATGATTGATTGACCTACGCTTCCAATTTAAAGTCTTCCTACAGCACCAAGTCTTTGATCTTTTTTTACAGCACCAAGAGTGTTCACCAAGACTGTGCCAGTGGTTGCAGTGGCTCTGCAAAGGCAGAAAATACATCTGTTTCCATACCTAGACGATTGGTTACTTACAGCACCATCATCAGCATGCCTTCGAAACAACTTAAAAACGATCTTCAATCTCCTGGACAACTTAGGATTCATAGTCAATTAAATTAAATCCACTTTGACCCCTACACAATTGATACAATTTTTAGGGAGCATTTTGGACTCAACTGTACAAAAATTATTCATGCCTCGAGAGCAATTCATACTCATCAGAGAGATCATTCACCTCTTACAAATCCATTATAAACAAAAGTTAAAAACCTTTCTACAACTGATGGGTCTTCTCACATCCACTACTTTGCTAACACCTTACGCCTGCCTGCATTTCACACCGTTCTAACGGTGGGTCATCGCCAATTATCTTCACTGTGTCACACCACTGTATTCCTACCTCATGATACTCCGGAAGCCTAGTCGGATTTCTTCTATGGTGGACATTGGAATCCCACGTACTCACAGGCATGCCATTTCATTTTCCTCACCCGCACTTCACGCTCACCACAGATGCATCATCCATGGGATGGGGAGCTCATTGTCAAAACCTTCAAATTCAAGGCATGTGGACTCCCCATTAAGCTACTTACCACATCAATTTTTTAGAGCTCAAAGCAGTTCAACTTGGGCTAAAGGCATTCAGCAACATTGTACAGGGACATGTAATACAAGTACAAATAGACAACACTGCTACAATGTGGTATTTGAACAAGCAGGGAGGAACAAGATCTGTTTACCTCTCCAAGCTGGCGGATAACATTTGGAAGTGGTGCACAAATCACGATGTCTGTTCATGTACCATCAACATCATAGCAGATAGAGCAGATCTTTCAAGGACCAACACGAATGGTCATTGAACAACAGAGTAATAGACTCCATCTTCAATCGATGGGGGCAGCCAGATGTAGACTGGTTTGTATCTCAATACAATGCGAAATTTCCCCTGTTCTGTTCCAGAGGAGGGTTAGATCCCCACTCATTACTCAATGCTGTCCTCATCTGTGGAGATTCAACCTGCATTGCACCTTTCCACCATTCCTGCTCATATAATGGGAGTATTGAGAAAAACCCGATAGGACAGAGCTCATCTAATACTAATAACACTGGCGTGGGGTTGACAACATTGGTTCTCCAGTCTTCTGGAGTTAATGCTAGACAAGATTCAGCTCCACTAATGGAGGACCTCATCTTGAAAGATCAAGGGAAACTATTCCACCCGAACCTCACCGTTAAATTTGACAACGTGGTTGATCCAAAATTAAGGACACTTACCAACCTATATCCTTAAGTCTCAAACATCATAGACAATGCTAGAAAGAGATCTACAATCCAAACTTAGATGCATATGGAATAGATTTGCCATGTGGGCCTCTCAAGTTAGCATAGTATCCTGCCCGATACACATGGTCTTACAGTATTTACTACATCTCAAGGATGCTGATCTTTACGACTCTTCTGTTTTAAAGTGCACCTGGCTGCAGTCACAGCAAAACATGACTTCATTGATGGAAAATCTATTTTCTCCTCTGATCTCACCAAATTCTTNCCCCCCCCCCCCCCCCCGAAGTCAGTAATCATGCCCCCATGGGACCGGAGTTTAGTCTTTGCATGTCAAATGCTTGCCCCTTTTTGAACCTATGTCTAAAATTCCTCTCAACTATTCACCTTGTTTTTAGTAGCCAAAAGACCTTGTTTTTAAGCCATAACTTTTGCTCACAGTCAGCAAGTTAGCGGCTTTGAGAAAGTCACCACCTTTCCTGGTTTTTCACCTAGATATAAGGTAGTTCTTAAAATGTCACTCATTTTTACCTAAAATCATTTCCCTATTCCATCTTCAACAAGATTTGTGTTTACCCATTTTTCTTCCCTAGACCTCACGTGGGTCCTCTAGAATCCAAGTTACACTCTTTAGACATTAAAGGAGCCTTACCATTTATGTTAGTAGGACTCAGGATTTTAGAATAGATAACTTGTTTATATCTATACAGGGTCCTCAAAAAGGGAAGAAATTGTTGGTCCAACTATTGTCTTAAAATTATAGTAAATTGCATTTCACATTATACTCTGCAGGGTTTATCACCACCCTCAAATATTAGAGCCCACTCTACTACATCTGTGTCCACTTTCACAGCCTCTTCCCAATATTTCCCATTAGTGGATATATGTAAAGCAACTACCTGGTCATCCTACTACACTTTTACTAAACATTACCAATTAAATCTGGCAGAGCAGAGTGCTAAATTTGGGAGAGCAGTATTAAATTGTACTTTAAATTAATTCCTGCCCACTTTCTTTTCAGGGGGCACTGCTTTTCATTCTCTCAGATTGGAAATGCATGCAGCCACTCGAGGAGAAAAGACAGGTTACTGACCTGTAAATGTCGTTCCTTCAGATGACTCCATGCATTCCCACATCCTGCCTGCCTTTCCCCTCTTGTCAGAAATTAATTCTAAAATAACTAATACAATCTAGAATAATCAGTTTCAGGAACTGGAGAGAGTGGCCCAGCCCTAATGTAATCTCATGCCGAAGAGAAGGGTTGGGGAGCATCCCTACTGTAGAAACTGCTTTGAAAATTCCCACGGAGACAGGCTACAGCAGGCTCACCCCAGAGACTGGGAATGCATGGAGCCATCTCAAGGAGTGACAGATACAGGTCAGTAACCTGTCTTCCAGGCCTGCCACATGTAGGCCCAGAGCAAATCCTGCCCAAGGTGGCGGCTGGGCTCGGACTACAGACCCTGATCAAAGCTGGCCCACAGTCTGGGCCCAGCAGCCACCCAGCTGGGCCAAAGCAGGTGGAACAGTTGTATCCTAGTTGCTCTCTCATCAGCCAAGCTCCACTACTTCCCCATCTGTGGTTGCTTAAATAAAAAATGGCTATTCATATGAAAAGAACTAAAGTGCTTCTCAAAAGCAGCTCAGTACTTGCTAATCTGCACTTCTGAATGCTAGGTCTTACTATTTTAATGAGACCATATGCCACCTACCGCTTGTAACAATTCCGCAATAATGATGCAATCAACTTCAAAAGTACATAGTAATAAAATGTGCCCCATATTCAACAATAAATAAAATAGGCAGTAGCTGAGGTCATGTAACTGCGAACAGGAAACATGGTTCCTGTCAGTTGCATGTAGCCTTTTTTCCCTTCAAGTGTATTTACAGGCAGGGCAAGATCCAGGTAAGTACGCACGCACGCACGCACGCACGCACACACACACACACACACACACACACACACACACACACGTACGTTACAATCACTTATATCCCGCATCGTCATGCACACTGGCAGCTCAGGATGGTGCACAACATAACACAAAATCACAATAACTATAAAATACTACAAATATTTAAAATATTAAAAATATCAAGCAGCAGCTAAAAGGCAAAAAATCCTCTTCCCAATCCCCCACCTCCTCCCCGAAGGTCCGGCAGAACAACCAGGTCTTCCAATATCGTTGGAAAGAGAGGAGGCCCGGGGACAGACGGACCTCTATCGGGAGGAAGTTCCACAGCCGAGGTGTAGCCACCGAGAACACCCTCTCCACCATCACTACCCGGGGGACTTCGGATCGGGCGTCCCTGGTCAACTGCAAGGGCCGCGCAATGACTGGGCCTAAGGCGGCCTCACAGGTAAGCAGGAACCAAGCCATTTAGGGCTTTATAGGTCATTACCAACACCTTGAATTGGGCCCAGAAAACCATAGGCAGCCGGTGCAGAGTATGGAACACAGGTGTTAATGTACTCACGGCGGCCTGTCCTCGTTAGGAGACGGACTGACACATAGGACCCATTTGTGGTCCTATGTTGAGGCTGTGAGGACAGCAAAGAGAGTTCTTTGCTGCTCTCATAGCATCTGCAAAGTCGTGTCCAGCGGAGCTATTCAGGGTGGTGCGGGGGCTGGTCAGTCCAGCCTCCCTCTGCCTGGACGAGGGACTTGTCCCAGGCCTGCTGTGAGGAATTTGCCACCTACTTTGAAGACAAGATTGCTCGGATCCAGAGTGACTTTGATGCCGGATTAGGAACAGTGGGGGAAGAGTGCAAAGGCTATGGAGGCCCCATCTGGTCCATCTTCTTGGGATGAGTTTCAGGAAGTGACGCCAGCCGATGCGATGGATGTCCTGGGGTTGGTCAGAGCCACCAGTTGCAAATTAGATCCATGCCCATCCTGGTTGGTGAAAGCCACCAGGGAGACTTTTTGAGGATGGTGCTGGCGAGGGTAGTCAACGCGTGCCTTCAGCAGGGGAGATTGTCACCCAGTCTCAAGGAGGCTGTGGTGTGCCCCCTGTTGAAGAAGTCATCTTGGATGTGGGCGCACTCGCCAGCTACCGACCACTGTCTAATCTCCCTTTTTAGGGAAGATTATTGAACACGCGGTGGGTGGCACGGCAGCTCTGGGGTCATCTGGACAGCATCGGTTTCTTCAGCCCTTTTCAGTCTGGGTTCCGCCCTGGCTATGGTACAGAGACAGCATTGGTGGACGATCTCCACTGGGAGATGGACGCAGGACGTTCAGCATTTCTGATCCTGCTAGATCTCTCGGCTGCTGTTGAGACGACTGCAAGCTCGGGGGGGTCTGGACAGGACTGTCCTTAGGTGGTTCCGTTCATTCCTCTCTGAGTGAAGCCAGCGGGTGGTGTTGGGGGCTGAAACATCTAGCCCCCGGGCCTTAAACTGTGGCGTTCCGCAGGGTTCAATTCTGTCTCCGCTACTGTTTAATGTGTATATGCAGCCCTTGGGGGAGATCGTGAGAGGGTTCGGGGTGCAATGTCACCAATATGCTGGTGATACACAGCTGTACCTCTTCTTTTCAACCGTCCCAGGTCCTGCCATCTCAGTACTTTCCCAGTGTTTGGAGGCCGTGGGGCATCGGATGTGGCAGAGGAGACTGAGGCTCAGTCCCAACAAGACAGAGGTAATGGTGGTGGGTAGGGTGAGAGAGGTGTTGCCCCCCCTGGTAAGGGGGGTCCACCCTCCTGTAGCCCAGCAGATTCGGAGTCTAGGAGTGTTATTGGACTCAGACCTCCGCCTGGATCGACAGGTGGAGGCAGTGGCTAAAGCTGCCTTCCGCCAGCTGTATCTGGTGTGGAAGCTGTGGCCGTACATTTCCAGGCCTGACCTGTACATCCTCATTCATGCATTCATTACCTCGAAGCTAGACTACTGTAATGTGCTCTACGTGGGGCTTCCCTTGACACTGGTTCGGAGGCTGCAGCTAGTTTAGAATATGGAGGCTCATCTCATGGGCACAGGTCGACGGGAGCACATTACACCCGTGCTCTGCACTGACTGCCTATAGCATACCAAGCCAGATTCAAGGTGTTGGTGTTGGCCTATAAAGCTTTACACGGTCTGGGCCCCTCATATCTTAGGGACCGCCTCGCTCTCTGTGCTCCAGGACGACCCCTTCGGTCTGCCGGGGGCGCCTTCCTGGAGGTCCCCCGTTTAAAATGGGGAGCCACAATGGAGAGGGCGTTCTCGGTGGCCATGCTGCAACTCGGGAACTCCCAGAGGAAGCTCACCTGGCCCCAGGTCTGTTGGCTTTTTGCTGAGCCTGAAAGACCTGGCTGTTCGCCCAGGCCTTCGGGGGGGAGGGGGGAATGTGTTTTATAGAATTTTTAAATGATATTGTTTCTATTTTTAAATATTTATTGTTGATACTTTGCCTTTGTAAATCGCCCCGAGATGCCATGGCATGAGGGAACGACTAAAAAATGTAAATAAATATAAATATTCTCCACCAGCTGCAACCTTCAGACCGTCCTCAAGGGTAGCCCCACGTAGTCCAGTCGAGAGGTAACGAAAGCATGGATGATTGTGACCAGATCCGAGTCTGAGACATACGTTCGCAGCCGTTGCACCAGATGTAATTGATGAAATGCTCCCATCACCACAACCTTGGCCTGACAATCCAGGCGGAACTGTGGGTCAAGGAGCACCCCCAGGCTACAAACCTGAGCGGCCAATGGGGGGCAGCCCCCGCCGATGACTGGAGCCACCACCCCCTCAGCCCTACCCACCAACATCACCTCCATCTCATTGGGATTCCGCCTCAAGACGGGTCACCCTCATCCAGTCCCCCACAGCTGCCAAGCACCGGGTAAGCATTGAGACTGCCAGGCCTGGGTCTCCAGAAAACAAGAGGTAAAGATGTGACTGGACCAGGCACATTGTGTTTTGCAGAGGGTGCATTCATGAGGTCCATGAATATATTTAAAATGACAATGAGTGGGAGAAGCACTAATGTAAATGATGACCTCTCATTACAGAATAAAAACCAAATGCACAAGTATAATGTGGGAAATAGCTGGTTTGGCAGCAGCTCCTCTGAAAAGGTTCTCGAGACTGGCTGATCACAAACGGAACATGTCAGTAGTATGATGGGGCTACAAAAAAGGCTAATGCAACTGATTTCATTAACTGAAGCATTGTCTCCAGGTCAGCAGAGATTTTGATTAGATAGGAACATTTCCTAACTCTAAGAACTGTGCAGTAATGGAACAAATTGCCTAGTGAAGTTGTAGGCTCGCCATCTCTGCAGCGTGGTGGTGTTGGGTTTTTTTTAAAGGTAGGACAACCCACGGTCGGGGGGGGATGTTGTTGTAGTTGTAGTCATCCTGCGTCCAAGCAGGGGTTGGACTAGATGACTTTTGAGGTCATTTACAGCTCTGACATTCTGTGACCGACAGTCTTAATTAAATACAAGAAGCTCAGGCGTCCTAGCCTACCAAGGGCTCATGGTACACTAAAAGTAGCTATATAAGCATAACATATAAGCCTATAATACAGGAGTTCTGGTCCCTGGAGAAGAGGCTATGTCTTGTAACATTTTCTTTTCTCTACTGAACAAGTCAGTGTGTCTCCATCAAACATTCCTATGACAGGTGGGGACTCATCCACCATTTCACACAAGGCCCAACTTCCTGGATGTGGCACTCTTTAGAGGCCAAGAGTGTCCTCAACAGTGCAACCGTGTGATAACGTTATGTGAGAGTCATGCCAATCCAAATTTGCATTATAAAGAGGATGCCTAATCTTGCATCTTTGGTAACACTGATTTTTAATTGAAAAACAAAACATACCACATTTTGTATGACCTGCTGGGAGCCCAGCTCTATAATCAAATTCACTCTATAACTATGTGCATTGCACTGTAGTGATTTAGGTAAGTGGTTCATTTGGAGAAGACCAGGCTAGTTGTGAATGTTATTTTTTACCCTAATGAGGAGTGAAGAGCCACTTGTACTAGACCAGTGGTTCTCAAATGTTTTCTTTTATGACCCCATGTTGAGTCTTAAATATAATCCCATGAGTTTAGACCAGAATAAAGACGACACACAAAATAAATCAGCTATTGGTATTGTGATCCAGCCATAAATCAAAGATTTGCTTTGTTCCGCCTTTTAAAGATTGTCCTATATTTGTGCCTTGGCTGGTTAAGCAATTAAGTTGTATTTAAAGTGAATTGTGTATGACCTGTAATGTATGTAGAGTTAAAACATCAATTAAATGCTTTTTGAGTGTAGGTAGGTGATAGCATATGGGATTATGAATGACTAGTACTGGCCATTACCTTCACACTACCGGGTCAAAGATCTGATGGGCATTATATTTAATAGTAATACAAATCAATTAAGATCCAATATTAAATTTTCAAAAAGCCACTCATTTTTGTTTTTTTAACATGCATCTTCTATTACATATGACTAAACACGCATCCAGTTACAAGAAAGATGTGTTTAAAGCATAGAGTACACAGGTGCCGCAAACATGCATCTTTCACATGCATGTAGCTGCTAACGTGCACTAGCCAATTTCCACTCCCTGGTCCTCAAAGCAATCAGAGAGACATGGACATCTGTAAAGTGATATTGTGGAGCAGTTTAGTTCCTTGATGACTCCATGACAACTATAGGAAGTCCCCAGACAGCAACATTTTTGTATACCAATTTCCTAGCTCAGAATGGTCTAGGAAGTAGTCACCAGCATTTATTTTGTGGCAAATGAGCACACGTCACAGGATTAAAGGACATGCAAAATGTAAGGTGCAAATTGGCATCGTAGCACTAGAGTAACTACAGAAACAAGAGAATCTTGCATTTCCCTTACACCTATCCCAGAAAGCTGTGTGCGCAGATGTCCAAGATGCATTGCACACTTTTGCACACCACACTTTCAATCCACGATGGAATTCACACCAGGCAGGCATATTGCATCAAGGGATATCATCTGGCAAACAGTGGGAGGTGAAGACAGTAGTCACTTGAATGCAGAAGAGCATAAACATCACAATGGACAGGATAGCTGCAGACAATGGAAAGCTAGAAGAATTTTACAGAACCTGGTCAGCTTGTTGGGACATGATAAGAGGGACTTAACCTAAAGGAGACAAGGAGAAAATCCTTAAGGACATCTAAGGGACTTTGACAAATGGCAGAAGCATCAACGGGGAGATTAATCCCTCACACTCTAAATGTTTACTGTGCGAGTCTACTCCTTTTTATTATGATTTGCGTTAATTTAGTTTTACGTAGTTTTTTTTATTTGTGTTCTAGTTGTACTATTGTTAGTAAATGATAAATTGGTGATTCAGGTGCAGCACTTAGGGAGGACTATATGACAAAAAGCTGTGTGGCCGTGTACCCTCCACAACAACTCTATTCAAACAACTAAACATTTTTAAATTGTGTTGGTTTTGTGGGGTTTTTTTGTTTTTAAAAAAAAACATGCAATCATGACATTAATTCCATCATGGTGGCTGATCACATATTTATCATTCCATCTGCTACCACCTACTATGTACATGTGGATAGGAACAGTGTAACACAAATTAAGGGACTATTACTGCCGATTAAGTATTTGAATGACTGAGCACCTAGTCTCTGCACCAGATGTAGTCAAACTTAATTCCTGTGGGCATGTCACCAACTTAGCTAAAGGGGGATCAAAGGGGGTTCACTTTGGTCCTGTAAAATTCTTGTTAAAAAACCCCAACCATTTATTCCCAACCTCTGCCCCAACCACCCAATTTCTGGCACAGCTCATTCAAGAAAGGGAAGCACTGACCCTGCAGGACCTGACACTTGGGGTGCTAATCCACCACCTGTGTTCCTAAATAACATGACTTGCATGATGATTAGACACTGGATCATTTCTTTATAATACTCTGGACAGTGTGCTAGGAGGGAGCTTGGTGACAAGTCAGCAGCCTCCAATATACTGAACTAGAATGGGTTATTGCTTTTCTCCCCACTAATTGCTAGATTCTTTGAGAAAACTGCCAAAATATCTAGTTAGGAGAGCTGTGCAAGCTTGAATAATTGTAATTTGAACGAACCCATTAGCTGCTCTGTGCAAAAGAGAAAATCCTCTCCTTGTTATCCTTGTTGATGGTGTAGAATGAGAAATGAGTGGTCCAGGATTCATAGCTCCTGTTTGGTGACCACTAAACATTTATACTCACAAAAGAGTAACTGTTGCTTTGCATTCTCTTAATTGCTCAAGCTAAAAACCTCAAGAAATCACAAAGCTGAAAGTTTGAGGTAAGTGGTATTATTTTACAAGTGCATAGTTCTCTGTTACAAATAGAGCCAAATTAGTATCTGCTTTTAATCAAAATAAGCAAATGAGAGCATTTCTATCTGACCCCATTAATCAAGTTGATGTCAGAAAGCTACAGTTCACCTTTCAGTGAGCTCTCTGCAGGTGCAGGGATGGTCTGCCCGTGTAGAACTCATTAGGTGCTAACTAAAGTGATGGGAGGCTGTCATCCGGGTGGGACAGGGCTACTCACAATCCACAAAAACAGTTTAAAATGTTAAAATTCAATACAACTAAAAATAAAATCTCCCCCGCAACCCCACCCAAGCAACCCCCACCTGTCCTTGCCTGCCAAATGCTATTATTATTATTATTATTATGATTATTATAAACATTTTATATAGTACCAGCCATGTGCCTGGTGCTGTAAAGAACATAGAAATAGACGCGGTCCCTGCCTGTGGCTTACAATCTAAAAGACAAGGAGGGGGCGACAGGGAGAGGGGACAGTGGGAGAGACAGGGGAGAAGCAAACATTCAGACGGATGCAAAGTCTCACCCAAATAAAATTTTTATACTGCCTCAGAAAGATAGCCAGGCTGGGGATCAAGTGAACCTCCCAGGCAAGGGAGTTCCACAGCATGGCAGCAGCAAGCAAGAATGCTCTGCTGCCCACCCATGCCCAAGGGTAATAGATGGTATGTGCAGGAGGGTGCCCCCAGCTGATCATAGGGGCTGTAAAGAGGCACGGTAGGACAGGTGGCCTTTCAGATAAGACTAGTAGTAGTATATCTGGGAGGGGGGAAAGCTCTTGTTCAATCAGAAATAAAATAGCTGAAACAGCAGCAAATATGGTGGCCAGCTGGCCAAGCCACCTGCATTTAGTATAAATACCTGTATGCAGGCTTTCCTCAAGTTTGGTCTGAGGTGGAAGGCTGGCAAACACTGAAGGACATGCTTTACAAATGCCCATGTCTCTCTCAGGCATGTAATTGGCCTGGCTAACACTGTCTCTCCTCACAGAAGTCCTGGGCCAAGACCTTACTGGTGTGTTTGTGGGAGATGAAGGTAGCTGTGAGAATGTTCCTACAATCCAGTTAGATCAGAAAGTTGCTACCTTGTAAACAAGGCTCTTTTGAGATGGCTCCAAACATTCTCACACATGGGTTTGTGCTTGCGTGCCCTTCTCTTACCGGCATATACCAAGCTCATAATTAAAAAACCACGTGACATTCACATGCCCCCACCCTATATAACGTACCTTCCTGCCTTAACCCAACAGTTCCTTCCAACCCTTACTCAATTAGTTAGACAATTTCATGCGGGGTCGGAAGGTTGGGCATCTGTAGGAATGTTTGGAGCCATCTTGAAGAACCTTGTTTACAAGGTAGCAACCTTCTGTTCTTCAAGTGTCTCCTCCCATTCTCACAAATGGGAGAGTACCAAGCCTAGGAGTATGTGGTGGGGGAATTTTCCAATAATCATAAGGTCACGACCAGTTGTGTGAATGAAATTAACAATCTATTAGTTTGACAACAGGTAAGTGCAAAAAAATCCCAATTGTAACACCAGAGGTGTAAACAGATAATAAAGGAAGCCATGCATACAAACTTTACTCGTCTGATTCATTGGGACTTAAAAATTGAGTTAAGGATCGATATCCCAAGTGCAGTTTGGGACTGAGAATCCAAATGGAGGGCATAGTGTCTTATGAAGGTGTGATGGGAACTCCATGTTGCTGCCCTACAAATTTCTTGTGGGGAGACATTGGCGAATGCCACTGTGGATGCTCCAAGAGCTCTAAGGTAATGGGCTGTTAAATTAGGAGGAGGAGCAAGTCCTTTCCCTTGATACGCTAGGGAGATCAGCTGTACCAACCATTTAGAAATGGTTTGAGAGGATACTTTTCGATCCAATTTTTTCAAGGAAGGGGAGACCAAAAGGTTGTCAGATTTTCTGCAATCCTTCATTTTCTCCAAATAAATAAGGGCAGCCCTTTTAACATCCAGGGTATGGGCCAGTCTGAGGGACTCAGGGTCATGAGGGGAAGGGGAGAAAACTGGTAGTATTATTTTTTGAGATAAGTGAAAAGGGGAAACTGACTTAAGAATGTAGGAGGGATGGGCTGAAATTTCTATTCTGTCGGGAAAAACCTGTAAGTAAGGTTCTTTGATGGAGATCACCGCCAGTTCACTAACGTCTTAGGGAAGTGATGGAAATCAAAAGGGAAGTTTTTTAAGTCGAATGAAAAAGATCTGATTGGTGAGGTGGCTTAAAGGGGAATCCCGTGAGGAATTCAAGAACTACATTGAGATCCCATTGGGAGATAGGGGTCTAATGTGGGGGAAACAATTTAGTTAAACCTTTGAGGAACTACTTCACCAACAGGTGAGTAAACAAGGACTGATTATCCCATAAGGAAACTTGCTGAGAGATGGACTCAATGAGGAGTGTGCAAGACCAGCTTCTACTAACTCCAGTAAGTATTGTAGGATGATTCCTATAGACAGATGACTTGTGGTGAGTTCCCTGCTGGCTAACCAAAAGGAAAACCGTTTCCACTTGTCATAAGACCTACAGGTGGATGGTTTTATTTCATTTTGGAGGACTAGGGCTAACTTATCCTTTATGCAATCCACGGCTATGGGAGCTGGATTCTGTATGCATGAAGGTTCAAGCGTTTCAAGTCTGGGTGGAGTATTTGACCGTGGTCCAGGGACAATAGGTGAGGAATTTGAGAGAGGGGTAGAGATGCTGTGGCTAGGGAAATCAGCTCGTTGTACCAAACTTGCCAAGGCCAATTTGGGTATAAGAGGAAGAGGTTGGCTCCCTCCCTCTGCACCTTGTTCAGCACCTTGGGTATCAGTGGAATGGTAGGGAATGCATATCCAAGATGGGGTTTCCATGGAATTGCAAATGCGTCCCCTATGGATGCAGGATCGTGGACTGCCCTGGAGCAAAACTGGTTGCACTTGGTATTGACCTCCATGGCAAACAAGCCTATGCTGGGCGTGCCCCAGCAAGCGGTCAGGTCCAGGTACGCCTGTGTGGATAATTCCCACTCATGGTGTTCCACTGTGAGTTTGCTGAAGATGTCCGCTCTTGTGTTCTCTGACCCTGCTATATGTGTGGCAATGAGATACATACTGTGTCGTTTCACGAAGTGCCAGATTGTCATTGCCCAAATCCGGGGATTTCATACCGCCTTGCTTGTTATACCAGATGGCAGTCATGTTGTCCGATGCTACATTGACGACCGTTCCCTGGAGATGTGGGTGAAATGCTTTTAGAATAGTGTCGTGGAAAAATTTATACTTACACTGTTGGTGAAATCTGTCAGAGTCTTTATTGATCTCAAAGCGCTGAGAGAGAGAGCAACACTGTCTCCATGCAAGGAAACAGGCTGGTCTGCTCCTCCCAGGATACACAAGTATTTTATAGGTCACAATACAGGCAAAAGATACAAGCTTGTCAATCAAAAGGCAACGTAATACAGTGATGGAAAGTTACTGCATTACACACAATGTTTACATATTTGGGTTAGTTCGTCTCAAAACTATGAGCCAAACTGTTTATAATATATGATGCCTAAACTAATCTATTCCCCTTGCACAGCTGCAAGGTCAGTCTGTGCTATCTGCTGTGGGAAGGTGTTCCACTGTCTCAATGCCAAGGATGCAGAAGTGGTTTGCCAGGCCTTGT
>QEPC01014166.1:2393728-2415844 GCA_003113815.1 Sphenodon punctatus | reverse complement strand
CACCCGGAGCTCTGCTGAAATACAAAGGTACAGTCAACTTGTAGTAGGGGTGATCCCTGGGGGCTGGGGGGGTGTTAAACACACACACCCCAGGGATCGGGTCTATACTTACCGGCGGCTGCGGGGACGCCGTGGCTGCTGGTGCTTGAGGGGGGGCTCTTTTTTAAAAAAAAATCCAGGCTGGGCAGGGTGGGGGGGGGTGTCCTCCCTTCCACCCGTGCAGCCTGGACTCGGGGAGGGTTTTTTTAAAAAACTTTTTTGGTGGGACTTTTTACATTTCAGCCATTCATTTAAATGGCTGCAATGTAAAAAAAAAATCCGGTAATGGGAATCCGGTAACGGGACCGGATTTCGGGTAATGCCGGTACGCCCAGTACCGGCATTATCGGATACCGGATTTACCGGCACGCCCACCCCTAGTTGCATTAGCAACTTTTTCTAATACTCCGGACATGTGCTGTATTTCTCACATAGAGAAGGCAACTCCAATTGCCAGTATTGTGATACCCCAATATCTTTGGGCATCCGTGATCTCCCTTCTATTTCTCAGCTTGCCCTGAAGAAGGGTAGGTAGGTATCTTATGGCAGGGGCAATAGCTCCAACAAAACAAGATGCCTCCCACCAGTCAGTCAGCCTTCTTATAGACCTTGTTTTCACATATAAAATAATGCCCAACCAGGACAATGTGTTCAGTCATATAGGACAAGGAGGATTGCATAATGCGAAGTCCATAATAACTGGAATTCAGGGGGTAGGGGTAATAGCCACAGAAGGAACTTCCATTTAAAGCCACATATCCAGTGGAATTTATGGTGAATGTGTAGTTACAAATGCTATAACCTACCTTAACCCCTTCCTTGTGAGCATATTTTCCCCACATAGACCTGTTGGATTGAAAACAATATTCCCCCTGCACTTCCATGGCTAAATGGATATATTCAGTATCATTGTGACCTATATTAGCCCATGTTATTCTGTGCCTGGAAATGGAGTGGTCAGTCCTTGCACTATTTGAGAGGCATTTAACACTACGGGAACAAAAGGGATTCCCCTCATAGAGTGTGTGGGCACATGGGTACAAATCCAGCATGGCCCAAATAACGAACTCTTGGCAAACAGAGTTGCAATTTCTTTTTAGAGGCTTTATGCCCTTTTTGATCCAAAGCAGTTAACAAAATCAAATAATCCTTAGCACAAGCATCTAGAGAAGGAGATGCCAAGAGGAGGTCATCTACATACTGAATCAACACTGACCCCTCTTGGAACTTCACATCATCCAAATCCTTTTTAAGGATTTGTGAAAAAAGAGATGGGGATTCAACATAGCCCTGTGGCAGCCTATTCCAAGTGTACTGGCAACCCCAAAAAGTAAAAGCAAAAACATACTTTCAAGATGAATGGGGATAGAAAAAAAGGCAGAACAAAGATCCACTACAGTAAAACACTTTGTAGTACATGGAATGCAAGACAAAATAGTGGCTGGGTTAGGAACCACAGGAAAAGTAGGAAGAACTACATAGTTTATAGATCTTAAATCCTGGACAAAACGATAAACATTTTTCCCAGGTTTCTTAACTGGTAGAATAGGTGTATTGCAAGGGCTGCAAATGGGAATAAGAATTCTCTGTTCTAGCAAAGACATAATCACAGGATAAATGCCCTCTTCTGCCTCAGGTCAAAGAAGATATTGAGAAATTCTGGGCAAGGGCCTGTCAGGTTTTAATTTAATCTTTACCAGTTCAGCTGTTTTAATTTGCCCCACTTCATTGTCATCTTGTAACCATAAAGATGAGGGAACAGCAAGCATCACCTTATTTTGGATCTCAGTTAGTTCCAAGTTTTCTGATTGCTTAGGGGCTTCTAACAATATGGCAAGCACTGCCAATTCATTGTCACTAGGAATATCTAAATAGACTCCATCTGGAGAACAATAAATCGTGCATCCAAGCTTACAAAGCAAATCCCTACCAAGCAAGCTAATAGGCGAGGGAACACTTTAAAAAAATGCATGCTGGTCTGCAATGGGTCCCAAACAAACAGATGCTGACTGGGACACCGGATGAGGAACTGTTTGATTAGCAATACCCACAGCATTAACAATTTCAGCAGACAAAGGTACACAAGGAAATTCTTGGGATCTCAAAGTTGATCTACTAGCTCCAGTATCCACAAGACAGGTAGTTGTTATACCACTGATTACACATGAGACATAAGGACCAGATTGATCTACTGGCAAAAGGGGGAAATTCATGAAGTCACAATCCCTCAATCTGTCCTAATGAGAGGCAGGAAAGGGTGCCTGCATAGGATTGGGCATCTGGGCAGGAGGGAGAGGGAGAGGTGGAGGTGTATCAACAAATGTCTCCCCCTCCCCGCCCCCCATTGGCCAGATTGTGATGGGCAATTCACCTTCCAATGACCTAATTGTCCACAAATGTGGCAGGCAGAAGTGCTGGAGCTCGGGAAAAATCCATAGCCCATTCCCCAATCTCTCCCCAGTCCCCCACAACCACCACAGCTGCCTTTATTTGCCCTAGGGATGAGCGAACACGGTTCGGAAGTTCAGAATTCGGCCTGAACTCGGCCTGTTCGGACGACTGAACTCGAATTTGAACACGAACTGACCGAACTGAACTTAATTCCGAACGTCAAAATGACCGAACAGTTCGGTCAGTTCGGATCGTGTTCGGGTGAGTTTGGGTGGCAAAAAAAGGGTCACTGGAAGGTCACGTGACAGGGAGGGGTAGTCAGCTGAGGAGCAGACTTCCAGGCACCAGGAGTGGAGAGGCTTGCAAGAAACAAAACTGTCTGCCTCCCCCTTTCCCAACACCTTCTGAGCTAGTCACTGTTCCTGAACAGCAGGTTTTTCAGAAGGCTCCCTCTCCCAGCATTTCCCAGCTCCCCAATCCATTGCAATCCTCCTCCCATTTCACCCATCAAACCCACCTACCCCCATATTCTCATTCATTTATTTAGCTTAGCTTAGATAGATTTAGTCGTTATTTTTTGTTTTTACCTCTCCCTGGGTTCCCTGGGTTCAATCTTCCTCCCTCCCTCTATTGAATCCTTTCCCCCTCCCATATATTCCATCCCAGATTCCCTTCCCATTTTTTCATTTAGAGTAGGATTATTAGATTGATTTAAGTTTCAATTCAGTTTTGTACCCCTCATGTTGTTTGTGATTCCCCCCCCCATCCCATATATAGATAGATAGGTTAGAGATAGTAGACAGTTGTAGGAATTAGCTTAGTGATAGAGATAGCATTATAGTTTTAGTGTTTGTAGGAGTAGGTCTGTGTACTTATTAGATAATCCATTTTGTTCATAGCATTTAGAATAGTTAATAGCAGTTAGATTTAGTGTAGGTAGATAGATATAATATTAGATACAAATTTTAAATTAAAAAACCCATATAAAAACAAACAAACAAAAAACATATAAAACTAAATAATAAAAAAACCATATAAAAACAAACAAAAAAACCATATAAACACATTTCCCGAACGGCCGAAGCCGAACCCGGCAAACGAACCGAACGGACGAACTGAACGCAGCCGAACTGAACAGCTGAACCCGAACCACGATCTGTTCACCCATCCCTAATTTGCCCCCCTTGCTCCCCCTGAGTTATTTTGCTGAAACTGAAGAGCCATTAATTTAGTATCAGAAAGATCCTTTTTCTTTTCTTGACTAGTAACACAATGATCTGCAATTGCCACCAATTCCCCTAAAGGCTTAAGTTGCCAACCAATAGCAACAGATCTAAGTTGTTCCTGAATTTTTGGAAGGAGTCCCTGAACAAAAGCAGCAGCAATAGCTTGGGCTGCACCCTGAGCAGCCTCAGTTATTCCAGAATGTCTGTCAAACACAACTTGCAGCCTGTCCATATAATCTGCTTGTCGCTCATCCTTCAGTTGTTTGCAATTATGAATTTTGATGCAGTCTGTTTTTGGGGGGCAAACCTTTTAAGATAGAATCTACCAGTGATGTACGAGCTGCAGACAGTTCCTGAGCTGTTGGCACTGCTGCCGGCCAATTACTCGCTGTGAATAATCTTTGGTGCAGCTCAGGTGGGAGAGCAGCTCTCAGTAAAGGATTTAAGTTTGCCCAATTATGTTTGTAACAATCTATAATAGTTTGCAGTTCATTCTTGAACTTTTGCAGTTCTTCTCTAATGTTAGAAAATTCTTTAACTAAATTTTTCAGGTCCATGGGTTACTAACTCCATTTGCTCCACCCGGCACCTGCCAGAGCGGAGCCATAAAAACATCTCTATCTTGGGCAGATCTAGTACAGCCTGAGACAGGACTAAAAGCAGCAGAGCCCATAGTAGAACTAACAGCGTTAGAACTCAGTGACGTACCAGCCTGTGCCTGCAAGGGAGCTGACACCACTGAGAATGCTCCATGCGCAGGCACAGATGAACCTGCACTGCCAGTGCTATCAGAGAGAGGTGCTGTCTGTATAGAAGCTGGTGAAGGTAGCAGCTGTGCTGCTGGAGCTTCCTGAGCTCCCCGAGGCTGCTGCAGTTGGGGCACCCTAGGATTGTTTGAATCTGGTGGTAGAGATGCAGGGCTACAAAAATCTAGTAAATCTTCAGAAGTTTCCTCATCAGTGCCTTCAGGCGATTTTAAGTTGAGGATACAACGAAACCACAGACTCACTAGGTGGAGCACTAGGTGTACACACTTGATCAGAGTTATGTTTTTCTTTGAACTTTGCCAATTGAATTTTCATTTTTTCCTGAGTATCGAGAAAAGTTTTAATCTTAGATTCTTGCTTTCTTTTAGAAGCTTCAGTATGCCAATCAATAAATGCCTCCCACTGAGTTAGAGGCACTTTACAGTCTTTTGACTTCAGAGCTCCCTGGAGATGAGCAACTTTATCTAAATCATGAGAGCCAATGAAAGAAACTGCAGTTCATGATAATCTTGGGTATACCTGTTCCATACATCTAAAAATCTACAAGCATTTTGGCCATAATAAGTATACATATACCAAGCTGGGCTTCCTTTGGGTGGGATGGAGAGCTCCTTAGATCTCCTGGCCCCCATTTTTCTCATTCATACAGAGGTTTCACACAGGGACAGCTTATTAAGGAAGTCCTCTTAACTACAGGGAGCAAAGAGACACATACCAGATGGCATAGTCTAACAGCGCATCCCACTGCGGTTTTTGAGGCTCATTCCTAATATTCTTCCTCACACAGACTCTCACTCAGTCACAAACATCAATCCAACATACAAGCTTTCAGTCAAACCCGTAACACACTTACGCATCCAAGACTGGGAGAGGGAAATAAATCACAGTCACACGGCTGATTCACAGGGTTCCACAGAGGCACATATCCACAAAATTACCCACCCTGTCAGGTAGGCAATTAGCCCTATTAAGGGCAGCTATCCAAATTCAAGGCAGCCTTGCAATGCAACCCTCAGCTTAGTCCCAGACTCAGTTAATCTAGTTTCTCTAGAAATCCCCTCTTCTGACAGGATTTCTTGGATCCATTAACTCTCTTCACTGACTAGCCTTCTCTTCCTACGCTACTTTCTATCTACACTACTAAGAATGTCTGACGGATCTGACTTCTCAGATTCAGAAGGCATCTGCCCAATGGTCTGGCTCCCAGAGCCCACGAGCAGCCCCTCTCACCCACACCTCCATAGGGATTTCAAAAGGCCCCCCAACCTTGATCTGGTGCCAGAAGGTGGGAGAGAGAGATGGTCNTCTTAGACCAGCGTGTCTGGTAGAGATGCTGAGTGCATAATCTCTTGGGTCCAAGAGAGTGACTGAGAGGTTTCAGAGGGTCGCCTTGAGGACACCTGTTTCCCCCCCTGTACATGGACCTTGGTTCCTCCTACCGTGTCTCCCTCTCCCCGGCTCCGTCCCTTGGCGTCTGATAGTCCTGGCCTTCCTTCTCCCTCCTTGTTCCCCCTCCCCACAGCTCCGTACCCTGGAGCCTGACACAGACTCAGTCAGTGGTCACATACAGGGTAACACATTCACAAGCCATAGCACATTAAATTCTTTCCTTAGGATTTTTCTCTAGAAATCCCCTCTTCTGGAAGGATTTCTTGGATCCATTAACTCTTTTCACTGACTAGTCTCTTCCTACACTACTTTCTATCTACACTACTAAGAATGTCTGACAGAACTGACCACTCAGATTCAGAAGACATCTGCCCAATGGTCTGGCTCTCAGAGCCCACGAGCAGCCCCTCGCACCCACACCTCCATAAGGATTTCAAAAGGCCCCCAACCTTGATCTGGCACCTGAATGTGGGAGAGAGAGATGGTCCCTAGCCCCCCCTAGAACCAGTCAGGCTAAGAGCCTTCCTGGCCAACGCACCAAACTGTCGAGGAAAAATCTATACTTACACTGTTGGTGAAATCTGTCAGAGTCTTTATTGATCTCAAAATGCTGAGAGAAAGCAACACTGTATCCATGCAAGGAAACAGGATGGTCTGATCGTCCCAGAATACACAAGCATTTTATAGGTTACAATACAGGAAAATAATACAATTTTGTCAATCAAAAGGCAACGTAATACAGTGATGGAAAGTTACTGCATTACACACAATGTTTACATATTTGGGTTAGTTCTTCTCAAAACTATATGAGCCAAACTGTTTATAATATATGGTGCCTAAACTAATCTATTCCCCTTGCACAGCTGCAAGGTCAGTCTGTGCTATCTGCTATGGGAAGGCATCCCACTGTCTCAATGCCAAGCATGAAGAAGTGGTTTGCCAGGCCTTGTAATTAAAAAGTAAAATACAGAGAGCAAATAGCTCTCTGTCTAAAGGGCAGAGGCCTAGCTTCTATTAGGCATTAGGTTTTACCCAAAATGCTGCTGTCATCCATTTTATGTTACCTTCCTTTGGCTATTGTGATTCAATTCCACAGGGTCCCTTATAAAATTTCCTCCACAATAGTTATGATCTCCAAGGCATATGGAGTTGTCTCTGCTGGATGTTCCATGACCCTGAAATGCTGAGGTCGTGGCGGTGAGCCCCCCATCCTGTTAAGGAAGCATCAGTTGTAAGAAAATTAGAAGGGGAAGGCTTTTGGAAAGGCATACCCGCCAATACAAATTCTCTCGGAGACCAGCACCTTAGGGAATCTAAAATATTTCTAGTAATATGCATATTTTTGTGAGGAGAATCTAACAGAGGGTCAAATAGATTTAAGACCCAAAGTTGTATGGGTCGCATAAATAATTTTGCAAAAGGTGTGGTGGAGGCCTTGAGGCCAAGGAGCCTCTGGTAAACTTTAATATTCTGTAGTCTATGAATTGAAAGAGTCTTAATAGTAGAGGAAATATCCTCATATCTTTCTACTGGAGAAAAAAACTTAGACAATTTGGAATCCAGAAATGCCCCAATGTGTAGGGTATACATTGTGATGGGCAGAGGGTAGATTTCTGCATGTTTATAGACAAGCCCAAAGTGTCACATAGGTGTAAGTGAATGCTACATTCTGATTTAGTACTTGTACGGCGTCAGCTACTAAAAGCCAGTCATCTAGGTATGGGTAGATTGTAATACCTTGTCTGCATAGGTATGCAATCACAGGAGCTATTACCTTTGTCAACACCCTGGGAGCTGATGAGAGACCAAATGGAAGTGAACAGAATTGCATATGGGCAGCATTATGAACAAATCTAAAAGAGCATCTACATCTAGGATGGAGTCTAATGTGGAAATATGCATCTTTTAGATCTATGACCACATACCATTGGTCCTTATGTAAGAAATTTGTTAAACAGTGAATAGTGAGCATTTTAAACTTGCGATAGTTCACGAAAGAGTTGAGAGCTCTCAAATCCAAAATAGGTCTGTACCCACCACCTTTCTTTTCAACTACAAAGTAATTGGAATAAAAACCTGTTAATACCTCATCCTGACCAACATGTTCTATAATACCCTTAGCGTACATTTCTGTAACCTCTTTATTTAAAGCATGAATTTGAGAACTGGAAAACTGGATAGGTGCCTCAGGTTTACATGGGGGCAGTAACGTAGAAAAAGAAACTGCATAAACAAATTGAATAACATTCAACATCCACTTATCATTAGTAATAGTCTCCCAACATTGAAGGGAATTAAATAGGGACAATTGAATATTTACTTGTTCTTGTGGGGTCAAGAGACAGGATATAGAAGGGTACTGTGATTGTCATCTGTGCCCCCTGGTAGATGGAACAGCAAAGGATTACCCTTGACCTGTAAGGAGTGTATTGGGTTCTAGATTTTCCTTGGTATGGAAAATTCGAAGGATACCACCTCTTGTTATAAGACTGAGTTTGACCATAGCATTATCTCTGTGGTCTGATATACGACTGCTGGTGGTATGGACGTGCCTGGTAGCAGGGAGTAGCAGACTCTCTTTGGGCAACTTTCATTTTAATTGCTGTGGCTTTCAACTTTTGGATCTTGTCGAGCACCTCATCTGTGTCTGATGGAAAGGCAAAATCTCTATTCTCAACTTGTGATGGGTTTCCAATTTTGTGCCCCAGAGCCAAGCGAATCTCCTTGTTACTATCGCATTGGCTACCCCCCTTGCTGCTGTGTTGGATGAGTGGTGAGCAGCTTGCAGCTGATAGCGACCCATAGTGGATCCCTTGGAACACAAAGTCTGTAACATCTTTTGCTTGTCCTTGGGTAGGAAGGGGTTAAGTTTTTGTACCTCCTCCCATAAGTGATGTTGAAAGGAGACCATCCTAGCTGAATAATTGGAGGTCCTCATAAGCATGGTACTGGACGCAAATGCTTTGCGTCCAAAGATATCTATACAGCGATTTTCCCTATCAGCAGGAGACGTATCCTGAGTGTTCTTTTGAAATCTTTCTGCTGATGTTGAAACGACCAGGGAATTTGGGAGAGGGTGTTTGAAAAATATGGATTCTTGTTGGGGGGGAAACAAGTAAAGCGAACTATAGGTTGTTGAAACGGGATGGATGGACGCTGGGTTGGTCCACAATTTCTCAGCCTCCATGGCATGCCTTTTAAATAAAGGGAGCGTAAGTTTAGATTGGGGCGGGCGCTCAACCGTGGAATAAGCAGGGTCCATCTCCTGCTCTGCCATGGGAATAGTCTCAATTTTTAGGGCTTCCGTAAACCTTTTCAATAATCTCTGAAAATCTTTATGTTCTTGAGAAGAAAGCAATGAAGTCGTGCCCTGCACATCATCCAATGAAGGCGGCGATAAGTTTTCCATGTCCTGGGTCTCAAAAGGTTCAGGTGTCTCAGGAATAAGGAGAGAATTCGAGGCTGGACAGGATCCATGGTAGATATTGGAGCCTCGTCTTGGGGAAGCATAGGGACGAGCATTCGTCTTTTCATCCATTTCCTGCAATCGATCTTATGTTGTTGTTTCTCCTGATGTCGGAGAAAAGCCTGTCTGGCTTCCTGTTCGAAGGAGGTGGAATGTTGCTCAGGCATCGTAGAGCACTGTGTCAACGTCGAGGGCTTCATCATCGACATCGAGGGCTACAAGGTTGATGGCTCGATATTGTAGCGGCTGTCGATGTAGTAGCCGCTGATGTTGACGAAGCTAATGATCAAGGTCGGGGAGGTACCTTATATAGGATGGGGGCACGTGAACATCACATGGATTTTAAATTATGAGATTGGTATATGCCGGTAAGAGAAGGGCGTGCAAGTGCAACCCCATTTGTGAGAATGGGAGGAGCCACTCGAAGAAGAATTGGTTTGTACTATATTTCACCAACTGTCAAAGCTGCAGCAGGGGTTGGGCTAGCTCCTGGATGGCATTGGCACCAGAGAAGGTGCCTCTTGCTCAGCTCTGGCACAAATTGGCTTGAAGTTGCTATATTTGTTTTGCTTCAGCAGAACAAGTGTGTTAATTTTAGCATTGTGAGACTCTGTTCCTTATAGTTCCCTTTCCAAATCTTGGAAATTATGATGCAAGTCATCAGCCTTAAAATGCATGGAGTTACTGATTAGTAGTTAAATAAATGGCATCTGTTTGAGCACTTGACATTTGAACTGTCGGCATACGATTTCAGGAGGAAACTGACATACAATCCAAATCTTGCTTTGTTTGAACAGCTTAAGGTTCTAATCTTCCTTCAATTTCTAGGTCAGGACTCGGGGTTTTCTTCTAATACACATGGACCATCCCATATCCCCTAGTCTGTAAAAGCAATTGTGTATGAATATTTCAATCTAATCATAGATTTTACAAGCTGCACGTGAGGCAAGCGTATAGAAGTTAACCTGAAAAATGGAGGGAATAGAAACTATTAAGGAATGTGATTCTTTATTGGAAACAGCTTGTGTGAGATCAGGAGTCATACTAGCTGTGGCTGAGATTTTCCTTAAGTCAGCGTGGCAGCCCTTAACTCACTATGTGTGGGACAGGGCTGCTCTGCACTAACAACATTTGGGAGGAAAAACTTAACTGTTAAAAAAACCCAGCCACTTGGTTACCCCTAGAACCTGTGGCGTTTCTATTGGCTTTATTGTCCTCATTTGATTAGGAACTCAGAAAGAACACTTGATATAACTTTCACTAGAGGTGTTACAGCTGGGTATTAGGAAATGATTGATTCCCCTCAATGAGAGCTTTGCAAATCACAGCTCCTCATTTCTATAGCACTACTAGGTATATGCAGCGCTTTACAGTCACAGATTTCTGAGACCAGCCCCTGCCCAGTGGGCTTACAATCTAAAATGGACAAGGGTGAGGGGAACACAGGGAGAGAGAGACGCACACATTTTATTTTTAACAGATAGGGAGCTGAGGCAGAGAGGTTGCAACTTGCTCAAGGCCACCCAGTGAGTTCATGGCCAGGCTAGGTCAGGATTTGAACTCTGGCTTCCCAGGACCAAGTCAGGCACCTTATCTGCTACACCACACTGGCTCTCTCATGGTTAATTTAACAGATTAATAGTCTCACAAAAGAACCTAATATGGCTGGTTGCTATATAGGATTTGAAAGGGGTGGGAGGGAAGGGGGAATGTACATATGTTGACAAAAGGCAAGCCAGACACTATGGAGTTCGGTGACATTTATTCATTCGATGGCCCAAAATTGATTCCCAGGTTTACCTGGGTGGGAGCTTGTGTCAGTGGGTGGTAAGAGACATGATGGGGACGTGCTATGGTCCTCCTGGACCAGAGATTTACTGATGTTTCTGGCTCGCATGATGTGGGCCTACTGCTGCCCTGGCAGGCCATCACAGGCCAGCGCGTTTGTTCACGCTGCCATCCCCCGGGGGCTGTCCATGATGGCGGGGGCAGGGCTGCCTGGTCATGTGTTTGTTCTGTTCCCCTTGCGAGGGGTGGGATGGGGGAGGGCTCGCCAGTTAGCCCAAGCTGGCACGTGTTTATTCTGTGGGCCACCCTGACCCCGCCAGGGCCCCACACACACCCCCTCTCGGAGTGTGTAGCCGATGGCATGTTTATTTTCACTCAAAATTGATTAAGTCCTAGAAGGGAAGAAAACCCTATTTTTGGTCCTGGCCCTTTTTACTGCAAGCCGTGCCTCTCAGAGGGGCTACAAGCATTGAGATGCATTCTGGTGTCTCAGGTAGCAGTGGAAAATGTAGACTTTTTAATGGTAATCAGTGTGAGGTAAAAATTGAAGTACTCTTAAGGGTTGCTTTGAGAGATGAGATAGTTATGTACTTTGAAACAAATGCCCTATTAACAAATTCATCTGTATGATGAATGTTAAAGTTTTAAAGGAAGAAAACAACAGATGGTTAGGTGGCTTCCATTCTCCCATTTGTCAGAGACACTCCATCTTAGCATGTAAACATAAGTATTTGACAGTAGAGAACACTTTTAGCTTCAGATTGTATCAATAGTCCATAATCTGTCTTAATATTCCAGCAATAAATCCCTTTCCCTGTAACCAAAATAAAGATAATGCAGCTTCTTCCAGTGCCAGCATGCTAGAGTTTCTTGACCCATTTTCCTATCAGGTATAATTTCCAACATGTTTCTCTGAATCTGATCCTGTACTTAACACTCCCCTGTCAACGTACTGCATTGACCAGCTTCTGTCTGTACAAATAATCCTCACACCCACAACTTAGCCCATGTGAGGGTAAGTGCTAATGAACTTGGGGGCTGAAGGTGCATTCTGTTAGTCCAAGGGCTTTTATTCCCTTTCCCATGCCCCCCAAACAATGTTCTACGGCGTACATCATGTGGCCTTCAGTAAAGCACTTGCATGTCCCCATAAAACATGTGTGAAGAGAGGTCCAATAAGCATGTACAGTGACAGCTATTTTTCATAACTAATGGCAAGTAGAAAAATTGATTTAAACTTTTGCAAACTCATTCCAAATGAAAATGCTACAGTTAAGGGCTAATAAATAGCCCTAGCACCCACAAGCATTTTACATAGATGTGAAATAATGGCCACGCATAACTCAATTTTAGACTGATAATATGAGATACAAAAGTTCACATTTATTATACATTAAAACTTTTACTTAGCTGAGGACAGGAACTAGCTGAATTTAAACAAGTCTGGCCCTGAAATGGGATGATATCTCGTTCAGGTTTTGTGTTTTCTGGACATTATCACAGCTGAGACTCAAAGCTAAGATCCTACTGGAATTGGCAGTTTGACCATCAGTTTCTAAAATCTTGAAAAGGCTCTGGGGGTCCCATAGGTGGGAAACAGAACTGAAACAAATAGTGGAATGAGTATTATTCATGGATATTAATTGTGAATAATATCTGCATCTGAAACCACTATTAGACCCGGACGGCCACACTGTCGATGAGCTTGTCCGGCATTGGCACATTTGACAGAGGGGGCAATTGACAGAGTGGCTCCGAGACGTCTTCTCCCTCCGTCTCGTCACCGCAGGGCCCCTTGATTTACTGAGGGGCTGCGGTGTATGAAACAGGTAGGTAGGAGGCTAGAGCGATGCTGGCGTCGGACTCACTCTGAATCTGACTGATGACTTCTCCATAGGGCCCATTTGCGATCCTATGTTGAGGCTGTGAGGACAGCAAAGAAAGTTATTTGCTGCCCTCATAGCGTCTGCAAAGTCGCATCCAGCGGAGCTGTTCTGGGTGGTGCGGGGGCTGGTCAGTCCGGCCTCCCTCCACCTGGACAGGGACTTGTCCTAGGTCCGCTGTGAGGAGTTTGCCACCTATTTCACAGACAAGATCATTCAGATCCAGAGTAACTTGTGCTCCTCGCCTACTGCATCCAATCTGGTGTCAGAGGTTATGGAGACGCTGTCCGGTCGATCTTTCTGGGATGAGTTTCAGGAAGTGACGCCAACCGATGCGGTGAATGTCCTGGGGTCTGTTAGGGCCACTAGTTGTGAATTAGATCCGTGCCCATCCTGGTTGGTGAAAGCCTCCAGGGAGACTTTGGGGACGGTGCTGGCGGTGGTAGTGAACGCATCCCTTCGGCAGGGGAGGTTGTCGCCCAGTCTCAAGGAGGCTGTGGTGCGCCCCCTGCTGAAGACGCCATCTTTGGATGTGGATGCACTCACCAGCTACCAACCTTTCTCTAATCTTCCCTTTTTAGGGAAGGTTATTGAACGGGCAGTGACACTGCAGCTCCAGGCGCATTTGGATAACATCGGTTTCCTTGACCCTTTTCAATCTGGGTTCTGCCCTGGCTATGGTACTGGTGGCCTTGGTGAACAATCTCCGCCGGGAGATGGATTCAGGATGTTAGATATTTCTGATCCTGCTAGATCTCTCAGCCGCTTTTGACATCATGGACCATGGGCTGCTGTTGAGACAGTTGCGAGACCTGGGGGGGTCTGGACAGGACTGTCCTTGGGTGGTTCCGCTCATTCCTCTTGGGGAGAAGCCAGCGGGTGGTGTTGGGGGCTGAAACATCAACCCCCCAGGCCTTATCCTGCGGTGTTCTGCAAGGTTTGATCCTGTCTCCATTATTATTTAATGTGTATATGCAGCCCCCTGGGGGAGATCATGAGAGGGTTCGGGGTGCGATGTCACCAATATGCTGATGATACTCAGCTGTCCTCTCACTTTCAACTGACTCAGGTCCTGCGGTCTCATTGCTTTCCCAATGTTTGGAGGCCGTGGTGAATTGGATGAGGCAGAGCAGACTGAAGCTAAATCCCGATAAGACAGAGGTGATGGTGGTGGGGAGGGTCTGGTCCTCCTTGGGGGGTGGTCCGTCCTATTACCCAGCAGGTTCGGAGTCTGGGGGTGGTGTCAGACTTGGGTCTCCCTCTGGATTGGCAGGTGGAGGCGGTGGCTAAGACCACCTTCCGTCAACTGTATCTGGTACGGAGGCTGTGCCCATACATTTCCAGGCCCAACCTGGCCACCCTTATCCATGCGTTCATCACCTCGAGGCTGGACTACTGCAATGCGCTCTACATGGGGCTTCCCTTGTTTCTGGTTCGGAGGCTGCAGCTGGTGCAGAATGCGGCGGCCCATCTCCTTATGGGGAGCGGGCGACGGGAGCACATAACATCAGTGACTCGTGCTCTGCACTGGCTGCCTATAGCATGTCAAGCCAGGTTCAAGGTGTTGGTATTGATCTATACCTCGGGGACCACCTCGCCCTCCATGCCTCAGAGCGATCCCTTCTGTCCACTGGGGGCGCCTTCTTGGAGGTCCTCTGGGTGAGATGGGGGACTACAATGGAGAGGACGTTCTCAGTGGCTGGGCCGCGACTCTGGATCTCCCTCCCGGAGGAAGCCCACCTGGCTCCAGGTCTGCTGGCATTTTGTCAAGCCTGCAAGACCTGGCTGTTCGCCCAGGTCGTAGGAGGGGAGGGTTGGGTATTTGGGAGAGGGGGCTGGATATGGGATTGTCTTTTTAAATGTGTGGATGAAGTTGTTTTTTAAATATTGGTTTTATGGAATTTTATTGTATTGTTGTAAGGCCCCGAGATGCCATAGGCATGAGGGGGCAGCTAAAAAATACTTATAAATAAATAAACTATTTGTGTATCAGTTTATTTGCATATTTTGGTTTGGTTACTTCATTTATTTTGGTAATTTCAGTATTTCAATTGCTTTGTTTTGGCTGATTTGCATGCACAATAGTGCTAAGTAGGGGTGGGAAAACCGGTAAATCCGGAATCTGATAATGCCGGTACTGGGCGTACCGGCATTATCGGAGTCAACCCAGTAATCCGGTCCGGTTACCGGATTCCAGGTACCGGATTTTTTTACATTGCAGCCATTTAAATGAATGGCTGCAATGTAAGCAATGTAAAGCCCCACCAAAAAGTAAAAAAAACACAACACCCTCCCCGAGTCCAGGCTGCGCGGGTGGAAGGGGGGACACCCCCCACCCACCCTGCCCAGCCTGGATTTTTGTTTAAAAAAAGAGCCCACCCCCCAGCACCAGCGGCCGCGGCGTCCCCGCAGCCGCCGGTAAGTATAGACCCGATCCCGTGTGTGTGTGTGTGTTTAACACCCCCCCCAACCCCCCAGGGATCACCCCTACTAAAGTTGAGTGCTTTGCTTACCTTTGCGGAGCTCCGGGTGCGGCGGCGGCGGGCGGTCCGGCGGCCTCACCCGGAGCTCCGCAAAGGTAAGCAAAGCACTCAACTTTAGTAGGGGTGATCCCTGGGGGGTTGGGGGGGGTGTTAAACACACACACACACACACGGGATCGGGTCTATACTTACCGGCAGCTGCGGGGACGCCGCGGCCGCTGGTGCTGGGGGGTGGGCTCTTTTTTTAAACAAAAATCCAGGCTGGGCAGGGTGGGTGGGGGGTGTCCCCCCTTCCACCCGCGCAGCCTGGGAGGGGGAGGGGGGAGGAATTAATTTTATTTATTTCATTGATTTCAATGGGGACACAGTGCCCCATTGAACTCAATGAAATAAAACCGGTACCGGTATACCGGATTTAATTCGGGAATCTGGTTCTTTGAGAACCGGAAACCGGTGTATCCGGTATTTACCCCGGGGTCCCAAGACTAGTGCTAAGAGTGCCAAAATGAAATAGCCAAAATAGTGAAATGATCAAAATAATGGAACTGAAATGCATGAAATAACAGAACTAACAGTTAAAGCTCAGAGGAGCAACTTGTACAAGTCTACCTCAAGAGACTAGGATTGAAATTCAGGATTCCTATATTGTAAGCCACCTTGGTGGGAAGGGTGGAGTAATAAATTTAAATTAAATTAATAAATAAATAGTTCCCTTCCACGCCTAAAAGATGATCCACTGGACCAGGTCATCTCCGTGCAGTTTTACAGGGAGAGGCAAAAACAGTGGTGTCCAAACTTAGGCTGCTTTCTGACGTTACATGGGAGGGGCGGGAACTTGCACAATTGTAATTGTGGCTCTGCAGTTGCGGGGATCTGTCTGTGACTAATTCCCTTTTATCACCTAGTTTTCCGCGACAAAACTAGTTCCTAGTTTTCCACAACAACAAATTGGAATTCTCTGATAAAAAATTATAAAATCTGACTAAAAAAACAAAATCTGTTTTTCTATTATTAAATGTAAACACTAGTTGACTTTCCCTTACCACAATAAATATAGGTATGAGTCAGAACACATTTTATTATATTATTTTCATTTTTATGCAATTTTTCAGCTACCTATCCCACCAACAGTAAAAAAAATTACAAAATAAAAAATTCATGGTCTGTGGCAGCCCTCCAAATGCAGAGCCCCTTCCCTCAGCACATGCCTTCAGGTTGCTTCCCCTCCACTGCCCCACGCTCACTGTCTCCTCCTCCCAGTCTGCTCCCAGACCACTCTGCCAACCAGAAAGGAGAACCATATAGAGGCTGGCACTTGGGAAAGCTTCTATGGGCCCAATTAGGCCCACCTCCTGTCCCCTCTTCCCAAGGTCCAGAAGACCTGACCGCCTCAGTTCATAGTTCCCATGCCACCCCCCTCAACCCACAGGAGGTCTGCGGCACCCCTTCAAATACAGAGCCCCTGCCCCTCCACAGCACATGCCTTTAGGTTGCTTCCCCTCAGCTCCACTCTGCATCCTCTCTGCCCCACACTTGTTCTGTCCTCCTCCCAAACCTGTACGTTTCTGCCATTTCCAGCAAAATTCTCTGGAAAAAGGCAACATCTCTGTTTTTCTGTCGCAAAGAGAAAACAAGGAACCCTGTTTATCATGCAGGAACACTTGCGTATTACTGGGTCTCCAAATGTAGCCTTTGCAAGGCTGCGTGTTCTTGTGTGATAAAAGGGGACTAGTGCATTCTCACAGGTGCTAATCGCCACAATTCGAGCTGCAAGCGCAATTGCACAAGTTCCTCCCCTCACCCCGTAACATCAGAAAGCAGCCTTATTGTCTGTGTGCTCCCATTTTAAGACTTTAATGTAATTTCACAACCTCAAACAGCAGCAAAAACCTGCAGAATACCTCAAGTATTATTCAGGCATCTGCCAGGATGCTTTAAGTATTGGGTATCCTGCTTCAGGGCAACGGGGCTGGACTCAGTAAGAAGTGCCATACTGGGTTGGACCAGTGATTGATCTAGCCCAGCATCCTGTCTCCGACAGTGGCCAGCTCAAGAGAAGTACGTGTACAGGTCGGTCTGTCTCTTCACCTTGGCTTGAAGACCTGGTGCTCAACTGGAAATCTCTCCTCATTTCTAGGACATCAGGTTGTGAGCCCTAAATCACCCAAAATACAGGTGAATAATTCACCTGTGAAAATTGATTATAAATTAATTTTTTTATTTTTAATTTTCTATGCCGTCCTTCCCACAAGGCGTCTTTGCTAGTAGTTAGTAAGTACGTGCCAAAACCTACTGCATAGGAACAAAACTTCTGACTGACACTGTTCCCCAGCAGGAATTGATTCTTTTTATGGTTATAAAAGACACCATGCTACATATTCTACCCCATTGCCCACAGGTGAGCACGCCCTCCTCTTGGGACCCTGCACTCGGCCCTGCCCCCTAGAAAGCTACTAGAATACTTACCTACTCCCCCAAATACTTACGGTCTGCCCTCCTCCTCTGTGGACTCCTGCCTCGCTATAACCAAGCCAAGCACGCGCACCTGAGACTTCGCAGCCACTTCCATGTTTGTTTGCTTCTCCCTTGTCTTCCCTTTGTCCCCTCTCCTTGTCGCCCCCTCCTTGTCTTTTTAGATTGTAAGCTGTAGGCAGGGACCGCGTTTTTATCTTTGTTCTGTAAAGCACCAGGTACACAGCTGATGCTATACAAATGTTTATAATAATAATAATAGCAGTTGTGATCCCTGTGTGGATGCAGGGTTATGGCTGCTCAATGGAGAGATAAAAATAAGTCAGGAGGAGTTGCTGGCCCTGAAGAGCTGCCATAGCTGTGAAAGGGCAGGATGGATTCTGGACTGGCTTACACACAGACAGCAAAAATGCAAGAATTTCACATGGTGGGGCTGACTTCTGCTTCAGTGACTTCCACACATAGGGGTATAAAAGGGGGGTGAGAGTCTGGGGTGGCTAGGACTGCCATACCTCCCCTTTAATCCAGCGTGTTTATGAAAAAGACATGGCGCAGGACTACATTGGTACCAATGCAGCCCTGCATCATGTATTTTACATAAGCATCCTGGATTAAAGGGGAGTTATGGCCTCAAGGTTTATCCTCTATAGCATATGATGACCATAGTAGGATTAATCCAGGCAATACTCCACAGATTAACTTGTTAGTTCCCTTCCAAGTTGCACTGATATATATTCCAACATGGCTACTGAACTATCTCCATAACGACATGGGGTGTTTAATATATGTAATGCTACCCACTAAGGCCTGCCTGGGCCAGAGCCTTACCCACATGGTTGATAGTGGACCACTTGACATGGGCCTACTACTGCTACAGCCCTCGACCAGGTAGGTGGCTGTCCAAGGGCTGCCGAGCTGGGCCATAGGGGCAAGCGTGTGTGTTCGTGCCACCATCCCAGCCTAGGTGCAAGGGGGGCTGCCATAGCAGGGGTCAGGGCAGGGCCAGCTAGACTCACATTTCTTCCAGCCCCCCCCCCCCACCTCTCCTGTAGCCAGGTAAATCAGTAGGAACGTTTATTCTGTTCCTCTCTCCCTGGGATGTGTAGCCAGCGCACCGACTACGCATTTATTAACATGCACTAAGTGTGCATTGGGTTACACAGATTCAACACATTCCGCAATACATTACAATCTTCAGTGATTATCGTGGGGGTGTGAGGGAGCAGGTACTGATGTATGAATGGTGGCCACCCTCTTCTAGAGCTATACGACTAGCGGGCTCAGAGCTCGAGGCAGTCTGCTTCTGTGGAAAGAGTAGGTGCTCTTGCATGGCAGGCTTGTGGAGGGAGCTGTCATCAGTACTGGAGGGAAGAGTCAAAGGAGTGGAGACTGTGAGCCCTGGCTAATTCCCAGTAAGTAGTGGAGGAGGGGCTGGGAAGACAACTCCACGATAGCTTCTCTACAGTGAGTGGTTACTCTCACAAGATATTGGGTAAAACCAAATGTGCAGCTGCCTCAGTGGCTGCATATCCCAGCAAGGGGGGCTACCCCCAGTCAGCTCAGCTTCAGGAATGGAGCGCATGTTCCAGTGGCTTGACCCAGCGGGGGAGAGGGCGCAGGGAGCGATGCACAGCTGGCTCTACCCCTGCCCTGCAGTCAGCTCCCTGCTCCCCACCATGATGGGTAGTCATGGCTGCTAATAACAGGCAACCATGGTAGCACTCCACACCGGACCAGGTGGGTGCTAAAACAGAGGTGTCTGTCAGGCAGAGCCCACTTGGGTGGCTCCTGGTCCAGACCATAGTTTCTGGCCCAGGCGCCAACTCTGCCAGGGTCTGAACCAGGCCCACATCTGGCGCACCTGGAACAGACGTGCCAGTTCGGCGCTGGCACAAGCAGACCGGACCCTGTCACATTTGTTAACATCTAAAGTTAAGGAGAAGGGTGCCTCTTGTGCTCCAAAGAGCATGTCCCCTCTGTTGCCTCATTTTTTAATGTCAGAGCAGAGGCATTTGCTCCCCCTCACTTTGGACTATTGTTACCCCACTTCCTATCCACCCCTATTGTCTTCAGAAAATGGTGTGGAGCCCTTCAGGAATAGCATCACACAAGTGTAACCGCATGATGATGATTGATGATAATTGATTATTAGAAATGCAGCAGAAGCACCATAGATTTAGCTCCTCCCCCCAGCCTTTCATAAATGAGGTCACACAACTAGGGAGGACCTGATCCCCATGCAGCCCTGTGGTGGGCAATCGCTGCTACCGCAGTATGGGACAATCATGGAGAGCCAGTCCCAGGAAAGCCGGGTAGGCCAGCCCCTGTCAGAGGCTAGAGCTCTTGCCACAGCCAGGGGCTGGAGGCTCCGGTTCCTGCAGAGGGGCAGGATCAGGCCTGCTGCTGCTGGACAGCTGTTGAGGAGGGCATTCCCCGCCCCCCCACCTGACAGCTGATGGGGAAGGGGGCCTGGGAAGAGCATGCTCCCTCTTCCCATTCCCCCCTCCCTCACAGTCCGCTGTCAGGTAGATCGGTGAAGGGGGGAGCCTGGGAAAAGTACAAGCTCCCCTCCCCCAATAAGCAGCTGGTTGGGGGAGGGGGAGCCACACGTACTCCCCTGGGGCCCCCCATCCCCAGATCAGCTGCTTGTCAAGGTGGGGAGAGGGCTGTGAGTGTTTCTCTGGGCTCCTCTCCACCTGATCAGCCATTTGCTGGGGTGGGGAGAGGGGTGCGCACACACTTCTCTGGACTCCCTCCTCCCTGATCAGCCACTTCTCAGGGTGGGGAGAGGAACAAACACACTCCTCTGGGTTTCCCCTCTCCCCGATTAGCCTGGCCAGATTGAAAGCCTGTTCCCGACTGTGATGTGGCCACCGAGCAGAAGGGGCCTGGCCACATGGATTACCCTGCCCTGGGCAGCTTGACCCCCATGTGGGGCAAGACTGTTTTGCAACCCATCCTCCGAATTTATCCAAGGCTGTGTTGTGTAGCAGGTAGCCACATCACGTGGCTCAGCTGCCCAGGGAGAGGAAAAGCTATGCAAGATGTGGTAGCCTCCCCTCCCTGTCTTGTGTGGCCTCACCCCACATTTCAATTGTTTTTCAAAGAACAGACACACTTTGCGTGAGAGTCAGTTCGCTTCACTGCAGAATGCTGCCTAGGCCTCATTCCAAGCCTGCCAGAATAGATGCCTTTTCTAATTGACTGGCTCAGTCCTCATCAGCTACAATGACCATTCATCCCAGCTCACCAGAGCTTGTTTCCTCTCTGGCTCGTTGAGTATCCGCCAGCTGAAGTGCTCTGCAGATTGAATAAAGCTAGCTGTGTGTTAGTGAGGGGGGAAAGGCGGGAGAGAGAGAGCCTCTCCTGTCCTCTCAAACATCCTCTCTCATATTAATGCCGTGACACTTAGGCAGGGGTTCAGCCTTCTCCTGACAGGCTCTAGGGCTGGGGTGGCTAATTGCTTTACATAACATGCCGTGTACTCTGTGCTCTTGTGACAGCATCACTGTGTGGTTGTGCCTATGCATTAGGGATGTACATGTTTTCATTATATCAATAACGAAAATGAAATTTGGCGTTTTTGTTACTGTTATTGCAATAACAAAAATGACAAAAAATAACAAAATTAATAATGATAACAATAAGTTGCTATTGATTTCGCTATTGCCTAGCAGCCTGGCAGGTGTTTTTTGAAGGGAAATGTGGTGAGGTGAGGAGAGAGCAGACATCTCAAAGCCAGAAACAGTGCTGAACTCTCGAACTGGGCCTGTGATGGCAGGGGAAGGACCTGATAGATGTACTTGCCAGCCAATGAGCAATGCAAGCATGTCCCAGGCAGTTGAATAGCACCCTCTGATTGCTTAATGCCTCCTACCTCCCAGAACCAATCAAGGGAGCTCTGGGAGAAGGCGCTGCAACCCTTTATACTGCAGGGCTGGGCTGTTTGACTGATTCTGTGTTAGCTATTGCTCTATTATTATTATTATTATTATTTTATTTTATTATAAGCATTTATATACTGAAACTGCTCTCGCTAAGATCACCAATGATCTTCTGGTGGCTAAATCTAAACGTCTCTATTCCATTCTTGTCCTCCTTGATCTCTCTGCTGCCTTCGATACTGTTGACCACTCACTCTTGCTGGATTCCCTTCACTCCCTTGGCTTTTGTGGCTCTGTCCATAACTGGTTCTCCTCCTACCTCTCTGAC
>QEPC01014166.1:2353175-2386581 GCA_003113815.1 Sphenodon punctatus | reverse complement strand
AAAAAAATCCGGTACCCGGAATCCGGTACCCGGACCGGATTACCGGGTCGAATCCGATAATGCCGGTACACCAGTCTTTTGTTCTTTGCACTGGCTGCCTATAATCTTCCAGGCCCAATTCAAGGTGTTGGTACTTACCTATAAAGCCCTATATGGTCTGGGCTCTACTTACCTGCAGGATCGCCTCACTCCCCCAGGCTCTAGATTAACCCCTGTGGTTGACCGGCAGTGCCCTTCTCAAAGTCCCCCAATTATCTTGGGGGCGACTATGTAGAGGGCATTCTTGATAGCCGCACCAAGGCTGTGGAACTCCCTCTCGGTAGAGGTCCATGTGGACCAGGACCTCCCCTCCTTTCGACAACAATGTAAGACCTGGATGTTCCACCAGGCTTTCGGTGGGGGAGATGGGTAAGGGGTGAAAGACGGGGGGGATGTTTCTTTTAAACTCCACCGTGTAGAGTTTATACTATTTTATTTTTTCTTATTTTGATAAGATATTGTATTTTATGCTTTTTAATTATAATTGTGAGCTGCCCCGAGCTGCTGTTAGCAGGAGGGTGTGGAGTATAAATTTGTTAAATTAAATTAAATAAAATAAATAAATAAATGTAGGAGATTTAAAATCTCCTTGCCTCAGACAAGTGTCTCCAGCAGTCCTGCTAGATAGATCTATTTATAAGTAGCTCTCTGTTCAGGGATGATAGTTTGAGCACCATCAATATTATTCCCCATATTAACATTAGGTTCCTTTCACTTTGAGCCACTTTCCACCTAAACCAAACCAACCCTTTCTCTGTCATCTTGCTCCATATTTGAAAACCATAGGGATCTGTCTTCTATTTCTTCTCAGTGTTGTTTCATACTGTCCTCTGCTTTGCTTTCATTGTATAGTTTCTCCCCTGCCAGCAGGTGACACAGAGCCAGGGATAGGGTTTTATCTGCATGAAGGTAGAGCCGAGGTTGGACTTGGGGCCAGGAGGGGGAGCTGAGTTATGGCTAGGGTTGGAGGCAGCGGGGGAGGGGGGTGGCTCAGTCACAGCTAGGGTTGGGTCCTGTAGGAGGTGACCAGTGAGTCCTATGACTGGACTTGCTAGATTGTGCAGAGGTAGGGCTAGGGTTGGGGTACCCAGTGTACTCATGTCCTGGGATCCACGGGACCACTGCAGTCCTGCTGTTGGGAGGCTGAGTCCCACTTCCTGGAGGGTGGGGGGCTACTAGAGTGCTGGATCATGCCAGCAGCCACGCCCAAGAGCCCACCCTACCCCTAGAATGTCACCACCCAGTACAGTGGCTGTTCTGGCTATTGAGCAAACTAGGCCCATTATTTCCTCCTAGTCACCCTTCTTTTCTCTCCTCCCTCCTCTTGTACTTTTTGTCCCTTCCCATGCTCTGGATTTTGTTTATCCACCCTTTGCTGCTGCCTTAGTAACAGCTGATTGTAAAGGACAATACTGCATCTCAGGGCACATTCCCACATACAGCAAATCAGTGCTTGTTTCTTTCCCCCGCATAATTAAATGCTGTGGGAAAGTCTCCATGCGCTTAATTTGCTGTACTTAACGTTTGTTATTTAAGCGCATGAGAGGGCAGCGGAAACCTACCTTTACAGAAACGCGTGTCCAAAGACCCGCATGGCTCCTGCTGTCAGAACGCTGCGCTGCATTCCCCTTGTGCATGGTGGCCAGAAGTCCTCTCTTCACTTCCGGTTTCCCCCGCAGCCGCTTATGGAGCCGCCGCCGCTGCCTCCTTCCCCATATGAATCAGGTTAGTCAGAATGTCACTAGTGCAAAGTAGCTTGAATGCGCTAGTGACATGCTGGTGTGAATGAATGTAGGCACATTTTTAAATTGCCTGCATTCACAAACACCAGCGTGTTTCTGTATGTGGGAATGCGCTCTCAGCTAATCATGCCTCAGTTCATTTGCATTCACATTTAGTGACTGAAATGAGTCACCAAAGTTTACCAGGTCATGAGGCCTTCTGGGTTACAAGGCTTTTCACAGGATCCACCATCCAATGTGTAACCTGAGTGGAATATGAAGGCTCCACTGCATGTCCTGGAACACATCAGTGCCACAGGACTGGTTGGGCATCTCCTGTTTGGTGCCGTAACTGGCAAATGACACCTTTCGTCCACTTTTTCCTTTTTTTAAGATACCATTTTCAGCTGTGAAGAGTCCCTCTCTTCCCAAGTCTCCTTTTTCTCCCATGACCTTTCTGTTGCAACTGTTTTCCCTATTCAGGCAACTTCACAGGGATGGGGCAGAGGAGAAGTTCATAACCAGTTTACCACTGGAGGGGTCAGAGCCACAGTGGATATCTTCTTGATAGCCTGTCAACCAATGAAAATAAGACACCTCAGTTGCTTAAAATTCAACAATTGGACTATATTGTAATAATAATGTAAAATAAAAATAACAATACTGATAAACTATACTAACTCTTCCAGCTCCTACTGGTTTAGCTAGTGCAAGTGGGTAAGAAACAAACTGAACAGTTCTGGATATATGATATGAATATGAGTGAGCATATATATATACACGTGTGAATTCCTAGGTAGCTGACTTGTCTGACAAAGTTGAGCCTTTTTGCCATTAAGCTTCAGTCTGGCGTCTGGACAGCATTTCTAGCGCTTTATCCAACACTTCCAGGTGCTCTTCCAATGTACTAGTATGTATTAAAATATCAGCTACATAATTAATTACTTTAGATTTATGACCAGCCTTCTCTAAAAAGGTTTGCTAAATGTTGGTAGAAAATAGCTGGAAACCTTGAAATTCTTCCATGTGTACTGCCTATTATCAAAAGTGAAAGCAAACGTATGAGTACACGTTGGATCTAGTTTCATTGATGAAAAGCCATTAGCCAGCCACATCTAAAACAAAAACCTATTTTGATCCATGTTCTATAATCCCCATTACAGGGGCCATCAGAGCTGTAACTAGCCTATGGCCAATGTGGTGGTGGCCACAGGTGCATTGACATGAGGAATGCCAACCAACCATGCCCCAGGGCAGCTGAATCATCAGCTGTGTGTCTGCCACACTGCAGCTGCCTGCCCCAGACTCCCTTAGTGCTTAGTCAGTACTCATGGGTGGGTGCAACGTCTTTACATGGGTGGTGGAGCCCCCTCATTTGTACTGGCTAAGCACTCCTACTTAGCGCTGGCTGGCAGACTCAGCAGTGAAGGGAGCCTGGGGCAGGCAGCCGCGGCATGACAGACATACAGCTGATGATTCAGCTGCCCTGGGGCATGGTTGGTTGGCATTCCTCATGTCAATGCACCTGTGGCCACCACCACATTGGCCATAGGCTAGTTACAGCTCTGATGGCCATGGTTGGTTGGTGCCCCTCATGTCAATGCACCTAAGGTCGTCAACATGTTGGCCATAGGCTAGTTATGGCTCTGGGGGCAATAGGTGGGATTATTTTATTCAGTTTCCGATAATCTATAGTCCATCTTCAGACACCATTAGGTTTTCTTACTGTCTATACGGGCCTGTTATAAGTTGTCTGAGTTCCCTCAATATCTTCTTGAAGCAACTTTTAAATGGTTTCCAACAAATAAGGATGAGCTGCTTTAGTATACCTGTATTGGAGCAGGGCGGCCCCTTTATAAACATGCTTGAATCAGTCTGCCCACAATCATGTTTTTCACTTGTCCAAACGCTATGATGTCTGTCTATTATGAGTTGGACCTTTTCCCTATTATTGGGAGGGAGTAAGAGGTCAGCATTTTTTATGGTGCCCACTGCATGTGCAACAGGGGTAGCCACTACCTCATTATTAACACACAGTCCACATGCAGCTGTTAGGCAAATCAATGACAGCAGCTAACTTTGAAAGGATATCTACTCCCAGAGTGCCTTTTCAGTCAGGGGTTATTAGCTTACTAAAACATCCCTGAATCTGGTAAAATAAACAGCAAATGTAATGCTCACAGATTCAGTAGCTGGCACTTTTACAGAGCCTCCATTAAATCCTTCTAATGTGAGGTGTGATTTGGTAGCCCAGATTCCATCAACATTAGCCAATTTACAAATAATAGACATTCACGCCCCAGTATTTGCTATCATTATATTCTAGGTCCCTCCGTTACAGCTCTTAAGCATTAAACATCTCCAAGGGTCTTGCTGTAACGTAATTTTCCAGACCCTTGAAACAGGAGGCTGACCCCCCTCAATCTAAGTACTGGGCATAGGAGCAACAGAAGGTAATTCACTGCTACCTCCCCACTTACTGGAGACTCTTGCCTGAACTGTGGATCCTGGCCCCCACAGCTGGCCAGTATTTGCTTCCTCATATTTTCCCAGTCAGGCTGACAGTTTCCAGTAGAGCAAGTTGGCATTCACTTCTTATATTTCTGCAAATGTGCTAACACCACTGCCTTTTTAGTGCCCTTATTAGCTTTCCCTCGGTTCTGAATTTTAATCTTGCCAGTAGGTTCCTTTTACCTCAGAGTAGTCTCTTTATTATGAGTCTAAGGCTCGTCAACACCTTTTTGGACCAGTTTTTAAATGGTTTGGGTCTACCACACAAACAGGCTGTTTTCCACACCTGTCTTCCTTTTTATTATTTTACTGTTGGTTTCATGCATGAGGGGCATAAAAGCTTAACATTTTCCAGTTAGATAGTTATACCCAATCGGGCTTTAATCATAGGATCTAACCCTTGGTATGCCATCTGTTACTAGATTGCATCCTTCCTACTTAGATAACCATTGATAGTAACCGGATATGCCTTCCAAATTCTATCAAAAACCATATTAAGGCTTTCTTCAGGCCTTTGTTTTATTCTGCCTAAAAGTGATCATAGGAATCCCATCATAACTGTTAGAATAGCCCACATTACCTTCTCTTAGGACTCAGCAGATCCATTCCTCATTTTGGAGGGTAACTGACTATAATATCCTGAGTTCATACATGTTGTAAGAACTTGAGTCAGGTCCTTTAAGTATTTGAGTCTGGTCCTTTAAGTGAAGCCCGCCAACTGGGTTATCTGTTCGCACTGTAATATTCACTCCCATACAATGCCCTGAGTAAGTTTCCTCAGCTCCTTAGGTAAGGCTTGAGTCTGTTCAATTGTCAGAAGCATGACTTCTTATTTTGCATTCCCCCTTGGCTTCCTCCTGACTTGCCTCAGTCTGCTGAATAATGGGAGTCATAAACCCCAGAGGTGCACTTTACCGTATGCTTTGGCCAGGCCAACCCAGGTTCCTGTTCAAATTTAAGCTCAGGTTCCCATGATTTTAGCATTCCCTTAAACATCCAAATCCGTTCCTCAAGCCATTAAATTTTACTAATATTACTATGGCACTGTTGGTCCTGGTCATCCCTTCTGATTGCCATAGACTTCATCATGTCCTCAGCTCATCTGGCATCAGATAGTTCCTTTTTGAGTGTCTCCTTCATAGACTCAAGGACCCACAGCCCTCGCTTCAGTTCCTTATTAGATTCTGGCGGTCTCAACATTTGTCCTTCTTTCAAGACCAAGGTCTACTGATTTATTTATTTATTTGCTTTGGTCTTTTCCTTTGCTAATTAATCTTACAGAACCTGCATTTGCCTCTCTAAGATCTGACCTCTTTCCTTCTCTGCTTCTAGCTGAGAGGAGATGTGCTTGCTGCAAATAAGCAGGCCCTGTATAGCAACTCATTTTCTGATTCCTTGGGAGACTTGCTGCTTCTTTACGCTTTTTTTCTCACACTCTTCATTAAGACTACTTAGGAGGTTCTCTGTTTCCAGAAGTTTCGTTCCCCCTAAACAGTCCCCTCCTGGATGTCTTATCCCTAATATAGGTTTCCAGTACCATCACTTTGGGTGTTTTCACACAAGACACTCTCCATCCATTACCCACCCACCATACATGTTACAGGGCACCCACAGGGCATCACTGCAGCCCTGCAACATGTATAGTGGGTGGAAAGTGTCTTGCGTGAAAATGGTCCATGATAGAATGTATGTGAGGTGGGTTTGAGAGTGTCAGGTATATACTAACCAACCTGGTTGGAAACTTCTGGCCTTCAGATCCAATGTTCCTTCTTGTTTGGTTGAAGCAAACACGATGTGTAAGAGCTTAAGCCTGTAATCAGAGGCTTCACATACAATACACACACTGACAAAAGAAAACAAAGAAAGAGAAGAGAAAGAGAGTGTCTTCAGATGAAGCAGGTTTCTTAGAGTTTTCCACAGCTTTCAGCACTGGTCTGGATGGTGGTGTCCCACTGCAACCTTGCCTCACCAGAAAAAAAATCCTTTTGAGCCCCATGTTGGGCACTAGTTGTTGCATTGGTTTTCAGTTTCTCCTATTCACCCCCTCATCAAGGGTCAGTCCCAATTAAAATAAGACACCTCACACTTAAAAGTTCAACAACAGGACTATATTGTAATAATAATGTAAAAAATTAAATTAAATTACAGTAATGATAAACTATACTTGTAAGATAGGAATTAGCTCTCTTTGCATCAAAGGATCCACACACCCAGCACTGTACCATTAATCAATACCTTTGACACAGCTGTCTCAAATCAGTCTGGTTCTTTATTGTAATAACATAAAGCATACAGTCAAGCTATTGATCCAGTAGCAATAAATCCCCCTAGCTAATGCAATTCACACCCAAAATCAGAGTCTTACATGTCTTGTAAGTTCAAACGGGATGCCTTCGGTCAAGAACAGGAGATAGGTGGCAGCCTGGTCTGGTCAAGATGTAGGACCCCCTATGTAGGAGTCCCAGAAAGGGTCAACAACCCACGAGAACCAAAGTAGGTTTCAAGCGCTGTGACAAAGTTCTTGTCTCTGCTTTGGTCTTTTATAGTGTCCTGGGCAGGAAAACGTTCTTTTAGTATACAGTTCTCGGCATATCCTTGTGCAAGGTGTTTAGTAGTATACTTGTTCTTGGGTGCTGTCTTGACTTTATGACCTCGAATACTGATCTTTGGTTTCCTGATATCAGTCACCTCCATCAGGCTGGCACCAAGGATGATGGCCGTTATCAGTTGGCACCTCCCTACGATCAAACATCTCCTCCTTCCCCTCCGGGCATGAAACCAATATCTTTGCAGGGACGCTTCCTTTGTTATTACAGTTGACCATTTGGTTTTTTGGGTTGAGTAATCTCTATACAAGCATCAGTCTTATCAAGGTTTTACCAAATGTCTTTGTCCTCAACACAGTCCGTTCTTTGCTGAACAAGATGATCTGGCCACAGGATTATGTAAATCAAGTTCTCTTGTGATACAGTTCACAGGATGATGTGAACCAGGTCTTTTGTAATACAGTTCACAGGGGCCAAATGTGGGAGAGTCCTGACCATTGCTTTTCTTGTGAGTTTCTACATTTAGCTTACTGGATCAACACATATCTACTGCAGTTTATAATAATATATTTACTACAATTTCCACTTTATCTCGTCTATGCTTAACATCGAGTAAAATATTACTTCATTCTCCCACTTGATGTGCAGAAGTCGCATCACATCTTATGTTTGGCGAAAGGCATATACGGGCCATACAGGTAATGCCTGTTGTAATTTGAAAATGACTCTTTTAGTCCAACAAGCTAACAAAATCATTACAGTAACAAGGATACATTTACATAAAAGTAATATAAAGATAGGGTATATTACAAGGTTAAAAATCCCCATAGCAGTGGGTAACCATCCAAACAAGCTTTCCCACCATGAATGTTTAGTGGTGGACTCAACATCAGTAAGGATTTGTGTAATCTTTTTACCTTCAGACTTGAGTACTATAGTGGCATGTTCCAGTGTGATTTTTGAGGCTTTGTACCTTTTGAGAAAAAGCCTTAGTGTCTTGGACGGCCTGATGGATTGGGGCGGCTGTGTGTGCAAAAGACATATCCCACAAATCAAAACTATCTTTATCCCATCAAATTTTTCCATTCATTTGCATGTAAGGACCATGTGTTCTCCTGAATGCTGATTTTTGTTACATTACACATTACCAAAAATCTGGTGGCAGGAATCTGTTCATCATACAATTCATTCAGGACCACTGAGGTATTAGGTGCTGCTACAATATAAAAACATTTATGTCCCAGAGTGTATACCTGGTGCTTATCTATTTTGATTAAATTGATACTGCATACATACTTTTTGTCGTTATGTGTGCAGCTTTTATATTCTACCAATAGCAAGGGACAATAATATTTAATGTGTTTCCATGCATTATATTGTACTTCTAAATTATACATTTGTTTGTTCTTGTTGTCCTTGATTTGTCACAATCCTGGAATGATAAACTGCATCCATTCCTCATTGGAAAACCATGGGTAAGGTTGTACAGCGCAAGTGCTTATTTGTTTTCCAATGGGTGTAGCTACCTGAATGGTAAGAATTAATGAGGGCCCTTTTATTCCTACTTCATGAGCTACAACCTTTGTCCAATTAGCATTTATCCTTTCTTTGACCATTTTTATTGACCACAAATGGTGGTGTAGCATGCCTGCATCAAGGCTGCTGATAATGTTATCCAACAAGCTTAAAGCTCTTTCCTGCCATTGTGTGCAAAGAACTGCTGTTTTGGTAGTTTCTGCCAATGAAGTTAGGGATATTTCGGTAGCCACAATTAGTTCTCTAGAGGTTTTTTGAGCGACCCTAGGAGTCCCCCTGCTGTGCCTAATTTGTTAACCAATGTTTCAATATCTATGCTATTGAGTACTGCCCTGCCTGTTCCCAACCATCCAGAAACGTCTCGTTTGGAGTGGAACATTTGGTTTGGAATATTAGTCAAGTTTTGGAATGTTTTTGCCCCAGTGGCTTGTAGCCAAGATTCAAAGAGTGGCTCAACAAAAGGTGTACATTGGGGGTGTTTTCTGCTTATGTTATATGCCATTAAAGCTATACTAAGTGTAAGAAACTGTAAATACCCTTGCTTAATGGAAACGCATTTATCCCATTGTGTTTGTATAGAGGACCCATTGTGCGGATGTGGCACTGGACACTCAGCCTGTCCAAATCACATAGTTATTAACAAAGTCATCTCAAGGGTATGCAACTCTATTTTTACATAAATATCCCAGAAGGATACCCCACAAAAGGCAGGGTCCCATGGGGATTGGCTGACTCTGCTGCCTCTTCTTAAGGTTATCTGACCTGGAAAAATGTTCCTTTCCCAATAGTTATGCCTCGCATGTGTTTCAGAGCAAGGACTCGTTACCCATACATAGGTCACATTATTATTAATACATTCACTTTCATTTTTCCACTGCAGGGTAATGTTAAGTTCTTCCTCCTCCCCAATGTCATACTGGATCACAGGCTCACAGGGGGTAACGAAGTGACTGCCTGCTTTTCCAATAGTGCAGGGATCATACTCGTGCACATAGGGTAGTATAGATTCAGGGACAGACAGATAAGTAACCCTGTCTGCATAGCAACACTTATTGGAAGATCCAGTATGTATCAGGTATGAACAAGGGTTAGGGTTTTGATTACCTTGTAAGGTTGTGGAGGTCCATATACAGGTGTATGCAGGTTTGTGGTATGCAACTGTAAAGGCACAGTGTGGTAGCTGGGCATAGTCTTGTTATCTCTCTCATGGATTAACTAGGGGCAGTCGGTAGTTTTGTATCTTATATTGACCATACCTCCACACGGTACCCATGCAAAGGAAGTATTTTCACAGGAAAGCAGTGAGGTATTATAGATACAAACATCCCTGTAAACTTGGCTCCTCAGTATGGGGCATAGAAAGGTTGAGGAGACAGTTGTGTTACCCGAAGACTGAAGCCAAGGGTTGTATTAGTTGGACAGCCATTCGTTTTGGTTATTATTAATTGGGTAGAGTGCTTACACACCTTTGTCCCCTTCAGTGGTATTAGATAGGTTTTCAGGCAGCTTACCTTTGTACAACCTGACCTGGGATGATGTACCCAATCTGGCGTTCCTGCTTTATCTATGCAGTATACAGTAGGGCCAGCCTTGTCTATGATCTGAAATGGACCAGCCCACTTGCTAGACAGAGTATGGGGACTGTCTCCAAATCGTCTGAGCATGACAAGTGTGCCTGTTGGCCACTGAATGATTTTGTTCTCAACCCCAATCTTATTCATTGCTTTTTGTGCTTTAATTAATGCCTCATTTACAGAATTAAAAATGTGTTTGTGCTGAGTTTTCAGCACCTTAATTCAATCATTCATCAATTTAATGTCCCAGAGAGTTTTATCAGAGTCTGCATGTGTATTACATACTGACTCTTCTAGCTTCTACTGGTTCACACTGAATAGACTGCATTGTATTAAAAATAAAAGTAAAGCTTACCCTGTTCGGGATGAGGAAATGCTTGACCATGAACAGGTATGCTTTCTTAATAGCATGAATGTTACCACCCATTAGGCCCTAGCAGTAAGGCCTAGTGGAGGATTGCACCCTGTAGATCTGCAGTGCGCACCTTACTCTGCATAGGTCTTTTAAAAGCCGTATTGACCCTACAGTCAAGGTGGATGAGGAACACCACATTTTCTCTGGACAGAAATTGTAAAATGATTTACTTATTTTTGTTCTAGTGAGCAAATGTTCCTGTTTGGGATTCCATCTCTGGTATAGCAGCTACATTCAACTGGGAGACTGAGGCAAAGAAAGTGCTGATAATTACAAACAAGCAGTCCACCCATCCAAGTTCTCTGCTGCCCCAATTCTCTCTGAACTTTGCACCAAGAGTGTTTTGAGAATTGCAGACCAAGTGTAGACAATGCCTCCAGACGTCTCTAGGCCAAGCCCCCTTCGCCTACCGGATGGGGGCGACGGGCATTTGTCGCGCCCTCCCCCCCCCCGCCGAAGAAAGAAGAGACAGGAGGTCAGCACAGTGGCGGGGAGGCATTCTAGAATGCTCCCCACCAGAGAATGCAGGGGTTGCCTGGCAACCAACCCCGAAGCACACCAAGGCAAAAGGCAGCGCGGGGGGAAATGGAGCAGCCACGCCCCTTTGTAGGAGGAGTTGAAGCTGCCTGGAGCCATTTGAACCGGCATTTTGCAAAAAGGGATTGAGGGAGCAGCAGCCTAACGCTGCTGCTCATTGCCTTGAAGCAGAGCACACACACCCCAGAATTATTAGACTAAAGGGAGATGGGGTGAGCCAGAAGCAAAGGAGCAGCGGCGGCAAAGAAAAAGAGGCCAGCCCAGCGGGCTCAGCCTCCCGCCATTGCAGAGGAGCAGGAGGGTGAGGCTTGGGGGGAAGGGACCCAGGTCCCCACAAGGGAGGAGTTGATGGCTCGATTGGCCGAGTGCCAGGCATTGCTGCGCGCACGTGGCCAGCAGCTCCCAGCCGGGGACCCAGTTCAGTGGAGGAATTCCCCTCCACCGGCAAGGCTGGACCAGGCTGCTGACAAAATCGCAGCCCAAGGTCAGGAAGGGAGGCGGGGGCCATCCAGGGGGCCCACCCCTACACCAACAAGAGAAACCCCAGTCCGCCAGGGGAGAGGGTAGTGACCCCCCCCGACAAGGTACAGGGATGAAGGGGAAGTGATTGGTACAGGCTCTAGGCCTTCCCCTCAGGGAACAGCAAGGGGCCAGGAGCAAAGGGGGAATAAGAGGGCCACACCCCTGACAGGGCTAGCAGCCCAAGGGCTGCATGCAGCTGGGGAGATCCATGAGCACGTGGAAAATACCCGCAGCCGGGGCCCAATAATGGAGGCATTGTATGAGCATCAGGCTCAGGGTGGTGCCCAGATTCAGGCTCCTGTGCCCAGCGAACAAGAGCAGCGAAGGGATCTTGAGTGGGTTAGACAAGAAAATGACAGGGATGAGGTTCTAGACCAATAACAGGTCCAAATAGCGGGGCCCAGTTCACAGGATGGATAGTGGAATGATCAAGAGAAATAGCAATGGAGCAAGGGGAGTTGGGGGACTTTGGCCAACAAAGTAGGGGGAGCGAGACAGTGGCAATGAACCCCCAGACACAGCCAGTCCAGGAACCCAGTTTAGCACAGTCTGCCATCGCCAACACCTGAAGCCCACAGCTAATAGGACCACAGCTAATGAAGGTGAACGGGGCATGGGCGTGGGTCATTCCATAGGCTTGAACCGGGATCTCAAGGGGGGAGGGACCCAGTGGAAAATGCGGAGAACACAGTCCCCTCCTTGGCTGGAGCAACCGGGGCAATTGCGGGTATATTGGTGCCCACAGGACCCAAAGAGCAGCCGGGAAAGGAGCAGGTACCAGGGCCCCCCAAGAGGGGGCAATAGGAAGGACTAATAGAGCTGATCAAATCCAGACCCCACCAGAACAGGGCCCTAGTGGAGTTGTGGCAGTTCAAGGGATCACCCACACGGCGACGCCCCACCCACCAGGGGGAACTATCCCAGCAGTGAGTGCCCCATTCTGTAACCATTTGGCACAAGCAACAAAAGAAAAAATTTGGCGGGGAGAATATGTAGACCTGTACGCCCTGCTGTTTAGCAATCCCATTTTGGATCACTCCGAGGAAACAGGGGGAAAAGAAAAAGAAAAATTCCGGTGCCCAAAGGCAGACCGGAATTGGGAAAACTGGACGTCTGCGTTTCCAGTATATATGGGTGTCATCATGCAGACCAAGCCTGGGCGGGGTTTAGAAGTACGTAAGTATTCTGACATCGTGCAATGGGCGCATGGCACAGGTCCCCCTGGGGCATGGCTTCGCTACAATGAGGCCTTTCGCCAAGGGGCGGCTCATACACTGGGGCTCCGATGGGACGTGCATGCGCCAGATATCTGGCTGGAGTGCATGATCGATGCTACCAATGACCCCCGATCAGACAGTGGTCCCCCCTTAGTCAGGGGGCACGTAGCACCTGCAAATGATCCCTTTTGCGGTGATAGCCGGAGGTGGGGCCAAAAAACCCCAGGCCCCTGCTGGGATTACAATAAAGGGGGACGATGTAACAGGACTTCATGTAAGTATCGGCACGTATGTTCCAACTGTGGGGGAGGACATCCTGCAACATCATGTTATCGACCAAAGGCAAAAGGGGGCAAGGGACGAATGGGCCAAGGAGGAGGCAATGGCAGAGGGGGACGCAGCGCATCCCCTGGGCCATGGCTTGCAAAGGTGTCCGACACCAATTAAGATCACACAGTTGGAAAGGGCCCTACTAAAACATCCAGACAGGGCCGAAGTGGAGTATGTAGTGCGAGGTTTTAGGGAGGGCTTCCGTATCCCAGCCGGCCCAGTTACACAATGTCAGGCAGTCAGGAATTTGAGATCCCTGGAAGGACAAGAAGAGTTAGTGAGATTAAAAATAGCAAAGGCGGTAGAAGAGGGTAGAGTCACAGGACCATTTTCACACACCCCAATGGCCTCTAGTCCTGTCCCCATTAGAAATTGTCCCAAAGAAAACAAAGGGAGAATACCATATGATACACCACCTCTCATACCCCAAAGGTTATTCAGTAAATGATGCCATACCAAAAGAATTGACCACAATAAAGTATGCATCATTTGATGTTGCGGTCGAAAAGACCAAGGCCATGGGACGGGGTGCGCTGCTGGCAAAGTGCGACGTAAAGTCAGCATTCCGCTTGTTACCAGTGCATCCCGAGAGTTTCCACCTCCTGGGTTTTTCCTTCGAGGGGTGGTACTATTACGACCGTGCCATGCCAATGGGATTCTCGATAGCCTGCTCCGCCTTTGAGAGGTTTAGCTCACTCGTTGAATGGATTTTTCAACAGCGATTACAAGCAGGAGGTTCGACCAAATATCTCGATGACTTTTTGATCATAGGTCGCCCAAACCAAAGGGATTGTGCTGAAGCACTTCGGCTCTTCCAGGTAGTGGCGAGGGAGTTATGTGTTCCTTTGGCCCCAGAAAAAACGGAGGGGCCAACGACCAGGCTCACCTACCTTGGTATTGAATTAGACACCGAGAGAAAGTTGTCTAGATTGCCACAGGAAAAGTTAGTGACCATGAGAAAGAAGATCAGGGAGTGCATGGCTGCTCGTAAGACTACCGTTCATGCCTTGCAGTCCTTGGTAGGAGGCCTCAATTTTGCATGTCGCATCATAGCTCCTGGCAGAGCTTTCCTATCTAGGTTGTATGAGAAGCTAAAAGGGAATCCCCCACTACACTATAGAATCCGGGTATCAGCAGGTATGAGACAAGATCTAGGGACATGGTTGACCTTCCTCGAAGGATTCAATGGGGTGAGTTTCTGGAGGGAACAGTGGTTCCTTAAGGCTGAGTTACAAGTTCACTCAGATGCCGCATGGGGAGTGGGCTTTGGGATTTATTTCCGGACCCGATGGTGCGCTGCACCATGGCCAGAAGCATATCACCAGTCCGGGACTACCAGGGATCTCACATTTCTAAAATTATTTCCAATAGTAGTGGCAGTTCTGTTGTGGGCAGGCCTGTTTGCCAATCACACCGTCCGTTTCTGGTGTGACAACATGGCAGTAGTCCATGTGGTAAACAAACTGTCTTCCTGCTCTTCGCGGGTAATGAAGTTGGTCCAGACCATGGTGGGGGCATGTCTGAAGAAAAATATTTTGTTTACCGCCCGTCATGTCCCGGGTACTGACAACGAGATAGCCGATGCCCTTTCTCGGTTTCAGATGGACTGATTTCGGGAAATGGCACCAGAGGCCAGAGAGTTAGCCGATCCATTGCCACTGAGCATTTGGAGTCTTGGGAACTAGAGCTTCAATCTATTGTCCAGGGATCTTTAGCACCCAGAACTCAAACAGCCTACGGTAGGGCCTTTAAAGAATTCCAGTATTTCAGGGCTGCCAAAGGATGGGGTAAGGGGTTCCCAATCCCAGAACCGGAGGTTATCCAATTTGCCATGGCCCTTAGAGGCAAGGGGCTAACCCCAGGAACTATAGGTGGAAAAATAGCAGCCCTTAATTTCATGAGCTGATTAAAAGGTTATCCCCCACCAGACAAAGGTTTTTATATTAAGCATATGCTTGAGAGTTGGGCAAGAATATCAGAGGCACCATCCATGGTTAGGGCCCCAATAACTACCCCCATACTGATCAAACTGGTAAACTCCCTCCCGGGAGTGTGTCATGACACCTTCGAAACCCAGCTGTTTAGAACTGCATACGTGATAACATTTTTTGGCGGTTTTAGAATCAGCGAGGTTGTGGTTGCGTCCAAAAAAGACAACAGTACCAGGGCACTGAGGGTAGATGATATAGAATGATCTGCAGACACACTGAAGATACGGCTTAGACGATCAAAGACAGACCAGCGGGGCAGGGGACAAGTAGTAGAGTTGTACCCAACTAGGGTTAAAGTCATCAACCCAGTGTCCCAGATGAAGGACTATTTAGCTATCCGCCCACAGGACTCAGGGGTGCTATTGGTTCACAGGACTGGCAACCCTCTTACCAGTTACCAATTTGGGGTCATACTGCTAAGGGCACTGACGGCTATTGGATTGCCTATGGGCAATTTGGGTCACATTCCTTCCAGATTGGGGCTGCAACAACAGCAGCAGCAGCCGGATTGCCTGAACATGCCATCAAGGCAGTTGGGAGATGGCGTTCAGATACGTACAAGAAGTATATCCTACCAGCCCCGGTAATAACTACTTGTGTTTCTCAGTAGGACCTCCGCCCGACATGACACCGAGAAGAGTGGTGTGGATTGTGGGCCATAGTCTGGTTCGTTGGGCCAACAGAACTGCCATCACGACCGCCTGGGGAACACAATTGGGATTGGAAAATTTAGCAACTATAAAATGGATGGGAAAAGGAGGGATGCGCTGGCACCAACTGCTCCCACTACTGAAAAATCAAGGGAACATGAAGTCACCTAACATTTTAATACTCCACTTAGAGGGAAATGATCTAATGACACGAAAAGGGGTAAACCTATTAATAAGCATTAAACAAGATTTACTAGTGGTCAAGCAATGGTTCCCTGGGATACACTTAGTTTGGACCAGTTGGCTTCCTAGATTAAAATGGTCAAACGCCCTAAAACCAGGAAAAGTAGATAAAACTCGGAGGAATGTTTCCCGAGAAATAATTAAGTGGCTAAGGGGCTTAGGGGGATCGGCCATACACCACGAAGGTTTCGGCCAGGACAGGCCGGAACTGTACTGTCAAGATGGAGTGCACTTGTCTCATGCCGGTAATGATATTTACCTGAGGGCATTGGCTGGACACCTAAAAGGTGTGTTGGAGGAATAGGCGGTGGGTGTCAGGGAGGTACTATGTACCCCCCTTTTTGTGGCGGGGTCCAGTATGCTAGGATAGGATAAATAGGAAGATATAGGATCAAGAGTCATCTCCTTAAGAGATGGGGAAGTGGTACCCGGCAGGGCACGGCAGGCACTGGGGTCACGACCCTGGGAGGGGTGTCTTAGCAGAAGGGTAAGGACATGCGCTGTCCTCGGACTCTGCAGGCATTTACCTCCTTACTCATGCCCAAAGTTGGGGCTTGTTCGCCCCCCTTTTCGGTCAGAGCCTGAGTGTTGTCGAAGGGGGGCAGGTTATGTTAATGCTCTGATTAAGGAAGGCACATCCTGATCAGGCACGTGTTAATAAGATAAGTTAGAGCTAGCATACTGGACCTGAATTGCTGAGCAATTTACCCACCGGCCTTATTGATTGAATGATTAAAGAGTGCGGCCAGTTTTCAATCTAACCACTGTCTCTGAGTGTTATTTGGGGGGTGCGCCAACAAGCCCCCTTCACCTACCAGATGGGGGCGACGGGCAATTGTCGCACCCCCCCACACCGAAGAAAGAAGAGACATGAGGTCAGCGCCGCGGCGGGGAGGCATTCTAGAATGCTCCCCGCCAGAGAATGCAGGGGTTGCCTGGCAACCAGCCCCAAAGCACGCCAAGGCAAAAGGCAGCGCGGAGGGGAAATGGAGCAGCCCCGCCCCTTTGTAGGAGGGGCTGAAGCTGCCTGGAGCCGTTTGAAACGGCATTTTGCAAAAAGGGATTGAGGGAGCAGCAGCCCCCACCCATCCCACCCTCTAGCACTGTGGATTACTATCGGTTGCCTTTAGGGAGCCGAGGAGGAATTTTTGGCGATTAGCCTTTAATACAAAGGATCGCTTGTTTCGCCTCCTCAACAGTGCAGATTAGGTTTAAATAGGTTTGATTGATACTGATTTGACATCAGCAAGTTGTCTAGTGATAATCAACACACTATTGGCACTTGCTTAATTGTATTTAAATAGTGGAATTATATTTTACAATTCTGAATTCGATGAAACGAATGTTTTAACCCAAGAAGGGTAAAGGAGATTTAATTGTCGCACTTGCGGGGTCCAGTATGCTAGGATAGGATAAATAGGAAGGTATAGGATCAAGAGTCATCTCCTTAAGAGATGGGGAAGTGGTACCCGGTGTCATACAGGGCATGGCAGGCACTGGGGTCACGACCCTGGGAGGGGTGTCTTAGCAGAAGGGTAAGGACTAGGGGTGGGAATTCTGGATCTTCCGGTATCCGATACTGCCCGGTATTTGGTGTACCGGCAGTATCGGATTAAACCCGGTAATCCGGGGTAATTTACCGGATTCCCCGTACCATTTTTTTTTACATTGCGACCATTCAAATGAATGGCCACAATGTAAAAAAAACCACACACACACACCACTTTCCCTCCCCAGTCCGGGCTGCGTGGATGGAAGGGGGGACAACCACCCACCCATCCACCCTGCCCACCCTTTTGCCCCTGAAGTCCCTGCTAGTGCAGCTTCCGGGCTGCTACCGGCGACCCAGACCCCGTACCAGCAGGTAGGTAGGTTGTACTAGGGTAATCCCTGGGGTGGGGGGTGGTTTAACACACACCCCACCCCAGGGATCACCCTACCTCCCCACCCAGGGATCGCCTACCTTGCGCTCCGGGCAGCGGCGGTGGTTCGACTCCGGCGGCTTCAGCGCTGGCTGTAGCTGCCGGCTTCAGTGCTACTAGGCCTTCCGGTGAACTTCCGGGTTTCCCCGGAAGGCCTAGTAGCGCTGAAGCTGGCAGCCACAGCCAGCGCTGAAGCTGCCGGAGTCGGACCGCCGCTGCCTGGAGTGCAAGGTAGGCGATCCCTGGGTGGGGAGGTAGGGTAATCCCTGGGGTGGGGAGTGAATTAAAACACACCCCACCCCAGGGATCACCCTAGTACCTGCTGGTGCAGACTCCAGGTCACCGGCGGCGGCCTGGAGCCCGCACTAGTAGGGATTGAGGTTTTAAAAAAATAATTTTAATCCAGGCTGGGCAGGGTGGGTGAGGGGTGCCCCCCCCTTCCACCCGCACAGTCTGGGAGGGGGGAGGGGTTTTTTTGGTTTTTTTCCTTTGATTTCAATGGGGACAGTTCCCCACTGAAATCAATGGAACAAATCCGGTACTGGTAAACCGGTACAAATCCGGCAATGTGGTTTTTGTGAATCTGGTAACCAGTAAATCCGGTAGCCGGTATTTGACCTGATGTCCCACCCCTAGTAAGGACATGCGCTGTCCTCGGACTCTGCAGGCATTTACCTCCTTACTCATGCCCAAAGTTGGGGCCTGTTCGCCCCCCTTTTTGACCAGAGCCTGAGTGTTGTCAAAGGGGGGCAGGTTATGTTAATGCTCTGATTAAGGAAGGCACATCCTGATCAGGCACGTGTTAATAAGATAAGTTCACCTCTTCACCTATAAAGCTCTTCACAACCTTGCTCCCCCCTACCTCTCTGCACTTATCGCCCTCCATACTCCAGCCCGTGCACTTCGCTCCTCCTCTGTCCCCTCTCTCGCCCTTCCACGCCTTCCCTGCTCCCCTAAGCGCCTTCGTCCCTTCTCACTTGCTGCCCCCCATGCCTGGAACTCCCTCCCTGTCCACATCCGCCTTGCACCTGTCTCTTATACACATCTAGATGTGTATAAGAGACAGATGCAGGGCATGGCAGGCACTGGGGTCACGACCCTGGAAGGGGTGTCTTAGCAGAAGGGTAAGGACATGCGCTGTCCTCGGACTCTGCAGGCATTTACCTCCTTACTCATGCCCAAAGTTGGGGCTTGTTCGCCCCCCTTTTCGGTCAGAGCCTGAGTGTTGTCGAAGGGGGGCAGGTTATGTTAATGCTCTGATTAAGGAAGGCACATCCTGATCAGGCACGTGTTAATAAGATAAGTTAGAGCTAGCATACTGGACCTGAATTGCTGAGCAATTTACCCACCGGCCTTATTGATTGAGTGATTAAAGAGTGCGGCCAGTTTTCAATCCAACCACTGTCTCTGAGTGTTATTTGGGGGGTGCGCCAACAAGGACAAGATTGCTAAGGACAGTAATAAGCCTAGAACTACATTATTTGCCAGAAAAGTGGATCAAATTAAAACCAACTCCTTTGTTTTGGTTAAATACACTTTGATTACACCTTAGTTTTACAGCTGGGCCTTCCTGTAGGCTTGATGAGAAGGGAGGAGAGGAGAGTACAATTATATCAGGTCCCCCAAGTTCAAGAGGGCTTCCCCAAAACGACAAGAATTTCCTTTCTTAACATATATTAAAGTTTGAGTAAAATAATTGTAAGTCGTGTAAATAAAGTAGCAGTGGTTTCCAGAAATGGATTTTAAAACTTATGACAGGGGATGGAAGGTAGCTACGAAGGTGCACACTGGGACTACAAATTTCTCTAAGTGGGCCAGCCTGCTCCACTTGTGGGGTTTTAAAGAACCACTACTGTATGGTTTTTAAATGTCTTGGGATTACTGAACTCCAGGGTCAGTGGCTCTGCTGCTAGACTAGGTGGACCACTGCACTCCTATCTTTCTATAGCGAGGGTATGATGGCCTCACATTCACACTGAGTTGGGGATGCAAGGGACTCTAACCACGGTGTGGCCAGTCTTAGGAATCCATTGAGAGGGCCGGCCTTTCTACTCATGATCCTGGACACTGGCTCCCACAGTTATCATGGGCAGCTCTGTGATGTACTGCAGTTGGTTCCCATATCTCATCCTCCAACTAGACTGCTCCAGAAACAGAAAGAAGCCATAGCTCAGAAGTGAATAATGTTAGAACCAGCCAGCTTTCCTGCCATAAAATCCTTGGCTAATAATTGACTCTGCCTACATATGATTCCTTTTCTCTATCCAAGTTCTAAACCAACAAAGACAAGCTTTTAGCTCTGTCCAGTTTAAAGGATTGGGATGTGTAACTGACGACTAATATGGACTAATATAGTCAAGGGATTCTTCTTTTATCTTCTAGAAGCTAGAGAGTAAATGACAGAGGATGAATCAGTCCATACATATCCTGTTTTTGTGCACTTCTCCCCAGGCATTCGGTACTGACCTCTGTCAGAGAAAGGATACTGGACTAAATTAATCATTTTAAAGGACTGGGATGCATAAATCACAACCTTCTTTCCCTTCTCCCAGCCAATAACTTAATACATCACTTAAAGTAATGGTGAACCAAAGGGGCTTAATTCACTAGGTGCACAGGAGAACACATGAGTTACTTACTCCCTGCTCCGAGAGAGGTTTGGAGCCAACAGGCCAGAGATAAATGCCAGTTCACCTACACTCTCTCAGTTCAGCAAGAGATCGCAGTGCTGTCACCAGCCCCTGGAGGCCCCCATGCTGCCAGAATAAGACTGTAGTAACAGCAGGTGCTGATTCACTAAGAATGGAACCAGACGGAGTTGGAAAAGGGCCAGTGAGAGTGCGCAGGAATTACAGGAGATGATAAACAGGCATGGCCTGGGTCCCCCATATCTGAAAGACCGCCTATCCTACCATGCCCATTTGCAGCCCCTATGGTCAACTGGGGGCACCCTCCTGTGGGTTCCATCTGTTACCCTGCTCTGTGGGGTGGGGATGTACAGGAGGGCATTCTCATTTGCTGTCCCCATTCTGTGGAACTCCCTTCCCCAGGAGGTTCAGCCTGGGCATCTTCCGCAGGCAGTGCAAAACTTTTTAACCTGAAAGAGCATTTGGCAGGCAGGCAGGGATAAATAGGACTTAGCTGGGTTTGGGGCACGATCGTAGGGGAGGGAGAGATGTGTGTTCTAATTGTTGAATTTTACTGTTTTTAAATGGACTATGTGCTCCCCTGAACCTTGTGGGAAGGATGGCATATAAATTTGACAAATAAATAAATAAATAAAAATGCTTGGCTGTGACTGCCCCCAGGCAAAGGAAGTACTTTTCCCACGCAGACCAGAATCCACAAACTACTTACTTTCGAGTGGCCCCACTGAAGCTTTGATTGCAGCCACAATGCAGTTAACCTATGGAACTCCGTGCCATAGGATGTTACAAAGGCTAGTAGTATAACTGGGTTTTAAACAGGATTAGGCAAATTCATGGAGGACCATCAATAAAGTCATTAACTAATAATTGGCTTTGCCTACATATTACCAGCTGGTCACAGATGATTCCTTTTCTTCATCTAGTTTCTAAATCAATCTTGTGATTAATTTGGCTGGAGACAGATTGGGGCTGTTGCTAGTATGCCGTGCACCTACCTGTACAGCAGCATCCCTGCACACTCTAGTACAGCTGGTGTCGGAGTTGGTCTTGCGGTCCCCAAGGACAGTGGTCCTGGGGGACTTCACACACACACACCCAAGGGGGGCGTTGACGTGAATGTTGGGAGTGTGAGTTCATGGCCGCCAGCAACCATTGGACTGTCTCAGTTGACTGGTGGCTTGACTCATGATTGGGGGGGGGGCATACTCTGGACCTGATTTTTTGCACTAGCCTTGAGGCTGGGGATTCATTGGTGGGGGAGGTGTCAGCTGTGCCCTTGTCATGGATGGATCATTACCTCCTTCAGGTCTGTCTCCTGGCACATGTCTGCCCCTGGAAAGGTGCGGAATCAGTTCGGTTGGTTCACCCCTGGAGACTTCTGGAACCGGAGAGGTTCTGAAATGCTCTTCGGGAGTTACCCTCCAATCTCAACAACCATTTGCTCAATCACCTCGTGGCTTTTTGGAATACTCTGCTGAGTGAGTCCATCGAGCGAATGGCTCTTAGGCATCCGCTCCCTGATCGCCGACAGCGCAGGTCTCCCTGGTTGATAGAGGACCTGTGGTGGTTGAAGTGAGAAGGACGTTGGTTGGAGCAATGGCCGCATCATTCTCATTCTGAAGCCAACCATTTATGGCATAGACTTAGTTTACGAACCTATGCCATGGCTGTGTGGGCAGCAAAGAAGAGGTTGTTTGCTGCTTTCATAGAGTCTGCAAAGTCACAGCCAGAGGAGCTTTTCCGGATGGTGAGGGGGCTGGTCAGTCCGGCCTCCCTCTGCCTGGAACTGGAATTTTCCAGTGCTCGCTGTCACATGTTTGTTGACTTTTTGTGGATAAAATTTCTCAAATTCACCACGACTTCAACGCTACACTTGTAGCAGTAGGAGAACCAGAGGTAGTTAAAACCCCACCTTGTCCTGTTTTATGGGATGAGTTTCAATCGGTGTCAACTGTTGATGTGGAGGACGTCCTTGGGGCTGTTAGGGCCACCTATTGTAAACTGGACCCATGCCCATCCTGGCTGGTAAAAGCCAGCCGGGAGAGGTTGGGGCAATTGCTGGCTGGGGTGGTCAACACCTCCCTTAGGGAGGGCAGAGTGCTGGACTGCCTCAAGGAGGCGGTGGTGTGGCCTCTGCTCAAGAAATAATCATTGGACATTGACTCTCTGGCCAGCTATCAGCCATTCTCGAACCGTCCCTTTTTAGGGAAAGTTATTGAACAGGTGGTGGTTCGGCAGCTTCAGGGGCATCTGAACCATGTCAGTTTCCTGGACTCCTTGCAGTCCCGTCTTTGTCTGGATTTTGGCACTGAGACTGTGCTTGTGACCTTGGTTGATGACCTTCCCTGTGAGATGGACCAGGGTTGATCAACCCTGTTGATCCTGTTAGATTTTTCAGCTGCATTTGATACTGTTGACCACGAGATGTTGGTGACCCACCTGCAGGACTGATCTGGGGTGGGTGGGACTGTTCTTGAATGGTTCCATTCCTTCCTGGCCAGAAAAACTCAACGTGTGGTGCTGGGTGACTGTCCACCTTCTCTCTGGGACCTCACATGTGGTGTCCCACAAGGTTCTATTCTGTCCCCTCTCCTGTTCAACGTGTACATGCAGCCCCTGGGTGAGGTCATCAGAGGGTTTAGTGTACAGTGTCATCAGTATTCTGATCACACCAAACTTTACCTCTCTTTTTCAGCTGACCCAGACCCTGCAGTCTCGGTACTTACCCCATATTTGGCAGTTGTGGGAGACTGGATGAGGGCAAGCAGTTTGAGGCTGAATCCCAACAAGATGGAGGTGATGCTGGTGGACTGAGGGAGTAGTGGTGCCCGTCATTGATGGGGTCTGCCTTCCATTGGTCCCTCAGGTTCGTAGTTTGGGGCTGCCTGACTCACAGCTCTACCTGGATGCCCAGGTAGTGGCTGTGGCAAGGGGAGCATTTTGTCAATTACACCTGGTGTGACAGCTTTAGCTGTATGTCTTGGACGTGGACCTGGCCACCATCATCCATGCTTTCATTACCTCGAGACTAGACTACTGCAACATGCTCTATGCGGGGCTGCCCTTAGTGACGGTCTAGAGACTGCGGCTAGTGCAGAACATGGTGGCCTGTCTCCTTATGGGGACTGGTCACTGTGAGCACATTACACCAGTGCTTCATTCTTTGCACTGGCTGCCTATAGTATTCCGGGCACGATTTAAGGTGTTGGTTTTGTCCTATAAAGCCCTAAACAGCCTGGGCCCTGCTTATCTGCAGGATCGCCTCATGCCCCAGGTCCTGGATTGGCCCTGCGGTCAGTCAGAGGTGCCTTCCTTGGAGTCCCCCAGGTGGCGACAATGAGGACGGCCCTCTCAGTGGCCACACTGTGGCTGTGAAACTCCCTCCCGCTGGAGGTCTGCCTTGTCCTAGACCTCCCCTCTTTCCGAAGACAATGTAAGACCTGGCTGTTCTGCCAGGACTTTGGTGAGCGAGTCAGATGATGGGAGGGGATTTTTTTAGCTCCACCGGGTATGTTTTAGTGTTGGTTTTATATGGCTACAGATATTAGTTTTGTTATGTATTTTTATACTTTATTATATTTTTAAGTTGTTGTGAGCCGCCCTGAGCTGCTGTAGGAGGGGACAGTTAAAAAAATCAAAAGTAAATAAATACATAAATAAAGCAATAGGTATTGCCCTCTTCTTCAGCATGAAACAGACACGTTTTTAGCTCTGCCCATTTTAAAGAGCTGGGGTGTGTAACTCGCAACTAATATAGACTAATATGGCCAAGGGATTCTTCTTTTATCTTCCAGAAGCTGGAGAGTAAATGACAGGGGATGGATCAGTCCATACATTACCCTGTTTTTGTGAACTTCCCCCCAGGCATTTGGTACTGGCCTCTGTCAGAGAAAGGATACTGGGCTAGATGAATCATTGGTCTGACTCAGAATGGCAGTTTTTATGTATTGTAGGGATATGCAAGGAGAGGGTGTTTTAGTAACAGCTGCGCAGAACAGCTATATTTCTGTCCTAGACCATTTTAAATGGTCACAGCTGAGAGGTGGATCTGTGTGGGTCACGTGGAGCACTGACACAGATCTGGTGGGGTAAACAGGCTGGGATGGGCGTGCGCTCCTACCCACACACCGCCCACTCCTGCCCCCACATGCAGCATCCCAGATTTTTCCCTGATGCTCCGTATGGGCATGAGTGCGGGGGTCACAGGAGCACACACCAACCACTCTCCCTTCAGATGGGTGCTTAGGTGGGTGGACCTGCATGGGCACATCCATTTAACAACGGCTCTAGTTGAGTGAGCAACCCAAGGCTTGGTTGCCCTTTGGAAGTTTTCGTGAACAAATCCGATGTCCTTTAGGTGGAACTGCGAGAACAATTCTCTCACTATTTGCAGGCTGACTGAGCGCACTGATTCGTGCCCTCCTGGAGCTACCTGGAGTTGACAACTTCTAGGTTTTGCAAAGACTATGATGTAACTAAGCCAATAAAATCCCCAGGCCAATAAAGAAAGTTTTCTTTCCTCTGTGATTCTTTGGATATGGTTCAGCGTTTAGGCTACGGTTCCTCTGCTCCATTCTTTAGTGCAAGCAGTTTGCCCGTTGCTAATGCTATTCTAGTGTATTACAGCTTGGTTCGAGTGCTGCCCGACAGGGAAGTGCCAACTGTCCACTAGCTCTACTTCAGCTTTTGCTGGGCTCCTAGTGCAGGTTAATTCCCCTGGGAAAGGAGATGACAAAACACATCCCTGTGAGCTTCTCATACTTGACAGGAAGGAACACTAGTGGAGATGTCAATATAGAATGATTAAGAAATTGGGATCAAAAGTAGGTAGTTAAAAGCTGAGGGACAATGGCTACCTCAGTTTATAGTGTGCAACTCAACCACCGGAGAAAGCCACAGCTATAAGGCGAGGCAGTTCCAGGCACTAGCTGGAAAGCTAATGTTAACACTTCTACATTCTTGCCCAAAGGAGGTTATATTATTATTATTTTATTATAAACATTTATATAGCGCCAGCCATGCGCCTGGCGCTGTACAGAACATAGAAATAGACGCGGTCCCTGCCTGTGGCTTACAATCAAAAAGACAAGGAGGGGGAGACAGAGAGAAGGGACAGTGGGAGAGACAGGGGAGAAGACAAACAACATTCAAGCGAATGCGAAGTCTCAGGTGCGTGTGCTTGACTTGGTTACAATCAGGTTGGTTGCAGCAGCCTGCAGAGGAGGGCAGACAGTAAGTAAATGGGGAACGACTAGCAGGCATTGGGAAAGACGGCAAGGAAAAAGTGGGTCTTGAGGAGGGATTTGAAGGAGCGCAAGGCAGAAGTGGGTAGGGAGGGAGTTCCAAAACTGTGTAATGTAATCTAACAAAGGGGTCTTGCACTCTTGCCTTGGCGCAGATGGAAAATTGCCTGTTCTGCATCTCTTATTCTATGGGGATAATCAAATAAAAAATGAAACTGTTTTAGGAACCCCTTATAGTTTCATAATAGATCATCATCTACGGCTACGAGGGGGGTAGCCCAATCTAAAGCCACTCCGCCCAACAACATAAGCTACCTTCGATTGATCCGATTTATACGTAAGGGGTTGAGTTTGAAAAGTTAGGTTGCACAGGGCCAAAAAACCCTGGCAAGCCTTTCTGTCCCCATAGAACTTGTCTGGGCGAGGGGCCTTGGGCTCTCTAGGAATCGGGGCCACAAGAGGGGAACCAGGAGAGAGGGAGGTAGCACCCCTAGATCCGCCCTCCTCATCCTCCATGGGAACAGACAAGGGTTGATCCATGGATTCCTGCAAGGCTCGGGACCGGGACCGAAGCTCCTTATTCTCTGTTTTGAGGTCTTGGACCTCCATGGTGAGGGACTGGACAGTATGCATAAGCTCCTGCATTTGGTCTACGGAAGTCATAATTTTTCCGAAAGGGAAAAAGGATGCCGGTAATTCTGTCACAGGGGAGGGCGGAAAGACAGGGGTTGGGATCCAATCAGGCAGGAACACCAGGGAAGGGAGCAAGGGGCCCATGTATACAGAGTGGCTACCTCTATAAAGGGAATTTCTCTTGAAGACTATAATATCCCTCAGGGTAGAGTGTGGGCTTTCCCCCTTTCTCAGAGGGCAACCCTTTTAACCATCGGGACGCAAGGAGAGGTAGCCAAATGCCCCTGAGACCCAAGGAAATACAGGGGTAGAGGGGAAGCGGCAGGCGCTCGGGGGTATACAAGGGATCCTGGGCACCGTGCAAACAGAAGTGAAGGGGAGGGACAGGAGAAGGAAGGGGCCCAAGGGAAAGGGAAGGGGGGGAGATGACAAGGAATGCAAGGGAGGAGGGAGAGGTGAAGGACAGGACTTGCTATCAAAGGAGGGACTTGAGGGAGATATACAGGGAGGGAAGAGCAGGTACAGAGAGGGGGGAACAGGTAACCTACTGCCCACACCACCACCATTCTCTTTCACTAAGGAGGGATACAAACAAACACAGTAACACACACTCACTGACTCTCACTCTTGCAGGGGGGAAGGGAAACACAGGATCAGACACTCAGCACCAAGCTCTCAGTCAAGGCTAGGCAAGGAAGGTTCTCAAGGAAGCAATGGGGGCCAGTCTCTCACGAATGATTATCGGCGGAGGCTTCAACCCCCGCCGGTCACTCTTATAGAAAAACCCTGATTGAGAACAGGTGGGTCCTGCACCGCCCTCCACATGCTGTGCGCGGGGTCTGGAGCATCCCCGAAGCGCAGGGGAGCTCCACCCCTCCCACAGCGGCGCCTCCGACCTTCCCAGAACTTCCGCATGTCGGGTCGTTGCTAGGCAACGAGACCCAAACTGCGGCGGCGTGCACCCTGACAAGAGTAACAGCAGTTTAAACTTGTCTTCTAACTGGAACTATTGCCCAAGATTGGAAGGGTGGCAGGATCCTTTCCGGGTTGCAGCCACTGTACAAACAAACAGCAGCAAAAATCCAATTTCTCTTTATGATGCCTGAGAAAACTAACAGTAGCCAAAAACAAAACCATCAGTTACCCACCGATCTCTCCACCTCTCTGACACATTCCATCATTGTGTGTCATGGAGCCCAGCTAAATGGCATGGCGGTGGCGGGAGGCATGTCACAGCCAATATTCTAGCATTTGCTTTTTCCTTTCCTCTGTTTATCAAGATGTTTGACCATTATTTTTCTGGAGCCTGGTAAATTAGACTCGGGTATCTAACAGGCATATAGAGTTTTTCCTACTTAAAGTCAGTTTACAGCTCATCAGTCTTCCTAATGAAGCATTCAAGCAGTTTCTTTGCTAATATTGTGTTTTTTTAGTTCGTTATTTACCTGCAAAGTAATGAACCTTTCCCCATGGAGTGGTGAGTAGTTCAGCAGCGGGTTTTTGTTTTGGGGGGGGGGAGGGGAAATTGGGGCTTTTTTGTTTTGCACAGGTTGCTAGATTTTCCAGCATGAAAGATTTCTAAACTGCTGGCTACTCATGGAGGATATTTCAAGTCCACAGTCACTGCCCTGGTCTTCCTTGCTGCAACTTTTGCCTCTCACTACGGTCTCAAATAAACTACTAGCATCAGTTAATTCCTTCAGCATGGTCGAGCACCAGGGAAACAGCATTGCCAACTAATTAACATAACATAACAGAAGAAAGCAGCCCAACCCTATTGGAAGGGACAAAAAAGTTACATATCACCATTTGCACACCGCAGGCCTTGGAAAACAGTAGCAGTTTGAATCCATTTTGCTTTTCTTCCTTCCCTACCTCTTTAAAGTCCTTGGGATACTCTTTTGTCACACCTGCTCCCTCTAGCCAGTGATATGATCATGATGATTTACCAGGTCCTAGCCACCCACAGCCCTCACAGGCAATTTTGTACACAACTACCTCTTCATTATTTGTTCCTCACCCTCCTAGTCAAGCTTTTAAAACCAGTTTCGTTACTGGTTTTATAATCAATATAAAAAGGCTCGTAGTTATCTTGCCCAGGAAGAGCTATTCTGGCCTTGGCAACAGCTGCTTGTGCAGATGCACAAGTCTTTCAATTCAAAATGTGCTTCCTACACTCTCCCCTTTGGGTTGCAATTACTCATTTGGGAGAATCTTTAAACACAGTGAGACAATCTGATCAGTCAAGTCCATGCCGAGGTTGTCCCTAACTAGAACATTTAAAATAGAAAACATACAGGGACTTTCATTCTCTTTTAGAGTTTGCGCTGCCACTGTAGCCATAGTTCAGGCTGTAGTGCCTAGGAATTACACATCTGTAAGCAGTGGGCAATTTCACCTATGGATACTATGCCGACTATACAGTGCCCTTTAAAACAGTTTGCACATCTTTGAACCATTTACTTATAATCCATAGCTGTTCTACATTTTTCTTTCCTACGTGGTTAAAATGCTTTGAATTTCATTTCATTGTGAACATGCAATCCAGGATGCAAACAGAAGCACCTCTGGGAACTACGTTAAATGGCATAAATAGACTGCCTTGACAATAAAATTGTTCGGTTTGAGCTGCAAGAAGATTGAGCAGTAGTGATTTAATAAATTCTAAAGAGACTACCCATCATTTTGACAAGGTCTTCAAACACAACAAAAGTTAACAATTACCAAAGTTTTACTCTTGCAGCCTTCAGCAATGAGCTGTATGGAATTTCATGTTCAAATCTCTGCTAGGAAAAAGTAGATTTGTCCTTCTTTCCACCCCAGTTGGTTCTCAAGCTCAAGGTGACATTAACTATGGCCCAAGCCAGGGAAGTGCAGATTGTGTGACCTCATGATGCCCCCTTTGTTGGAAGGACCACCTGGCAGCCCCTAATGCGTGTCCATGAATAAACTTGAAATAAAATGTGTGTAGAAGCACTGGCATAAAATACAGGCCCACAAAGCTTCAAAAATTGAGATTAAGCCCTATGACAATTGAGGCATGGGCTCCCAACACCTGTGATTCATGAATAAATTAGAAATCATGTGTGGAACGTTTGAGCATTCAGGGTCTGCAGTGCAGGGCACCTCATCACTTCAAGGGGAATGGATGCTTAACTGAACATTATTATTATTAGTATTATTATAAACATTTGTATAGCACCAGCCAGATAAAGACGCCGTCCCTGCCTACGGCTTACAATCTAAAAAGATAAGGAGGGGGCAACAAGGAAAGGGGACAAGGGGAAGACAAGGGAGAAGCAAATAAACATGCAAGTGGCTGCGAAGTCTCAGGTGCGCATGCTTAGCTTGGTTGCAGTTAGGCAGAAGTCTGCAAAGGAGGGCAGACCGTAAGTAATTGGGGGAAAGCAACTAGCAGGCATTGGGAAAGGCGGTACGGAAGAAGAGGGTCTTGAGGAGGGATTTGTAGGTGCGGAGGGAGGAGGCGAGGTGGATGTGGGTAGGGAGGGAGTTCCAGGCATGGGGAGCAGCGAGGGAGAAGGGACGAAGGCGATTAGGGGAGCATGGGAGATGAGGGAGAGTGAGGGAGGCGACAGAGGAGGCGTGGAGGGCGCATGCAGGAGTGCGTAAGGAGATTAGGGCTGAGAGGTAGGGGGGAGCTTGGCTGTGAAGTGTTTTATAGGTGAATACCAGGAGTTTAAACTGAATGCGTTCAGGAAGGGGGAGCCAGTGGCGAGAGGAGAGGAGAGGCTGCACGTGGTCAAAGTGATGGGCTGAGTGGATGACCTTGGCAGCGGAGTTTTGGATTGCGATAAGGGGGGACAGGTGAGAGCGGGGGAGGCCAGTGAGGAGAAGGTTGCAGTAGTTGATGCGAGAAATGACCATGGCGTTTTGGCAGAGGAGATAGAGAGAAAGGGGCGGATCCGAGCGATGTTATGGATGACGAAGCGGCAGGACTTGGCAACAGAGTCAATGTAAGGCTTAAAGGAAAGATGAGTGTCAAAGATGAAGCCCAAGCTACGGGCTTGGGGAACAGGATGGATGGTGACTCCATCGATGCAGATGGGCAGGTTAGAGGGAGAGGAAGGGGAGGGAGGAAAAATGAGGAGTTCGGTCTTGGCCATGTTGAGCTTGAGTTGACGTCGGGACATCCAGGCGGAGATATCAGAGAGGCAGTTGACGAGGCGTGAGTGGACAGAAGAGGAGAGAGAGGGGGTAGAAAGATAGAGTTGGGTGTCATCAGCGTAGAGATGATATTGGAATCCGTGGGAGGCAATAATTTTGCCAAGGGACAGGGTGTAAATAGAGAAGAGGAGAGGGCCAAGGACAGAGCCTTGGGGGACCCCAACCGAAAGGGGGAGGGAGGAGGAGTTTGACTCGGGGAGCGAGACTTTAAAGGAGCGGTCAGAGAGGTAGGAGGAGAACCAGTCAAGGACAGAGCCACGGAAGCCCAAAGAGTAAAGCGAGTCCAATAGAAGCAAGTGGTCGACAGTGTCAAAGGCAGCAGAGAGGTCAAGGAGGACAAGAATGGAGTAGAGGCGCTTAGATTTAGCGACAAGTAGATCATTGGTGATCTTGGCCAGGGCAGTTTCAGTAGAGTGGAGGGGGCGGAAGCCGGATTGGAGAGGGTCCAGGGAGGAGTTGGCAGAGAGGAGGTCCAGGCAGCGGGAGTAGACGACACGTTCCAGAAGCTTTGAGGCAAAGGGAAGGAGGGAGACTGGCCGGTAACTAGAGGGGTCAGATGGGTCCAGGGTGGGCTTTTTGAGGATGGGGGAGACAGTGGCATGCTTGAAGGCAGAGGGGAAGGAGCCTGTGGAAAGGGAGAGATTGATGACATGTAGAAGTGGGGGGGCGACAGTGGGAGCAATAGAGGTCAGGAGGCGGGAGGGGATCGGGTCAAGGGGGCAGGTGGAGGGGTTGGATGAAGAGAGAAGAGCAGAGATTTCCTGGAGAGAGGCAGGAGGGAAGGATGCGAGGAGGGAGGGGGGCGGGGGGCGGAGGAGGGCGGGCGGCAATATCCTGACGGATCTTGTCAATCTTGGAGGTGAAGAACGATGCAAGATCCTGAGCAGCAAGGGAAGAGGGCGGAGGAGGGCAGGGGGGTTTAAGAAGGGAGTCGAAAGTAGAGAAAAGGCGGCGAGGGTCGCGGGAGAAAGATTCGATCCTAGAGGCATAATAGCGCTGCCTAGCTAGGGAGATAGCCGAGGAGAGGGAGGAGAGGGAGAATTTGTAATGGAGGAAGTCAGGGAGGGAGCGGGATTTGCGCCAGAGGCGTTCGGCAGCCCGGGTGCAAGAGCGGAGGTAGCGGATGTTCGGGGTGAGCCAAGGATGGGGGTTTGGGGATTGGACAGGGCAGGAGGAGAGGGGGGCAAGAGAGTCAAGGGTTGAAGTGAGAGAAGTGTTAAGAGAAGAGATGGCAGAGTCTGGGGAAGAGGAGGAGAAGACTGAAGGAAGGAGGTGGGAGAGGGAGGAGGCGAAGTCAAAAGGGGTAATAGCCTGCAAATTATGGAAAGGGTGCGAAGCGGGGAAAGATGAGGGGGGTTGGTGGGAGAGGTTGAAGGAGGTGGTCAGATTTATGACAAGGATCGAAGGAGAGATCAGCAACAGAGCAGTTTCTGGAGAAGATGAGGTCAAGGGAGTGGCCATCAGTGTGTGTGGGGGAATCGGTGCAGAGGCGGAGATCAAAGGAGGAGGTTAGGGACAGAAAGTGGGAGATGGGGGACTTGGAAGGTGTGTCAACATGGATGTTACAGTCACCAAGGATAAGTGTGGGGGTATCATCAGAGAGGAGGAAGGTTAGCCAGGATTCAAAGTCTGGGAGAAAAGAGGAGAGGGGGCAGGGGGTGGTAGATGACAGCAACACGAAGGTAAAGGGGGGAGTATAGCTGCACAGAATGAGCCTCAAAGGAAGGGAAGGAGAGGGAGGGAGGAGGGGAAAGGGGTTGGAATCGACAGGGGTTGGCAAGGAGAAGGCCCACGCCGCCACCACCCCAGCCCTCAGGGCGAGGCCGATGAGGGAATGAAAGGCGGGGCTGGAGTCAGGGCTGCCGGAGCTAATTGGAGACGCGTATCTGTCAGCTGGTGGAGAGCGGAAGTCGGGGCGGAGCCTGGGACCTGTAACACAAGAAAAGTCGGGAGCAGCCTACGGCGGTGTGCAGGGCTGGAGTCAGGGCCACCGGAGCTAATTGGAGATGCATATCTGTCAGCTGGTGGACAGCGAAAGCCGGGGTGGAGCCTGGGATCTGCAACATAAGAAAAGCCGGGAGCAGCCTACGGTGCAACCCGGAGCAGGAGCTCTGTCCTTATTGCTTCTCCCAAGGTTTTGCTACTTTGCGCAGCTGTCTGTCGACTTGGCCTTCATTCCAGCTCCTAAACTGTGAGTTTATGGCAGATATATACTGGGGTCTGAGCTATACTTTATTTATCAAGCCTGTCCTAGGCTAATTTGGATACTGTGAATCCTTATTTTGATAATATGGAACTTAGATCCCGAGCCTTACACCCTCCCTTTTCTGTGGCACAGGAACTGTCCCACGCAGAGGCCAATTTGAGGGAAACGAGGGCCCCCATGTGGAACCAGACAAAACTTACGAACTTCTTCCAGCCACATACTGATAAGAGCTCAATAAGAGAAGCCTCCCCAGAGCTTTTGCAATGTAATTGGGAGGCCTCTCCAGATGATCCACAACAGGAGTTCACTGGACTCATCACCAAACCTTTATTGGTAGATTTGGAGTGTCAGTTTAAAACTTTGAACAGAAAATTTGATGATTTAAACATCAGATTAGAATTTATTTTTATATTTTATTTATTTCATGGATTTTTAGCCCGCCCCATCCTGCAATGCAGCTCGGGGCGGTTAACAACAATAAAAACAGTTTAAAAACAATTAAAATACAAATATAAAATATATCAATAAAACAGGGCAGAGTACAATAATAAATAAATACATAGGTGGGGGATTAAAAATCACCCCCCCCACCCTCCCTCCCAAAGGCCTGGGCAAACAGCCAGGTCTTACAGTTCCGCCGAAATGTCAAAAGGCTTGGGGCCAGGCGAGCTTCCTCCGGAAGGGAGTTCCACAGCCGCGGCCCTACCACCGAGAATGCTCGCTCCATCGTGGCCCCC
>QEPC01014166.1:2273414-2353075 GCA_003113815.1 Sphenodon punctatus | reverse complement strand
GAGAGGTACAGCTGAGTATCATCAGCATACTGGTGACATCGCACCCCGAACCCTCTCACGACCTCCCCCAAGGGCTGCATATAGATGTTAAATAATAATGGAGACAAGGACACACAATTTAAAGAGATGGAGGAGAAATTCCGACAAAACAATGACCTTTTGTTTGCCATGAAGGTTTTGGTGGGTGGGTTATGGCTGGAATTTTCCACATGGACGGGTAAATCTAATTTGCGTGAAGTCCCAGGTATCTTGCAGAGGGATGTAGCTACTCAGACTTGCCCGGCTCCTCTGGCAAGTAATACTATGGGAGGGGCTTAATTTACTCCAAGAGCTGTTGAGATACAGGAGAGGGATTCTCCAAGGGCCCGGATAGGAGGAACCAACTCTAGGGTTCCCTCAGAGTCCCCCAAGAAAGAAGAAGTGAAAGACGGTTCCATTTTGGGTGGGTGAAATTACCATCTAAGTCCAGGTGCCCTATCCATGGGAGAGGGAGGGTGTACCCAGCTTTAAAAATCTGGCCACAGGATATAGAAGAGCGATAGTCATCAGCACTTTCATTTCACTTTAGCAGGAGGAGAAATTTTAGATTCCTCAGGCATGAGGCCCTGGATTTGCAAAGCTTTTGTAGCTTTCTCCAGGATACTATGGCTCTGAGGATTCCTATGGAAGAAGTGGGGGAGGTCAGAGCTCTCCTGGACAAGGACAGATTTTCTAGATGGGAAGTAAATTTCCTCTCACCTCAAATGCAAGATAGGCTTTGGAGAAGTAAGACTTCCCTTAAATCAACAGGGATCTTCCTTAAGAGAGTTGAAAACACTTTGGCTAGAGCCTTGGTTCTGGAACAGGAAGGGCCACCCTTCCAGTCAGAGTATCAAGACAACTTAGAAGGGTATACCCTGGGGGGCCATAATTGGCTTGTGTTGGATGAAACCGGCCCTGCGGATTCTGTGGAGTCACTTATTGCGGCCGCACAGGATGCCGCAGTGCTAGAAGACTTGGGCCAAAAGAATACAACTGAGGAAGAATGTCAACCAGGTCTAACATGCTTCAACCTTTCAATCTTAGAGGATACGGTTTTGGTCAGACCAGACCCCCACCCTGGTATAATTACTCGGGCAATTTGTGCCTCCAGAGAAAGGGAGGGGAATCCTCTATCATGGCCTATAGAAGCAGATATTCAGGCCCCACAATGACAGTCACAGCGAGCAACTCTGACTTGTTTAACGTAAAATATAGAGGGACTTAAGTCCAAGTTGGGGGATATTGAATGGAGGGAATTTATAGGGATATACGATATAGTATGTCTCCAGGAGACATGACTCTCTGAATTAGATACTGCCTCCCTTCAATTAGAGGGCTTTATGATATATGGTAGATCTGGAACAACTAAAATAAAGAAAGGAAGTCATTCAGGAGGTGTAGCAAATTTTATATCCTCAAGGAAGGCTATAAACGTTGAGATAGTGCAAGTATCTATCCCAAACTGCCTAGTCATGTCTATTAAAATCCTCAGTCAAGGTAATTATCTCCTGATCAATGTATATATCCCACCAGAAACCTCATCATATTATGAGGAGAGCTGTTGGGATCAGCTAAGTGAGTTGCTCACTTTTCTTAGTACTAAGTATGTGCAAAGCACTATAATTTTGCAGGGAGATTTTAATGCCAGGATGTCCAATTTATATATAGATACTTTTTGTCCTAAGACGAACCCCTCAGTAGGATTCCCCGACAGGTGTTCCCTAGACAGGACAATCAATAAGCATGGGGGAAATTCATGCAACTTCTGGCAGAACATGGCCTCTTAATTATAAATGGGCGAATGCCCTCTGATCCATGGGGCGAGCTTACGTTTGATTCCATTCGAGGATCCAGTTTAATAGACTATGTCTGTCTCCCAGCAACAGCATTTTTCATAATGACGGATCTAGCGGTAATTCACAGAGAAGCCAGAAAGCAGCGCAAATGTGGGTGGAACTGTTAGTAGCTGCACAGACCAGGGATTCCTCCAAGTTCTGGAAAATAATCAACAGTTGGTGTACTGTCACCAGGAGGCAGGAGGAAAAAGCAATGACACGGAAAGAATCCCCATGCATAAACCTTGACATGATCTGCTTAAATCTTGATAAATTTTGTTCCAGGCTAGAGGACGCGAAAAGAACAAGGATGAGGAGTAAGCCTGTGGGAAGGCAAAGCATGAGGCAAGCCACAAGTGAGACTAGGATATCAGTTTATTCACAGTCTTTGGTGGAGCCGGAGCATCCTACGGCTACTTCTACACCTCGGGTAGAGAAACATTCAGTAAACGTCACAATTAGAAGCAGACATGGTAGATCAGTAGGATTGGAGGGAAATAGTATTGAGGAAAACAGGATACAGAACTCAAATTGTGCCTCACCCCAGCGAGAGAAAGGAAGTGACCTGTCTGCCCCAGTAGACATAGGGGAAAATGGAATTAGTCCCCGTCGTCTGGACAAGTAGGGATATTTGCTCCCAGGGGTCTTTTCTTTTAAAGATAGGAAGAGGGAGCGGGAAAGAGAAAGAATGAATTCGGCCCAAATGCCATTTTCTAAGGATCTTCAGTGACTAGAGAATGGTGAGCCTCCCGTAATAGCTTTTTGTCTTGAAATATAGAGGGTCTGAGAACAAAGCTGAGGGACATTGATTTCATGGAGTGCATAGAGAAGAAGCAGTTTGTGATGCTGCAGGAGACCTGGGAACTTAAAGACCTTTTGTTACCTGGCTTTAAGAGTTATAGTGTATTTGCTGAACCCTCAAAAGGTAGGAGGTAGGCCGCATGGTGGGGTTGCAGTTTTTATCCCCGAGTCTTATGGGGTCTCCCTGATTCTGGTTGATGCTTTGAGGCCTTTTTTCGGTCTATGGCATGGTAGGGTAAACAAGAATTTAGAGTTCCTCTTGGCAAATGTATATGTTCCTCCAGCTGCATTGCGTTATTACACTGACAATATATGGGATAAGATCAGTGGAATCATACAGAAGGCGAGGGCCACATTTCCTAGAACGTATATTCTAATGGGAGGGGACTTAAACGCCAGATTGGGAAATAAATCTAGGTCCCAAAAGAGACGGGATCTGGAATTACCAAAGACGGCACCTTTTAATGATGTACGATGCTCTAAAGACTCTAAAATTTGTCCTAGAGCTAAAGACCTACTGGAATTGAAAAATACTCTGGATCTGGTTGTATTAAATGGACGGGTAGACGGGGACTTGCAGGGTCAGTATACGTATAGTGGTATGGGGGGAAATAGTGTCATCGATTACATGTTACTCTCTAGTGATCTAATAAAGTGTGTTGTGGATTTTCGGATCGTGCCAGCGATTCTTACAAATCATTTCCCGATGGTACTAACTATGGCTCCGGGGTTTGTGGAAGAGACTAGGGTCGCCCCAAGTGAAGGAATTCCCAATGTGCAACCACCCTGTTTAATTAAAACAAAATGGTCGGATAGGGTAGCACATCAATGCGACCTGATTCGGAACCAGGAGTCTGTCAAAATTCTGGCCAAAATGATCAATGAAAATAAAGGGGATGTGATAAGAGCCTTTGAAAAGATGATAGGGCTATTTCAGCCAGCTTTGGCGGTTCAAAGACCTGACAATCCCCAAAGGTTTCGTAAGCCAGGATGGTTTGACAAGGAGTGCAGACGGGTACGACGGGCTCTAGGAGATTTTTTGCTTCCCCATTGGAGGTGCACAAAAAGGCCTTTTGGCTGGTTAGGGCCCAATATAGGAAGCTGCTGGGCCACAAAAAGATGGAATATTGGAACTCTCAGTGGGAAGTTCTGGAGGAGGTGGTAAAAAGGGGGGATTGGAAAAGATTCTGGAGGCTGGTTCGTAACATCGGCCCCGGAGACCAAGGGGGGAATGCTGCATTGGTAAGGACTGAGAATTGGGAATTGTATTTCACATCAGTTTTCCAGCATACACCGGCTATTCATGAGTTGGATATACAGGTGATTGATCTTCTCCCAGGGTGGCCCCCAGTATCTCCAGCATCTGTGAAAAACCTGATTTTGTCATCTAAATCGGGAAAATCTCCAGGAGTGGATTTCGTGCCTGTAGAACTCCTGAAGGACCGGATAGATTAGTGGGCTGAGATTTTGGCAGGAGTCTTTACTGTTATAAATAACACAGGGAGTATACCCAAGAATTGGTTGACAAGCATTGTAATCCCAATTTACAAGAAAGGGGACCCTAAATTGCCAGGGAATTACAGACCAATTAGTTTACTGTCGGTAATTGGGAAAGTGTATGCTAGGTACCTCCTGGGGTTGTTACAGGATTGGATGGGTCAGGTTTCCTTCCTGAAACCAGAACAGGCGGGTTTCAGGAAGGAGATGTCAACAGTGTCTCAGATCCAAGTTTTGATGGCCATAACAAAATATATGGGCAGGAAATGCCCTGGACTGACTAGAAGGTCAAAGCTATATCTATGCTTTATCGACCTGCGCGCCGCATTTGATTCCATAAACAGGGAAAGGCTGTGGCAAAAGCTAAGGGAAACTACGATCGATGTGCGCCTTTTATATCTGATGATCAAGTTGCATATGGGTCAGAGTGTCTACATCCCTACCACTGTCATCAGAAATACCAGTTGGAAGAGGGGTTAGGCAGGGGTGTATATTGGCCCCATCCCTATTTAATATGTTTGTGAATGATTTAGTGGACTTTATGAGGGATGACTAATTTCATACCCCAAAATTGGGGCCTAGACACATTCACATTTTGTTATATGCGGATGATGCGGTTTTGATTTCGCAGACAAGGATAGGCTTGACCAGAGCTCTCCAAAAGTTTGAGACATATTGTAGGCAACAGGACTTGACTGTAAACCATGACAAAACTAAAGTATTAGTTACAGGAAGGGCGAGTAGCAAAATTAGGTATACCTGGAGGATGGGGGATGTACCCATTGAACAGGTAAATCACTTCAAATACTTGGGGATTTTTCTGGCAGTAAATGGCTCTTGGGTCCATCACCTGAAATATGTGGAAAGTCAGGCAAATAGATCTACCGCGCCATTGTGTCCTTTTTCTATAGGCAGGGTGGGCAGTTGGTGCCCCCCGTATTGAGACTCTTTAAGGCAAAAACTCTCTCTCAAATTTTGTACGCTATTCCAGCATGGGGGCTAGGTAATTTGAATAGTTTGGGAAAATATCAGAACAAGTTCCTAAGGACCATTCTGGGGTTCCCAGGGCGTACCCCGGCTGCCCTACTAAGGGCTGAGGCCAATGGGCCTTCAGTGAGAGCAAGAGCTCTATCACTGATGTTAACTTTCTGGTTAAAGGGTATTTTGGGGGGGCCAGAAATGGGCCTTCTAAGTCTGGCTCAGGACAAAAATCACAAAGGGCAAGCGGGGCTAGAGAAGGAAGTCCATAAATTAGGCTTTTCTAGAGAATTCTTTTTATTATATGACTTTTCAAAGGCCCAAAGCATGTTAAAGACGCGTATTTTTGATCAAGACTCCCAAAGGCTGCAATCGGATCTAACATCTCAAATGGTAGCCCCGGATTAGCATCTGATTCAGATGATGGGAGGGAGGGATAGTTATCTCCATGAATGGAATGAATCTCAATTAAGATATGCATATACGATTTATCGGATGAACTTATTCCCCTCAGCTTGGACGGAGGGGCGGTACAGAGGTATCGACAAAGAGTTAAGGCTCTGTGTTCTCTGTGACCAAGGGGAGGTCGAAAATCTACCCCATGTACTGTTACGTTGCTCAGTGTATGCCCATTTGCAGAATATATACTTAAAGCCTTTGTTAACGCAGATTAAGGAGCCTCGATGGCCTGAAATCTTAACTAAAGGGTTGGGCCCCCGTAACTCAAAAGTCGCTAGGCAAGTGGCAAAATTCTGTAGGGGAGCTTTGGTGCTTCGCAAAAGGCAGATTGAAGAAAAGGGTGAAGGCCAAATGTAGATCTCCTAGATGCAGTTCTATAGGAGCTGGACATAGAGGTTCAAGAAGTTCGTTTTGTGGCCTGTTGATATACAATTCTAACTAACCCTTTAGAACTAAATATGGCAATTTTGCCAGATTATACATTGTAAAATGGTTAAGGATATGCTGTTTATTATCATGTTTTATTTTTGAGGTTGTAAAATTGATAAATTTGTTGATGACCAACAGTCAAACAATAAACTATTATTATTATATTATTATTATTGTTATAGTACTGTCAAGCGAAGAGATGATGAAGCTCTGATATCTGAAAAATCTTGGATATCGTACTATTCTCATATGTGTGAGGCAATAGAAACCTCAGAGCCACTTTTGAATAACAACATGGAGTATGTACTTCCAGGTAGGGATAATTTTGTTTTTATCCCCCTGGTTACTGAGCAGGATGCTTGGCAGGCAATTAATAAACTTACGGCTGGCAAAGTCCCAGGGGCAGACGGAATTCCACCAGAAGTCTTTAAGAGCCTTGTATCTTGGTGGGCACCTGTTCTAGCCAGATTCTTCACTCTAATTAATCACTCTAAAGAGCTCCCACAAGCTTGGGCTGAATCAATCATTGTACCTATCTTTAAGCAAGGTAGTTTGCTAGATCCAGCCTGTTACAGGCCGATCAGTTTACTGCCACAATTGGTAAGCTATATGCAAGGACATTATTGACAGCCCTCGAAAAATGGGTACAGCGGGATCATCCTCTTCATGAGGAGCAAGCAGGGTTCTGCAGGCTTAAATCAACTATGCATAATTGTTATGTGCTGAAACACCTTATAGACAAGTATACCATTGTTAGGCAGGGAAGTCTCTTTGTTGCTTATATAGATCTCACAAGGGCTTTCGATTAAGTCTGCAGAGAGTTCCTGTGGAAGAAACTGAGGAAAATGGGGGTGCCCGTACATCTCTTAGAATTTATCATGATAATGCATGAAGCAACCGAGGCAGTGGTAAGGGTTAACATCAGGGGAGATGTTACTGGGGCATTCCCTTTGGGGAAGGGGGTAAGGCAGGGTTGTCTCCTGGCCCCCCTCCTTTTTAATTTATATATAGATGACCTAGTGCCCACAATCTCGGCAGCTAATCCGACCCCGCCGCGGATTAGAGAGAGGGCAATGTCTATGCTGCTATGTGCAGATGACATTGTCATCATCTCACAGACAGGGAACAGACTCCAACAGTTGCTGATTGCTTTACTGGGTATACACAGGAAAATATGCTTACAGTTAATATGAAGTCAAATGTGATGGTTTGGGGCAAATCCCATACTAGGCAGCGTTGGTATATTGGGGGCAAGAGCTATTTTTGACCGCACAGTACCCATATTTGGGAGTACTGTTTTCTGCCAATAACCAGTGGAATGAGTATAATGACAGACGGGTTATTAAGGCAAAACAGACAATTGGAGGCTTGCTAAAACTATATCATGCTGCCCCTGTGGCCCCTCCTGGACAAATCCTGGATATTTTTAGGGTAAAAGTTATTCCCAGCTTGACATATGGTGGAGAAATAACTGCAGACTCCTACTCAAATAAGATGGATGTTCCGCAGAATTATTTTCTGCACTGTGTCTTGGGAGCCCCCAAAGCAACACCTCTTGCTATGCTCAGAGCAGAGACAGGAACCCTCTCCTTTTTTACTCAAATTTGTCTTAGAGTTTTCTCCTTTTGGAAAGGTATTCTGAAAGAAAACTCTAGTCTGGCAATTAGCTGCTATATTGAAGAAAAGAATCACAAGGGATATCCCTAATACCTGTAGATTAAGCACCTAAAGAAATTGGTCAATATGATAGCTCTCCCAAAAGGCGCAGATGGTTTGCCGGATAGCAAGCTCTCCATTCGGGAACTTAAGGGGAGAATTAAAGAATGGGCTATAAAAACAGATTTGGAACTTTTGAGGAAGAATAAGATTTCAGTATATTACCCCAGAATTAAACTGTCTGTCAATTTAGAACCATATCTGGGAAAGATCCAGGATCCCAGACTGAGACGAATGTTTATGTTATTTTGTTTCAATCTGTTCAAAACGGCAGAAGTGAGAGGAAGGAGAGAGGGCATACCAAGAGTAAGAAGGGTCTGCAAGACCTGTCCTTTAGAGGTGGAAACTCTGGCTCATATAGTCCTGGACTGCCCCAGGTATGTGGTATATAGAGAGCATTGGATCCTTCCGCTGCTGGAAGAAGGAATGGCCAGTTCTAGGAAGACTTTTGAAGAGCTGATAAACTTAACCGACGAGGCGCAAATTAAAGCTATAGCACTGTTTTTATTGATGGTGGAGTGGGAGAACAAAGTTATGAATGTAAATTGCTTCTTTGGTATTCACAGTGGTTGTGTATGGAAGACTTTTGCAAATTCCTTTCTGTGTTTCAAGTTTTTGTTTTTGTAATTAAACTTTGTAACTGTGTATTGAGAATAGCAAAATTTGCTGAATCAATAAACTGTAAACTGAGAGAATGAAAGGCCTCCAGAGCCGAGTGGCAGGGGTGATAGAGTCAGAGGGAGAGATCCAGGTTTCAGTAAGAGCAAGGAGTTGAAAGGGGCAAGAAAGGAAGAGGTCATGAATGAAGGGGGGCTTAGTCACGGAAGAGCAGCAGTTCCAGAGGGAGCAGGAGAAGGGGAGTTGATTTGGGGGAAGGCAAGGGATGTGGAGTGGATGGGCTTGCAGGGTCTGGAAAGAGAGGGTGGCAGGGAGGAGGGGGGCTTACAGGGAATGGGTAAAGGGAGATGAGAGTGAGGGGAGTATAGGCAAGGGGGAGAACAGGAGGTGGGCAGGCTGGAGAAAAGGCTTTTGGGGAGACAGCAGCAGTGAGAGGAGGGGAGAGATGGATGGTGAGGGAAAAAGGGAGTGACAGGAAGGCATCCTAGTGGTCTGTGTTCAAGGTAGCAGAGGGGGTAACCCGGCCTGTGGGAGGCATGGGAAGGTCTGCGACGTAATGTACAGTGGCAGTGCAAGCAATTCCCTTTGGGCAAGTCAGGTATGTCTGCCACAGGTTCCTAGGTTAGGAAGCCCCCCACCCCCCAATGCACACAATTTGCACAGAGCTCCACGTTTCCCCAGGTCTGGCACAGTCACAAGCCCTTCCCTTCCTTTTCAACCTGAATTTTAGGGAATGCTTTGGTTCCACATGGAAAACTTGCTTGCTATAGTGTGTCCTGCATGCACAGTACTGGAGCAACAGCAGTCCATAGTGGGGACGGAGCAGCCCTGTGCCTTTCGCCCCCACCCTCAAAACCACCACATAAAAATGGGAGGGGGGGGCACAGAGGGAATACTGCAAGGATATTAAAGGCTGAAATTAAGGGCTGTCCCTTAATTTCAGTCATGCAGCACCCCAAAATCAGAGGAAATCCTGTCCTCTCCATCCCCCAATTTTAGCCAGGCAGCAAACCCAACTTTAAGTATGGAGAGACTGATTTGCCTGTGTGTTTGAGCCAGTCCTTTAATGCCATTCTGTGGCTGACGAGAACTACATCCAATCTTGCCCATAACTTTGTAAAGCGTTTGACACAAAAGGCTGTGGAAGAGAGAGAAGATCACAGGCTTGGCCCTTATCCATGATTTCTTGGCAATATGTGGCTCAGTTGCTTTATAAGTGGATTGTACCAAATTGCTCCTTCTAAACACTTTTTCAAATAGTGTTGGAGATAAAGTCCATGTCTACAGGGCAAGCTAGGAGAAGATGATGGTGATCTTTGCAATGGACTTTTAAAAACAATTTTATTCTTTTTCTCTAGTTATCCCTGACAGAGGGTTGACTATGCAATGAGAGCTTTCTACTCTTAGGAGGGATGAGCAAGGCTACTGGGACACCTAGGCCCTTTTCAGACCGGCACACGGTGTGTGGGGGATGGGTGGGTGCTGCGGTGGGTGGGCAGTGCATTCCCACGGACCCCCAACCACCTCCACACACAGAGCATTGGGCAGTGGTGCCCGTTGCTCCATGCGTGAGTGATAGGTGGAGGTGGGTGGAGCGTGGGAGTGTGCACGCACCCCCGCCCGCTTGTGGTGTTCCCACGGGTGCCCACCCATTCCCCCCACACCCATCATGGTGTTCACACGGGCACCCCCACCTGTACATGTGTGTGAGGCAGGGGGGGCGCCCATGTGGAAAGGGCCTTACTTGGAATCCCATCAACACGAATACCCAGTTGCCATCTGAAAAAGTTGTACTTACTATTGCTGCATGCATCCCATATAGAATAAGGTGATTAAAGAACAAAAACCCTTCTCATTTGAACACCGTGAGAGATAGATTCTGACCCCATTGACTTCAGGATTTCACTATGCGTATAGCCAATTTTACTGTTTTGTCAACGGAACATGATCATCCCAGAGCTGGTTTGTCAACAGTATTATTTATATCACAGGATCACTAAAACTGCCTAATTAATTACAACCATACCAGAGGTCTATTGTGCTGAACAAAGTAATAAATCCATAGCAGAAAACACTGTGTTGAAAAAATGTTCAATTTATTGGAGCCTAGATACAACATTTTGACATAGCCAGGGGCAGCGGAGGTGGCAGTGACCAGAAAGGAGAGATTCCTGGGACTAAACCCACCCCATGTCACCATGGGCCAGTTTGGAAGCCCTCCTTGCTGGGGGGGGAGGGGGAGGATAGAGCAACACAGAGCCTCACCAGCTAGCCCAAGATCTCATGGGACATGGAAGGAGTACGGGCTGCTTAAGGGGGTGGGGGGCGGGCGGAGCAGGACAGCTGTTCCTTGTACCCCACTGAAGGAATCAAACCCCACCCTTTGCTATGGGGTGGTTCATCATTACAAATATCCACCCATTGCCACTTGCTTCCTCTTGAGGAGGGGCTGGGAAAGGATTTCTTCTTCAACACAAGGCAGGCCAGGAATAGTTTTGGTTTTCTGCCTTCCTTACAGTGAGCGACTGCTTAACCAAAGGGTTACAAACAAACGAAGGTGGGAAGAACAACAATGCATCCCTTTCTTCTTTTGTCACAGCTCGGCACAGATATCCAGTGCAGGAAGTCACTATTGTCCGATAGAAGACCTTCCCCCCCCTCCCCCTCCTCCATATGCAGTGTCAAAATGCTGGTCTGGGGAAAGAGCAGTTCTGAAGTCATTGGAAAGGCATGCCACTTGTCGGTGTCCCAATGGCAGGGATTTTACTAGCTCTTCATTCCTTTTCAGCCTCTGAAACATCAGTTTATCACAGATCTCTCATCCCTTTTCCATTACAACGATTCTCTGAAGCTCAGTACTTTTGCTTGTTACCCTCATTTCCCGCCTAGTTTATACTGGATTTAACTGTCTACAGTAGTTATTAAACACTGAAATTAAACTGTAAATATTACAGAAATTGCACCAAATTTTTCTCCTGGTGTCATCACCACAGAAAAACATTCAGCACTTGGAGTACAATATCCTTAGTAGGGCTGTAGTCTCCCTTTGGAATTTGTTTGGTAGAGAGATGCGTGAGTTGGAAAGTCTGCCAGTCTTAATAACCAAAGTAAAATAGTCACATAGGATGTTTTCATACAGGATCAGGGAACATGATGGGAGCTGGGGGAAAACAATAGGGAACAGATCCCCCATTGTGACCTGTTGGGTGCTTCTCCCAAGCCACCGTGATTGACCACTGTCGGAGACAGGATGCTGGACTAGATGGACCATTGGTCTGATCCAGTATGGCACTTATGTTCTTAGACAGCACCCCTGCCTCTGCTCCGCCTCCCCTCTGGGTGGGCTGTCCGTTTAAAGGCAGCTCGCCAGATGTGCAGGTGGAGCAGAAGCAGGGTAGACTGTCCCTGCTCCAGGCAGCCGTGCCAGAGGTACGCTGGAGCACATCCAGGAGCACCACCAGCAGAGCAGGCAACTCAAACCTCGGGCACTGGCCAGAGGCGGGGCTGCTGCAGCTCTGCTCTTGGCCCGGGGTTGCCCTGGACTTGGGGATGCTCTAATCCGCAATTCCATGCGATGAGCACCCGCACAGCAATGTGAAAGCACCACACAGGCGATTGCAATCCTTTTTCTTTTAAGTTCTGGCAAGTTCCAACGTTTCCTTGACATTTCACTGAGAATCTCTCCCTATTGGAAAAAAGGTGAAACGGGGTAGCTTGTTTTTGGCTGCCTGAGGAAGTTGTGGATATGTCCGAGACTTAGCAACGCTTCTATTGCGTACATACCATGGTGTGTAAACTAAGTTAGGAGCTTCATTCAAATACACTTTCCACAACGAACAGGGAGGGAAGAGGTTTTGTTGCATTTCTTAGTGAGAAGACAACGTAGAGGTCACCTTTAAGCCACTTGTGTCCACACTTCTGTCAATTGGATACATTGCATTTTGGCACACAAAACCTTTCCTTCAACGATCTCCAGGTCCTCCCATTTTTGGAGCAAATTGATACATTGCTCATAAATGGTAAAGTCACTCACCTCTCCCGGTAACTAAGCTAAGGACATACACCCACAACTGCATGAGAATATATCTGTCTCCCCTCCATTGTCCTTCCCTGATTGTAAGCGCCCCAAGCGCAGGGACTTGTTTCTAATTAATGATTGTTTGGTGCCAGATACATTGTTGGTGCTATATAAACAAAATATAAAATAATATTAACAACAAAAAATAATATCAGGGCAAGTTCTAGCCTGTAACTGACAAGTGTGGCAGAACAGTGTATGTAGATTAGCTTTGCCTGTGCCTGTTCAAGGATTTGTTAGCGCAGTAGAGATTTATTGACACACGCGCAGTAGAGATTAAGCAGGGACTTTTAGCGCAAGCGCTGTACTAGTCACAGACATGACTCAGCATTAACCTGCGCAGTAAATTCACCAGTTACATAAACACCGGATACGGGTTATCAAGCTGAATACTGTGTCCTGATTGGGACTGGGGAAACAAAGAACTGTGTGGTGATTGAGTCATGTTCAAGAACATGGGGTTGTAGAGAAATGCATAAATATATGTGCCTGTCCTTTGTTAGAAGATTGATGATCTAAGGATCCTCGGTCCCACAGCTGTGTATCCTGCAATAAACCTAATCTGATAGACATCTCTGTGCAGCCTCCTCTTATTTATTGCCTCCACTCAGCAGAATTTCTCCTACACAAGCAACCAGAACAGATGCGACATAGCCAGTACTTTTTAAACAGTCAAGGCAGCTCTTTGTTGTAGCTCAGCAAATGAAAGGCTTAAACTCCCAAGAGAAGGAGGTGCTAAAGGAGACACGTTATGGCTTTTGCAGTGCAACCGGCATTCTACAGCCTCTCCATTTATTTATTTAAATGTATATGCCACCCTTCCCAGAGGCTCAGGGCGACTCAGAAACCATAAAAACTAATTAAAAAAGCAACTTAACTCCCCCCACAACCATTTCCCCAATCCACCTCCCCATTCCCTACACCCAACACCATTACCCTCCAAGCCACTACAATTCCCTATCCCTGCCCGCCAAATGCTTTTTCAAACAACAACATCTTACACCATCTCCAGAAGATGCTCGGGCTCAAGCAAACCTCCAGGGGAAGGGAGTCCATGTCCATGAGCAACTATTGGTTTTCCTTTTATTTACACAAACTCGATTGTAAGCCTTTGGGGACAAGGTTGTGCATGTATTATTGTATAATTAATTATTATATTAAGACAATAACAGACCAACATTTATTCTACTAAAAGAGTACCATGTAGGCTTTCCCTAACTTTACTTACCTTTTGCGTGTATTTCTGAACTAAGCGAGAAATAGATTTTTCTGAAGGCAAACATGACACACTCGTTTCCCATTGCAGTTGCAAATTTCTTTAGTCTTCCCAAAATAAAGATTTTTAAAATAAATCCAATTTCTATGAGAGGGAGGTAATCTCAATTTCTTTTACAATCTACAGTTCGCTTAACTACAGTTTCTGTGACATCTCTAATATCTCATGAAATAAAGTCAGTTCTGCTCAACTCCTGAGGGCTTTGGTACTGATACAGGAGAATGTTAGCAGCTAGGTTTAATCTTTTGAAAAGGAGAACTTCTATAAGGATCACATAATATAGTCATTTCAGTATTATGCTGCAGTTCAAGTTAGGGCAACACATTAATCATCAATTGGCTTTGATATCAGACATGCTCAGATTAACTTGCATTTTGAAGAGCAGAGAAAAACAGATAAACTGGGACTTACATTGAAAGTGGGGGGGGGGGGAGAGAGAGATACTAACATTACTATGCATGAGAAGTGCTGTATTTTTTTCAGTGTGTGAAGCAAAGATTTCTATACCATAAAGTTTGGTGCTTTTTAAGATTGTCAAGCCAATATTCCCATAGTACATTTTCCAAGCTTTCACAAAGGATGACAAGTGTCAGTACATCATACAACTAGATTTAATAAGTTGTTATTACAGAAAAAAATAAAGTCCAAACTACAAAGTTTAAGCAGTTGTAAGCAATAGCAGCATTGAGCTCCATGTTTAGTCACAGTACTGCAGTTCCATACAAGCATTAGTCCAAGCCAAAACGGTAGAAGCCTTTTTAGGGTTACTAACAAAAACAATCTAAGAGAGAGAACATGTAATAAAAGATACGGTACATTTAAAATTAGTTAGTTGAAAAACAAGTACAGAGATCTTAGCTGTGAACACTCTAAAAGTTATGTCCATTATTTTGACAGCAAAATTACAAATACCTAATACTTTATACCCCAACAGAACTATATCCAGAAAGAAAATTGCAGAAATGATTATCTGTATTAGCACTCTGGTTTTCTATTTGCCATTAAAGTTCCTTTTCATGTAAATTTAAAACGTGCCAGAATTACATGATCATTATAATTCTTGCCCAGCTACCCAATTTGGGGTATAGAGTAGTCATCTGCATGAATATAAAATACTCTGTGGTTTGATATACCGTAATAGCAGCTGAGACTGAGAAGAAAGTTTTGTCTGGTTTTCTTTTTTTTAAAAAAAAAGAAAAAGAAAAAAGGGTTAAGCTGACATCATACAAACCGGTGTAAAAAGCAACTGCATACAATCCAGATTAAACAAAAGACATTTTTACAAATCTGTGACTAATCTTTCATTCATACCTTGCAAGTAGAGATGTCAAAATACTGAAATATTAACATGGGAGCTTTCCCCAGTTAAGCGCCATTTCTTTTCACTACTCAAGCAGAGAGAGTGAATTAGCAGGTATTTGCTAGTTGTAAATTTGCAATACAGTTTGGTTTTAGCCCATGCCTTGCTAGAAAGCTAAAAATACAAGCATATAGGCAGAAATCTAAGCATAAACTCTGTACCACTTAGCAGGAAATTTCTAACGTTCCCCCTTCTCACATTCATCTCCTTTATATTTGCAATTTGTGTACATTCCAACCAGGAGTGCCTAATTTGAGTCTACATTTTACTTCACTATTTGATCTAGTCTATACATTACTTACAGAACTGAGTACATAGATAATACACAATGGACTAACTCTGGACACGTTTTTTCTACAAGTTATGGATGATCTCCTTCACTCCAGTGTAAGTTAGGAGAAGTCACTGATAACCTGTTGAAACCACCAGTTTATCTAGAGAAATTCATTGCATGCCCTGTTTTTATGCAACACCAGCTTTACTCTGGATGATTAGAGGTAGGGTGGCCGTGCTTCCCCTTTAGTACAGGGCTGGAGTGGAACCAATACAGCCCTGCACCATGTATTTTCCATAAGCATCCTGTATTAAAGGGGAGGCATGGTCAGTAGTTATAGGTGACAGCTGAGCATCACTGAGTGGGGAAAAGATAGGGCTGGCAGGAGAAGAGGAGAAAGAAGCAATATTTTGATAGCAGCAACAGACACTGCCTCTGGTCAAAGGATATAAACCACAAGGCATTGAGAAATGAAAAGGGGAGAGTACCGATGTTGCAGCGATATGGGTTGCTGCATTGCTACCAAGTCCAGGCCTGCGTAACTTTGCAGTCACTACAGGGTATGGTAACTCCATTGGAAAGTTATGAAGATACTTTTGTTAAAACATCCAGATGTGCTGGGTCATCACTGAAAATATATGAAAGGGGCTAAAGGAAGGCAGGAACAGGTGGGTTTAATAAATAAGATAGCAGCAAAAAGACGCTGGAATGGGTTGGGGGAAGATGTTGGAATGGCCAGCAATGACCCAGAGTGTTGAGAGAAGAGGAGTTTAAATCATGATGAAAAAGGCAATTAACATTATGCTGAACAGGCAGGCTCAGAAATCGCCATTTCAGTAGATTTGACTTCATTTGAATGACAATAGTGTTTATGAACACTGGTGTTGTAAAAAGCTAGACAGTGAACCGGTACTGTGACATCCCTATTATCTTCCTAAATCATTCTGATAAAGGAAAAGGCTTTTCAAAATATCACATCATTTTTCTGCTTCATTCTGTCATTTTATTGCCCAATAATTCATTACATTTTTCAATCACTTTACAGATCCAACCATTTTCATCATTGCCACACTACTGTAAACCACATCAGCAAGTTAATACATAAAGCTTTGCATTTCAAAAAACTAGACACTTTAGTAACAATATTACAAAGGTTTTAGCTTCAAAAATAACTGAAAATGAAAAAAATAAACTTTTAAAGAATTAGCATCATAAAATTAATTTATTCCAAGTAAAAATACAAAATAATATTAATGACGTTGACCAGATATGAAAGTCTCTCCCAGAAACAACTATATTAATGGTTGAGAAAGCACTCCTTAAAGAAAATACGAAATAAAAATGAAAAATATGTAAATATGTTTAATTTTTTCTTAGCAAAAAATCTTTCTAAAAATAACAATGAAAATTTGTCTCAGTACAAAGGCTACATTACTATTGAAAAAATACCAGCATGAAGAAAAAGGTACATATTTGACAGTAGAAAAATGATCTTAGTGAATCACAATGTCTAAAGTTTGCAATGAAAATAAATCTGCAATAAAGATTTATGCCTTTTTTCTTTTCTTTTTTCTTTTTTTTATACAAACAGTACAAACAGTATTGCACATAACAACAAATAGTCGAGGTTAGGTTAGCCTTCAAAAAATCGACTAGTTCAAGTCTCGCATCAAGAAAAGGCCACAAGAGGACCTGTTGTACCCAGGGGCTTCTTAGTCAAGTTGCAGTTCCGAACATCTTATTTTAAAAAATAACTTCTTTTCTTGAAGGACCCTCTTTTAATAATATAACATATTAACAACTCAGGGGGGCACATTCATTTACAAAAACAAAAGGGAGCGTGTTATAATTTAATAAACTAAAAAAGTTCTCTTTAAAAAAATACAAACAGAAGAACTCTCACGATTCTGGTCAGTCGTGCATAATCAGTTGATTATAAATATACAAATTAAGGGAAAATATTTTTTCACCTTCTATTCACAACTTTCAGCACCAAATGCAGTTTGTGTTTATACCTTTTCTTTATGANTAGAGAAATGCATAAATATATGTGCCTGTCCTTTGTTAGAAGATTGATGATCTAAGGATCCTCGGTCCCACAGCTGTGTATCCTGCAATAAACCTGATCTTATAGACATCTCTGTGCAGCCTCCTCTCATTTATTGCCTCCACTCAGCAGAATTTCTCCGACAATTCTGGTGTCAGAAGTGGGATGAGAGGAACATAGGAATTCTACAGATCCTACGGTAAGTGCTGCTCCTGGTTGCTGAGGGACGCCTTGGCGACGGGTGCGTGGCTCAGACCTGGTTCCTGCCGCCCCGTCCTGTCTTTGCCCAAGAACAACCGTGTTGTGTCTGGGACTGGTGTAGTCATGGGTTCGGGTGGGTCTAAAATCCCCTCCGGGGATACCCCAACCCGTTATATGTCACAAAAATATGGATCCTGTGCTGTAAAGTTTGTCACCAAATGGAACTTTTATACTGCTGACAATCCTGATCTGCAGTTTTCTTTGGGTGGGTCCTTTGATTTCCCGATTCTCAAACATCTCCGTGAGAATCTGGAGGACAATCACCCCTGACAAATGGATGCCTGGTATTTGTGGGATAAAGAACTTTACAAGCCCAATGTCCAGGCTCGTTTTAAGAAGCCCCCAGACCCCTTTAAATCTGCTTCCCCGGCCCCAGTTTCATCTGTTCCCCAAATATACCCCAGCCTATCTGATGACCTTCTGGACTCCTGGGTCCCCAGCCCTCCTCCGGGTCAGCCTCTGGATGCCACGGCTGCTGCACCCCTGCCAACTCCCCTGGCATCCCAGGCGGGGTCACCCGGCCCTCAGGATCTCATTGAGGTCCGCCGAGCCCTCCGCAAGGTCAAACGGGCTGGACCTCGGACCTGAACCCAATATAATATCCAGGCACCCCTTCGTACATACCCCGATCCAACGGGTGCACATGCGCCTGTTACTGTTCATGTCCCATGGACTCCTGGGGACATTATGAATTGGGCCCAAACGTTCCCCAAATTAAGAGAATCCCCAGGTGAATTTAGGTCCAAGCTGCAGCAGCTTTTCTCAGTTTATAATCCAACTTGGGGAGATGTTGAAATGCTTTTATCTGGTCTTTTAACTGAGGAGCAGCGCTCTGTCCTTTTTAATCAGTCCCCATCAGGCAATAATCCCAACGGGTGGCCACAGCAAGACCCGGGTCACGGCACCAATGCCGAGCATGTTGCTTTGGGGAGTTTCTGTGAGCGCCTGCTTGCCAGCATTCCTGAACTTGTTCCTCCCCAGCAAGGTTGGCATAAAATTTCCTCTGTTAACCAGAAGAAGGATGAACACCCAGCTGATTACCAGGCATGTCTCCTAATGGCTTTTAGAAAACACTCAGGAATAAATCCCGAGCTACCAGATACCCAAGGACTGATTGTCACCCAATATGTTTCTGGCCTCCAACCATCTGTCCGCACCAAGTTGCAAACCGCTATTCTGGATTGGAAAACTTGCTCCCTCAATGAAATCCAAGCTTCCTTTTCTCAGGTCTGGGAGCAACTACAGGAAGAAAAAGATAAGCCAGAGGCAAAGCAGAAGCAAGTGGCAGCTAAACTCTGTGTCCTACAAGTTCAACAGTTAAGCGGTGGCTGTAGCTCAGGACCCAGACGCCCTCCTCATCATGAGGGATATCCTCCTCACGCTCCCCGCCAACCCTTTGCTGGAGATACCTGTGCATACTGCAAGCAAAGGGGAAATTGGAAAAATGAGTGCCCCAACTGGAATAATGGCTGATGGGGGAGGCTGTCGTCAGCATACTGCGGGGAATCCTTCCCAGCCATCTGACACCTTCCTGCTGCCGCTGCCACCACCGCCGCAAAAGGAGCCCCGGCCCCACGGACAGTATCTCGCTGCTGAGGAAAACTTCCAGCTGGACTTGTTTGCATCATCCAACTGACTCGGTCCCGGGACCCCTGAAAACATCCCAATATGTTTCTGGCCTCTCCACCTTGTTTGTCTGCTTTTTTGTTGTCTGTTGAGCAGTCAGGCCCTCATGTCCAAATTTCTGTTGGGGGTACCTCTGTTCCTTTTCTAGTTGATACCAGGGCCACACACTCTATGCTCCGTACTGATGCAGTTCCCCATTTACCTGTTTCTACCACTGTTGTACCCACAATAGGAGTTGAGGATGTTCCCAGCTCCCAGCCTCTCTCTGACCCGGTCACTGTAACTATTGGACCGCTCACTGAGAGGCATTCTTTTCTACTCAGGTCGGAACACCCCTGTAAACCTTTTGGGTAGGGACTTGCTCTGTAAATTAAATGCAAACATCTCCTGTACACCGGATGGAGTATTTGTCACTGTACCTGACCTCTTAACCCCATCTCTCATGATGGCACTTGCTACTGAGAAGGCTGGACTGGAGTGCCTGCCTGGCCAGCAGGCCCTCCTTGACCAATTGCCTTCTACATTATGGGCAACCAACCCTGATGATGTTGGATTGCTGCGAAGTGTGGATCCGGTTATCATCCAGGTTAAAACTGGCAAGCCCTTCCCTTCAGTGCCACAGTACCCTCTCTTAGCTGAAGATATTGCTGGTATTGAACCTATTATTTCTGCTTTTCTCCTCTCTGGGGTATTGGTTTCTACTCACTCTCCTGTTAATAGTCCCATTTTGCCTGTCAAAAAGCCAGGAAAGTTCCACCCTGATGGCACCCGTCTACAGGTTTGTTCAAGACCTGCGTAAGGTAAACCAATTTGTTGTTCCCCTTCATCCTGTTGTCCCTGATCCTGTTGCTACCATTGCCAGTATCCCGGCCTCTGCTAAATATTTCACTGTCATTGACCTTTCTCAGACTTTTTTCTCTGTTCCTGTACACCCTGATTCTCAGTACCTGTTTGCCTTTACTGACCTTTCCTCCTCTTCTCAGTATACCTTTACCAATTTGCCCCAAGGGTTTCATGACTCTCCCTCCCTCTTTGGTCTTGTTTTGTGCAAAACCTTGCAGGGATTTGTTGCCCCCCCCGACACAGCTTTAATTACTTACGCTGATGACCTGCTTTTGGCCGCCTCCTCCTTCCTTGCCTGTCAAGAGGCATCCCTGGCCCTCCTTTACCACCTTGCCTCTGCTGGACATAAGGTTTTGCGTGCCAAATTACAGTTTTGCTGTGTCTGTCCATTATTTGGGCCATGTCATTACCCCTGATAACCGCCTACTTTCTGTGGACCATTTGGAAGCCATTTCAGACTTGCCCCTACCCACTACAAAATGCCAGCTGTGCAAGTTTTTAGGGGCTGCTAACTATTGTCGTCAATGGATTTTAGGTTACGTCCAGTTGGCCTAGCCCCTATATTCCTGCCTTTCTGCTGCTGACTTTTCTCTGCCACTGAGGCTTTTCATTCCCTCAAACGTGCCCTAGCCTCTCCACCGGCCTTGGCCCGACCTAACTACTGCAAACCCTTTACTCTTTTCTGCCATGAATCTGATGGATTTACTCTCGGGGTCCTGACTCAAACCCTTGCAGAAGCCCACCGCCCTGTTGCTTATTACTCCTCCCGTCTCGATTCTGTAGTCCGTGGTTTCCCACCCTGCCTCCGGGCGGTTGCTGCTGCTTCTGATCTTGTGGAGCGATGTGTTTCCTTGGTCCTCAGGTCACCCATTGACTGTTTCAGTTCCACGTTGTGTTTATTCTCTTCTAACTCAGGGCAAAACTCAGTTTTTGTCTCATGCCCGCCTCACTAAGTATGAACTTGCTTTATTGTCTTCTGAAAACATCACCCTTAGATGGGTACCTCCACTTAACCTGGCCTCTCTCCTTCCTACACCTGATTATGGTTCTCCTGATTCTGTCCCCCATGAGTATCTCTCCCTTCTGCAAACAACCCTTCTGCCTCATCCTGACCTTTCAGACTGCCCTCTCACAAACCCTGATTTGCTGCTGTTTGTTGATGGTAGCTGTTTCCGTGAAAATAATCAGCTGCTTGGTGGTTATTCTGTTTGTACTCAGCATGCTGTTTTGGAAGCTTATTCCCTCCCTCAACTTCGCTCGGCTCAGCCAGCTGAACTTGTGGCTCTCACCAGAGCTTGCTCTTTGGGCCAAAACTGTACTGTCAATATTTACACTGACTCTCGTTATGCCTTTGGTGTTTGTCACTCCTTTGGAGCTATTTGGAAAGAACAGGGCCTTCTTACCTCTACAGGCTCCCCTATCTCCCATGCCTTATATGTTTCTGAACTTCTCTCTGCTCTCCTTCTCCCTAAAGCTGTTTCTGTCATCCATGTTCGAGCTCACACCACAGTCAACACTCCTGAGGCTGTTGGAAACCGCCTGGCTGATAAGGCTGTGAAACAGGCAGCCAGGTGTGGTCCCTTGGGACACCTCGTTCTTGCAGCTTCTCTTTCAGATCCACTACCAGGAGTTCCACCATTGATGGAGCTTCGTGATCTCCAGCAAGCGGCTCATCCCTCCGAACAACGCATTTGGTCCCGTGCTGCCTGTGTTCCTGATTCTATGGGAGTCTTCTACCATCCTGATGGACGAGCCGTTGCCCCCCGCTCCCTGGTCCAGCATCTTGTTCGCTTGGCTCATCTGCGCTCGCATATGAACAAAGGGGGGATTGCCCAACAGATCTCATCCTCTTGGTTTGCACCCTTTGTAGCAACTGAAGCCCGAAACCTGGTCCGCTCCTGTCCTATGTGCCAACTCCATAATGTAGCAAAGACAGCTCCGGTTCGCAGCTCCACTCGACCATGGTCAGATGGACCCTGCCGAAATCTCCAAATTGACTTTGCAGACCTCCCTCCAGCACTGGGATTCAAACACCTTCTTGTTATCTGTACCTTTTCGGGATGGACTGAAGCGTTTCCTTGTCGTAAAAATGATGCTTTAACTGTAGCCAAGCATCTCCTTCGCGACTTTATCCCTCGTTTTGGGATCCCCCTTTCCATTGATTATGACATGGGCTCACACTTCACTGCTGCCCTCACTAAAACTCTGTGTAAAACTTTGGGGGTTAACATGTACTTTCATACACCTTACCATCCCCAAAGCAGCGGCCAAGTGGAACGGAAAAACTCTGATCTGAAAACTAGACTATCCAAAGTAGTCCGTGACACGGGCCTAAAATGGCCCGATGCCCTTCCACTTGTTCTTATGGCCACTCGCTCAACCCCAAACAGAAAACACGGCCTATCCCCTATGAGATTGTCATGGGTAAACCAATGAGGGTGGGGATAGAGCCCAGGGGATTGCGCACTGAGGGCCTTACTGAACTTTCTGATGATATTGCCTCATATGTTTTATCCTTATCCAGGGCTCTACAAACAACAAAGGCAAGGGTAAAAGCCGCTTTTGTGCCACCCACAGCTGACAACTGCCATCCTTTCAAGCCAGGCAACTGGGTCCTCATCAAAGAGTTCCGGAGAAAGCACTGCCTGGCCCCACGCTGGACCGGCCCCCATCTTGTTCTTCTAACCACACACTCCGCTGTGAAGGTAGAAAACAAAAATGCCTGGATCCATGCTTCTCACTGCCAGCAGTCATCTCCTCCAGCTGACTCTACTTAGCCCTGGAGCCCTGGCTTGGTTTCCCTCTCACCAGGACAACAGTTATGTGAAACTTGTTACCGCCAGTCTGAAAACTTCACATTTTTGTGTGCCACCTGCCCTAGCTGTGTCTGGTGTCCAGATGGTCCATTTCATAGGTGTTCCATACAACTGCTCCTACCGGGAATTCAATTCAGAACAAGACCTTTGCTTTCCCCGGCCTTGGAGCTCCTTCCTGGAATTTATGCCCCCTTTTGTAAACTTCACATCCTGGCACTTTTAGGTATTTTTGAGCAACCATTCTAATCCCTTTCCGGGTCTATGGGACAACACCGTACGGACCTTTGTCCAACTTACCCTGTCTATTAAAGCCCACACCTGTTTCTCATTCATTGAATGTCCAGGCACCTGCAGAACCCTGTCCACTACTCCCAGTGTAAATTGCACCCATCATGCATATATAAACTTGTCCTCACATCGTCAGGGATACCCTAGGCTCCCAGCAAAGGACCACCTCCTCCCCAAAGGTTGGTTTCTTATCTGTGGTCTGCGGGCCTATACATATCTTCCAGTAAATGCCACTGGCGGCCCATGTACCCTGGGTCGGTTGTCTTGCATCTGTGCTATTTCCAAGGCTGCCCTAATACTTTCAACCCAGAGCCCTAGGTTACAGCCACGTGGCAAGCGATCTGTGCACCAGTTGCCCTCAGATTGCCAGGGAAATGTGACTTTGCTCGCTAAGACTAAGGTCATGGCCTTGGCCGCTAGCATTGTAGGTGTCCCAGCTCTTACTACTGCTAGTTACATTGATTTGCGCCACCTTGCCTGTGATTTGGCCAAGTCTATTAATGAAACTTCCATCTCAATAGAGCTGCTGAATGAAGAACAACGTCGCCTCCGCACGGCCGTTCTACAAAACCACTTGGCGCTGGATTATGCTCTCCTTAAACTGGGCCATGGTTGTGAGGAGTTGGAGGCCCTTTTCAATACAGTTGGAATTATCAGTTAGGTCAAAACACCACATGCCCTCAACCAGTTGCAGACTATTGTCCAAGGTATTCAAGAGACCAAAAGATGAGGGGCTTCTTTCTTGGTTAGAGAGCTTGTTCCCAGACATCCCAGGATTTGTGAAACGTATTTTGTACGGTATATGTTTTGTTATACTTGCTATGCTGGCCCTGTTTGCTTTTGTGAGATTATTTATGTGCCTTATTAACACCTGCCTTAAATCTTCTTCAGAAGCTGCCTGGAACATCAAGGTCCGTAAGTTAATTGATGAACGCGCCTGCTTACATAATTGAGACTTCTCTGATCAATCGAAGTCTCAAAAGGGGGGAATTGTGGCAGAACAGTGAATGTAGATTAGCTTTGCCTGTGCCTGTTCCCAAGGATTTGTTAGCGCAGTAGAGATTTATTGACGCAAGCGCAGTAGAGATTAAACAGGGACTTTTAGCGCAAGCGCTGTACTAGTCACAGACAAGACTCCGCATTGACCTGCCCAGTAAATCCACCAGTTACATAAACACTGGATACGGGTTATCAAGCTGAATACTGTGTCCTGATTGGGACTGGGGAAACAAAGAACTGTGTGGTGATTGCGTCATGTTCAAGAACATGGGGTTGTAGAGAAATGCATAAATATATGTGCCTGTCCTTTGTTAGAAGATTGATGATCTAAGGATCCTCGGTCCCACAGCTGTGTATCCTGCAATAAACCTAATCTGATAGACATCTCTGTGCAGCCTCCTCTTATTTATTGCCTCCACTCAGCAGAATTTCTCCTACACAAGCAACCAGAACAGATGCGACATAGCCAGTACTTTTTAAACAGTCAAGGCAGCTCTTTGTTGTAGCTCAGCAAATGAAAGGCTTAAACTCCCAAGAGAAGGAGGTGCTAAAGGAGACACGTTATGGCTTTTGCAGTGCAACCGGCATTCTACAGCCTCTCCATTTATTTATTTAAATGTATATGCCACCCTTCCCAGAGGCTCAGGGCGACTCAGAAACCATAAAAACTAATTAAAAAAGCAACTTAACTCCCCCCACAACCATTTCCCCAATCCACCTCCCCATTCCCTACACCCAACACCATTACCCTCCAAGCCACTACAATTCCCTATCCCTGCCCGCCAAATGCTTTTTCAAACAACAACATCTTACACCATCTCCAGAAGATGCTCGGGCTCAAGCAAACCTCCAGGGGAAGGGAGTCCATGTCCATGAGCAACTATTGGTTTTCCTTTTATTTACACAAACTCGATTGTAAGCCTTTGGGGACAAGGTTGTGCATGTATTATTGTATAATTAATTATTATATTAAGACAATAACAGACCAACATTTATTCTACTAAAAGAGTACCATGTAGGCTTTCCCTAACTTTACTTACCTTTTGCGTGTATTTCTGAACTAAGCGAGAAATAGATTTTTCTGAAGGCAAACATGACACACTCGTTTCCCATTGCAGTTGCAAATTTCTTTAGTCTTCCCAAAATAAAGATTTTTAAAATAAATCCAATTTCTATGAGAGGGAGGTAATCTCAATTTCTTTTACAATCTACAGTTCGCTTAACTACAGTTTCTGTGACATCTCTAATATCTCATGAAATAAAGTCAGTTCTGCTCAACTCCTGAGGGCTTTGGTACTGATACAGGAGAATGTTAGCAGCTAGGTTTAATCTTTTGAAAAGGAGAACTTCTATAAGGATCACATAATATAGTCATTTCAGTATTATGCTGCAGTTCAAGTTAGGGCAACACATTAATCATCAATTGGCTTTGATATCAGACATGCTCAGATTAACTTGCATTTTGAAGAGCAGAGAAAAACAGATAAACTGGGACTTACATTGAAAGTGGGGGGGGGGGGAGAGAGAGATACTAACATTACTATGCATGAGAAGTGCTGTATTTTTTTCAGTGTGTGAAGCAAAGATTTCTATACCATAAAGTTTGGTGCTTTTTAAGATTGTCAAGCCAATATTCCCATAGTACATTTTCCAAGCTTTCACAAAGGATGACAAGTGTCAGTACATCATACAACTAGATTTAATAAGTTGTTATTACAGAAAAAAATAAAGTCCAAACTACAAAGTTTAAGCAGTTGTAAGCAATAGCAGCATTGAGCTCCATGTTTAGTCACAGTACTGCAGTTCCATACAAGCATTAGTCCAAGCCAAAACGGTAGAAGCCTTTTTAGGGTTACTAACAAAAACAATCTAAGAGAGAGAACATGTAATAAAAGATACGGTACATTTAAAATTAGTTAGTTGAAAAACAAGTACAGAGATCTTAGCTGTGAACACTCTAAAAGTTATGTCCATTATTTTGACAGCAAAATTACAAATACCTAATACTTTATACCCCAACAGAACTATATCCAGAAAGAAAATTGCAGAAATGATTATCTGTATTAGCACTCTGGTTTTCTATTTGCCATTAAAGTTCCTTTTCATGTAAATTTAAAACGTGCCAGAATTACATGATCATTATAATTCTTGCCCAGCTACCCAATTTGGGGTATAGAGTAGTCATCTGCATGAATATAAAATACTCTGTGGTTTGATATACCGTAATAGCAGCTGAGACTGAGAAGAAAGTTTTGTCTGGTTTTCTTTTTTTTAAAAAAAAAGAAAAAGAAAAAAGGGTTAAGCTGACATCATACAAACCGGTGTAAAAAGCAACTGCATACAATCCAGATTAAACAAAAGACATTTTTACAAATCTGTGACTAATCTTTCATTCATACCTTGCAAGTAGAGATGTCAAAATACTGAAATATTAACATGGGAGCTTTCCCCAGTTAAGCGCCATTTCTTTTCACTACTCAAGCAGAGAGAGTGAATTAGCAGGTATTTGCTAGTTGTAAATTTGCAATACAGTTTGGTTTTAGCCCATGCCTTGCTAGAAAGCTAAAAATACAAGCATATAGGCAGAAATCTAAGCATAAACTCTGTACCACTTAGCAGGAAATTTCTAACGTTCCCCCTTCTCACATTCATCTCCTTTATATTTGCAATTTGTGTACATTCCAACCAGGAGTGCCTAATTTGAGTCTACATTTTACTTCACTATTTGATCTAGTCTATACATTACTTACAGAACTGAGTACATAGATAATACACAATGGACTAACTCTGGACACGTTTTTTCTACAAGTTATGGATGATCTCCTTCACTCCAGTGTAAGTTAGGAGAAGTCACTGATAACCTGTTGAAACCACCAGTTTATCTAGAGAAATTCATTGCATGCCCTGTTTTTATGCAACACCAGCTTTACTCTGGATGATTAGAGGTAGGGTGGCCGTGCTTCCCCTTTAGTACAGGGCTGGAGTGGAACCAATACAGCCCTGCACCATGTATTTTCCATAAGCATCCTGTATTAAAGGGGAGGCATGGTCAGTAGTTATAGGTGACAGCTGAGCATCACTGAGTGGGGAAAAGATAGGGCTGGCAGGAGAAGAGGAGAAAGAAGCAATATTTTGATAGCAGCAACAGACACTGCCTCTGGTCAAAGGATATAAACCACAAGGCATTGAGAAATGAAAAGGGGAGAGTACCGATGTTGCAGCGATATGGGTTGCTGCATTGCTACCAAGTCCAGGCCTGCGTAACTTTGCAGTCACTACAGGGTATGGTAACTCCATTGGAAAGTTATGAAGATACTTTTGTTAAAACATCCAGATGTGCTGGGTCATCACTGAAAATATATGAAAGGGGCTAAAGGAAGGCAGGAACAGGTGGGTTTAATAAATAAGATAGCAGCAAAAAGACGCTGGAATGGGTTGGGGGAAGATGTTGGAATGGCCAGCAATGACCCAGAGTGTTGAGAGAAGAGGAGTTTAAATCATGATGAAAAAGGCAATTAACATTATGCTGAACAGGCAGGCTCAGAAATCGCCATTTCAGTAGATTTGACTTCATTTGAATGACAATAGTGTTTATGAACACTGGTGTTGTAAAAAGCTAGACAGTGAACCGGTACTGTGACATCCCTATTATCTTCCTAAATCATTCTGATAAAGGAAAAGGCTTTTCAAAATATCACATCATTTTTCTGCTTCATTCTGTCATTTTATTGCCCAATAATTCATTACATTTTTCAATCACTTTACAGATCCAACCATTTTCATCATTGCCACACTACTGTAAACCACATCAGCAAGTTAATACATAAAGCTTTGCATTTCAAAAAACTAGACACTTTAGTAACAATATTACAAAGGTTTTAGCTTCAAAAATAACTGAAAATGAAAAAAATAAACTTTTAAAGAATTAGCATCATAAAATTAATTTATTCCAAGTAAAAATACAAAATAATATTAATGACGTTGACCAGATATGAAAGTCTCTCCCAGAAACAACTATATTAATGGTTGAGAAAGCACTCCTTAAAGAAAATACGAAATAAAAATGAAAAATATGTAAATATGTTTAATTTTTTCTTAGCAAAAAATCTTTCTAAAAATAACAATGAAAATTTGTCTCAGTACAAAGGCTACATTACTATTGAAAAAATACCAGCATGAAGAAAAAGGTACATATTTGACAGTAGAAAAATGATCTTAGTGAATCACAATGTCTAAAGTTTGCAATGAAAATAAATCTGCAATAAAGATTTATGCCTTTTTTCTTTTCTTTTTTCTTTTTTTTATACAAACAGTACAAACAGTATTGCACATAACAACAAATAGTCGAGGTTAGGTTAGCCTTCAAAAAATCGACTAGTTCAAGTCTCGCATCAAGAAAAGGCCACAAGAGGACCTGTTGTACCCAGGGGCTTCTTAGTCAAGTTGCAGTTCCGAACATCTTATTTTAAAAAATAACTTCTTTTCTTGAAGGACCCTCTTTTAATAATATAACATATTAACAACTCAGGGGGGCACATTCATTTACAAAAACAAAAGGGAGCGTGTTATAATTTAATAAACTAAAAAAGTTCTCTTTAAAAAAATACAAACAGAAGAACTCTCACGATTCTGGTCAGTCGTGCATAATCAGTTGATTATAAATATACAAATTAAGGGAAAATATTTTTTCACCTTCTATTCACAACTTTCAGCACCAAATGCAGTTTGTGTTTATACCTTTTCTTTATGACAACTAGGTTGTTTAGTTTTACTCCAACTTTATGCTGTGCTCTACATCTTCCAGCTTCATTCTCTCTCTCTCTTTCTCTCTCTCTCTCTCAGGGTTATGTTTGTACATGAAAGAGGGATATTTCTTCAAAAAGGTTTACTTCTTTCACATAATTAGGTAGATTTCTGTAAGTTAGCTATGATCTTTAATATTACAGTTATAAAGCTCTAACTTCATTTTCAAAAAACGCAAATAAGCATGAAAAAAATAAAGTTACCCATCTGTTAAATCATTTTCTTGCAGAATTAAATTAATATATATTTTTCTGAATAAACTTACTTAGAAAATATCATTTTCTTTCCTATATTTCAAAATTGAGGTATTGCAAAAGATCATGTCAGTCAGAAAGCATGCCTTTTTCTTTAAAAAAAATCATCAGCCGACTGTTGAAAACTGTCTAGATACAAAAAGTAGTGCATAACAAAATGTCTTGTACAGATGAAAAAACCAAACCAACAGAAAGACACCTGGGCTGGAAAAAGCGATATCACAAAAATGCCCAGAAGTAACCTCAAAAGGGATAATTATAATGAGCATTTTAAACCAGTAAAAAACTATTTTTCTTTGTTTTTTTGTTGTTTTGTTTTTTTTGAAAACCGAAAAGTTCCTTTCAAAGCCAACATAGCAACTAAACATTAAAAAACCTAAGACAGAAACAAGGACATCACAACACACAAATCCCAGAACATTTACATCTATTAAGCGGTGTCATATTCAGTCAGATTGTCTCCAGAACTGCAAAAACAGGAGGAGAACAAAGAACAAGTGTACACATTCTCACAATCATTAGGACACCTAAGTGTGTTTATATATTACTCTCTAGCCCCACAGTACATGCTAAAAAAATGTCCACTGTGTTATAGCAGTTCTTATTTGTATTCAAGCTTCACAGGATACATCCAGGGATCAAGGAGTTCATGTTACACCCAGAAAGTAGACATCTCTCATGTTAATTTGTGTGTGCAGACATTTCTTTAGCACCACTTTTTCCTACCCTTCTTAAAATGTGCCTAGTTTGTCAGTCTGACAATCTATCTAAATTAGTAGTGTGTGTAAGCTTAGTATGAGCTCTTTGGTTTTCTGGACAAGATCTGCAGCTACATAAATGGTGCAAGCATCAGGAGAGATTGTAACTAAGAGCTCATGTTCTGTGTATATATATATACCTGTTAATTATGAACTGTCAGAAGTGTGTTAATGTCAGACACAGAGGCTTTAACAGTTAAGTTTGATCACAGTACTAGACATAATTACTTTACTTATTAAAATAAATTGCACAATATATAACAGAGCACCGTGAAGTACTTCATCTACCATACACACATTTGTTTTAAGAATATCCTACATCTAGTTTTTATATTTGTCATAATATAGGTCATTCTGCAATGGGCTGATCCTAATTTTAGAAGCATTACGTTACTGAGGCATGCCTTCCTCCAGTCAGTAATCAATTCTTTTTCCTTTACTGAATATTTTTTAGTCTATATAGATTCTTAATTTGTGCATTGTGGGCAGGTTTTTATATTAGACATATACAAAATTTATTGCATGCAGCAACCTGATTAAGTAAACATGCAGTCAAAAATATTGACCTTCCTTGGAAGCTTTCTGTATACTATACTGATCTCCTTTCAGCAGCCGTCACTATTTTAGATCACATATTCATTTTTTTAAATTGATACCCTAGCCTGAATAGAGTATTATGGTATTAGTAATACCATTTTAATAGCAGCAAAAGCTATTGCAGCATACATTTACATAACACTAAAAGACCTAACAAAACAAAACAAAAAAACCTCAGCAAAAAAAATATAAAAAAAATCTGATCCAGCTTATGAGGTATTATCCTTACAAATCAAAATGGAGAGCAACTAAAGGCTTATTTTCTTTAAGGGATATACCTACTCTAAATGACCCAAACTTATGATTGCTGAACATCTGTTTAAGTTTTTGCTACATCTGCCACCTACTTGTATTACCTTTGGTAAGTCATCTGCTAGGGGCAAGCCTATGCTTCTGAAAATAAGTGCATGCTCCAGTTTAAAAATAAAAACCATAGTTATAATTAAAAAATCTTCATCACATAAACATCAACCCAGTGGAGGCTGATGAGAATGGCAGTCTACATATTGTCACTAGTGACAAGTCTTGTGTAGGAAATTAAGGTACCAAGCAGATGTTTGTGTGAATCAAAGTGCAAAATTAGTACAATTACACTCTGCCGGTTTGTATTATACTGGACACAGAGTTCAGTAAAGCGACTGTAAATAATAATAATAGTAATAAAAAGACCCATATCTTCATTAAAGTCGAGGACGAATGCACAGATTTCCAGAACACTAAAGCCCTGAGGCGGCGCTTTCTTTCCCCCTCGATTTTATCTGCTCCAGTACTTGCTGCTGGGTTTAGTCCCGGGGTTCAGCTCCAGCGGAATGGAACATGGCGTGGCCGGTCTCCTCCCTCCTTCACCAGTTGCTTGTGGAACTCCCGACCAGCACGAGAGTGTATGCTTGCCCAGCAGTATTCACAGTAATACTGCAAACAGGTAACATTGGCACAGAAGAATGGAGCAAATTTCCCACCACAGCGAGTGCCCTGGCATTCATCACACATCTGATCATCTAGCACATATGGCTTCACTTCCACCTGTAACAGGAATAGAAGAATTATTGCAGGAAAGAACTATGCAAAGCATTTACCTTTCAAGCACTGGTAAAGGGAACAGCATTCTCTCTTCTCCTCTCTTCTCTCCACTGGCTCCCCCTTCCTGAGTGTATTCTGCACAAGCTCCTTGTCTTCACCTACAAAGCCCTTCACAACCTCGCTCCCCCCTACTTCTCAGCCCTAATCTCCCTCCAAACCCGTTTGAGCACTCCACTCCTCCTCCATCCCCTCCCTCACCTTCCCACGCCTCCCCTACTCCCCCAACCGCCTTTGTCCCTTCTCCCTCCCTGCCCCGCACGCCTGGAACTCCCTCACTGCCCTCATCCACCTTGCCCCCTCCCTTCGTACCTTCAAGTCCCTCCTCAAAACCCACCTCTTTTGCTCTGTTCTTCCTAATTCTTGCTAATCATCCCCACCCAGGATTACCCCCCACCTGTTATCTGCAAACACCCATTGTACTGTAACCAAGCCAAGAACGTGTACCCAAGTTCTCGCATCCTCATGATTGTTGCGTCCCTTGTCTCTCCCTCTGTTCCCCCTTCCCTGTCTCCCCTCCCACTGTCTTTTAGATTGAAAGCTCTCGGGTAGGGACCGTGTCTATCTTATCCTCTGTAAAGTGCCAGGTACATCACTGGCGCTATATAAATGATAATGTTTGTTTTCACCCTATGTCTCAAGTTTGGGTGGGTGGGTTTTATATCAAATGGAAGGTAGAAGTAAGTAAACTGCTATTTAAAGAGATGAAACACATTAAAGTTCTAAATACTCTGTTAAGTGATAACAAAAGCAGGTATCTGAACCATAGCATAGAGAGTTTTAAAAAGGAAGAATGAAGGTGCCCAGAGGAAACTACAACAGCCAGGCTGTCATATCTATTAATTTCTGTGACAAAGAATCAGGAGCTTCTGGACCAGCAGAATACCTGTCAGATTAAGACTGATAGATATTTACTTCCTTGTATTCTGTAGGATGCAAAATGAAACCCTAGGCAGGTGACATCAGCTGAGCGCCTGAGCTCACAGTCCCCTGCTCTAAAACAGGCAACATTTTTGCTGCAACATAGCTTCTTTGGTCTGAATTGGGTCCCTGGACCACTGGAAGCCACACCCTTGGGTTCAGTTAATGAAATAATGACTCCACATTCAAACAATGAAACGGCTTTTACAATATAGAAATGTTCCCCACAACAGGATCAAATATGTCCCTCTAATATGCACACATTTATGGATTTCATCTTCATGATATTCAAGACACAGGAATAGCTTGAATAGGATACAAAGTATAAACTTTACTTCCTCCTAGGGATGGGAATATCAGAATTGGTTCAATATGATTCGCTCAATTTTGGGGCAAAACTGTATTGATCCACAGAATCTGATCCTGCCGAGGGACACGATCCAGGGACCAGTGCAACAGCACTGGAGAAGGTAGCCAGGCAGGGGTGGCTGGGGGAGAGGGGAGGGGTTAAACTTACCTTTCTCCCTTAAGCTTAAGTGTCTGTCCAGTGGTGCCTGGCATGGCCTTCTTAGGGCTGTGCTGGGCAGAAATACTAGGAAAAACTGTGCATGTGAAAAATAGCCACCATGGCCATTATGTGCATGCATGGTCATTTTCTAAAATGGCGCTGGCAGCATCTGCGCCATTTTGGAAACTGGCAGCCAGTCTGTGCATGCTCAGCTGACAGCCAGGCATGCAAAATTGTGCCACCGCTGCTGTTGGATGAACTCTAAGTCTAAGGGAAAAAATAAGTTAAAACCCCGCTCTCCCTCCTCACCCAGCCAGCCACCTCTGCTTTTCAGCATCCCTTCCCTTCCTTGTGCTGCACGCCTCCCCCAGACTCCTGCCCGCCTACCCGAGCACTGCAGCAGGCACTGGGGTGGGCAGGCCCGTGTCCGGGGGAGGTGGGTGCCGGGTAGGGATCCTAGCGGGCAATTACCCCTCCCCACCCGCACCTCTCTACCTCCAGCTCGGTCTCCCCTGGACCTCTGCCCAGTGCTTGGGCCCAGTAGGAGTCCAGGGGAGGCCGAGCTGGGGGACAGACATTGGATTTAGGCCATACTGGTCGAAATCTGAACTGATTCTGATCGATATGATCTAAAATCATACCGAAAGTTGGATCAATACAATTTTGAACCGATTCCAATTCTCAATAAGATATCCCATCCTTACTTTCTGCATTCTGCCCAATAAGCAAAAAAAATGTGTGAGTTCATTTTGTAAGCAGTTGCTAAACCTAAAGAACACACCTGAAGAGTATGGTTGCTGTGGAAATGATATTCCCAGCATTCCTTGGCACACGGAGGAGTTCTGAAGGGACTGATACCAGGAATCATGATAGGAGTATCATGACTTCAACTGCTCAACTCCCGATCATAGGGAGTTTCATTTACTTGCCCTCAATTGTGTCTTGCGTATGGGTGCCACTTATACTCTTTCATTAGCTTCCCTTTCCCATTACCTCTGCATTTCCCGATAATGCACCAAACTATGCTTTTTTTATCAAAGCATTTAGTGGGGAATGCACAGCTATAATATGAATACAACCAGTATAATAGATGTCCAGAATCTTATTCATTTTAAAGATCACATTTATTGCACTAACAAGATGTTTCTTTCGATGCCACTGACCTAGAAAAACTCAATTTGGATCATCAGGCAAACTGAACTACTAGGCAATTTAAAAAGCACTTCACATCTTAAAATGTTAGCTTGGCATCACTACTAAAAATACCATTAGAATAAAATATTGTCATTTTTTAGTCCTGAAATGCCCTATTTTCCCTTCACAAAATATTAAGCGACAGTATTGCTAAGTCAAACCTACAATGACTCAGTGATAAGGTAATTATATTCTTAGTTATATATTTACAGGATGCATTTGTGATAAAGCCGCATGAGTCAGATCTAACACTGATTTTTCCATTAATTTGCAGACATATTTTATTTAGTATTAAAACAATATATGCACAGAAGCATTTCCTTTCAAGGTTCTATATTTAAACAACTCAAAACAGGTCTTTATGGTTAAGTGTTTTAGACTAGAATTGCTAGAGTCAGTCTACAGACGCTGAATGGCTATGGCACAGTATAAGTTCAATATGTTACTATAACCATACTAAACTAATGTACAGTAGCTTCTATCTGCTAAAAATCTCTATTGTATTGGAATTCAGGAACAAAACCTTGATCAATAATTCTGCTTAGGTTTTTGTTTTTTGTAAAAAGATTGACACCAAACTTACAGTGTTTTAATTTACTGCGATTTACTTGATAAGTATTTTTAAAAGCTAAACTAAACCCATCAAACCCATTTATTTAGGGGAAAGCAGTTTTTACTTTGGATGTTTACATACTCTAACATCTAATAATATTAAGTAGCTTTTTGTTATCTGGGGGGTGGGAATCAGTCTTCATTGCTTCTCATTGAGAAAGTAGTAACTTTGATACGAGTGGCAAATATGAATACAGCCAGCCTCAGTATTTTGTTTTGGCATGACTGCTATGGTCTGACAGTTACACATCAGGAGTTTAAACAATGAATATTCATTTTGAGAAAACCCTATAGCTGCAAATGGTATTTTAAAAAAACAAACCAACCCCCCCCCCCATCCCATTTTGTCAGCTGCACAGAAAGCAAAATACAGTTTTTGTGCATTTATTACCATTTTCACTCTAGTGGTTAGTTAGCTACCTTTTTCCAAGCAGTTTTAGGTATTTTCAACTCTGTTAACAGTCTACTCTACAAAAAAATAAAAAAAAGACAAGCTTTTATCATTTCTAAACTCCATTCCTTATGGAAACTCTCAAGGTTGATTTATTTGGTTATTTAGGTTCTTGATCAAATAACATTTTAAGATTAAACGTATATGGATTTTATTACTCGTATAGAATTGAGCTAAGCAGTTTTGAAAAAGAAATAAGCAGACTTCAATTTGAGACGCAAAAGAAAAGGGAAACTAATAGGCACGGCAAGGATTACAGAATTCATATGATCACTCAAATACTCTGTGCAAACTCCCAGGTAGCTTGTTTTGCTAAGAGTCAACTTATTTTAAAATGTATAATTAGTGAAGTCGTTTTGGGGAAGAGGCAGAAGATGTGCTAAACCTGAGTGACAGGCGAGCAGCAAGGGATAAGAGGAGACATGGTAAAAAGTGGTGAGTTGGAGAAAGGCAGACAAAAGAAAAAAAATATTATTTGTCTATATTTAATAATTAGTACACTGGAGTTTTCTGAGCTTAATAAATATTGACCAGGAGGTGGAGTCATATCTGTTTTATTAGGCCTCTGTTTCCATCTCTAATACTCTGCAAAGATTTCACTCTAGTGGTTTACTTTGGATTTGGAATCAAATAATGACATTTTCAGCTTCTTGTTTGTGGAAATACCATAATGTCTCCTTCAAAAACAAGTCTCTATTTTTATAGCTACATGCTTGATTTATCAAGTGAAGGCTGTTCTGTCTTAGGACAAATAGTCCCATCAAGTGATTAATTTGGAAAAAATAAGGCAAAGAAATCAAAGTTTTGCATTTTCAAATTTCTTTTGAAAAGAGATTTGGCAAAACCAGAAAAAGCACATGGAGTCTCCGAAGAACATTTATTAAAGCCATGCTGATAAAAGTAAAACATTTTACTTCGAGCACCTAGTCAATATAATAGAAAATTAACTTCATGATCTAAGAGAAGAGGGCTGTATTTTGTCTATGTTCTTTGAATGCATGCACTTCCATTTTTGGAAACTCCAAACACATTCATATCACTTGACGTTGACTCCCTTGCCAGCTACCGGCCTGTCTCTAACCTTCCCTTTTTAGGTTGTGGCTGGGCAGCTACAGGAGCATCTGGACCGTGTCAGTTTTCTTGATCCTTCGCTGTCTGGCTTTTGTCTGGACTATGGCATTAAGACTGCGCTTGTGGCTTTAGTCAATGACCTCTGCCGTGAATTGGATCAGGGTTGTTCAACTCGGATGATTCTATTTAATCTGTCGGCTGCTTTTGATACTGTTGACCATGAGATGTTGGTGACCCACCTGCGAGACTGGCGTGGGCGGGACGGTTCTTGAATGGTTCCGCTCATCTCTGGCCAGAAGAACTCAGCGAGTGGTTGAAGATTGTTTTTCATCACCTCCACACCTTGCGTGTGGAGTCCTCCAAGGTGTATATTAGTGGTGGGACCCCGGGCCCATTACCGGTTACCGGATTTACCGGTTCTACGAAAACTGGATTCCCGGATTAAATCCGGTAACCGTACCGGTTTTATTTCATTGGTTTCAATGGGGCGCTGTGTCCCCATTGAAACCAATGAAATATTAATTCCCTCCCCCTCCCAGGCTGCGCGGGTGGAAGGGGGGGACACCCCCCACCCACCCTGCCCAGCCTGGCTTTTTGTTTTAAAAAAGAGTAAGAGTGACCCAGAGGCGAGGCGAGGCGAGCCCACCCCCCAGCACCAGCGGCCGCGGCGTCCCCGCAGCCGCCGGTAAGTATGACCCGATCCCTGGGGGGGGTGTTTAACACCCCCACCCCCCCAGGGATCACCCCTACTAAAGGTCAGTTCGCTTACCTTTGGGAGCTGCGGCGGCGGCGGGCGGTCCGGCGGCCTCAGCGCCGGCTGTGGCTGCCGGCGTCAGAGACGCTCTAGGCCTTCCGGGGAACTTCCGGGTTTCCCCGGAAGGCCTAGAGCGTCTCTGACGCCGGCAGCCACAGCCGGCGCTGAGGCCGCCGGACCGCCCGCCGCCGCCGCCGGAGCTCCGCAAGGTAAGCGCACTGAACTTTAGTAGGGGTGATCCCTGGGGGGTGGGGGGGGTGTTAAACACCCCCCCCAGGGATCGGGTCATACTTACCGGCGGCTGCGGGGACGCCGCGGCCGCTGGTGCTGGGGGGTGGGCTCGCCTCGCCTCGCCTCTGGGTCACTCTTACTCTTTTTTAAAACAAAAAGCCAGGCTGGGCAGGGTGGTTGGGTGGTGTCCCCCCTTCCACCCGCGCAGCCTGGACCGGGGAGGTTTTTTTTGAAAAAAACATTTTTGCTGGGGCAGTTTTTTTACATTGCAGCCATTTTTAAATGGCTGCAATGTAAAAAAATCCGGTACCCTGAAATCCGGTACCGGGTCCGGATTACCGGGTCGAATCCGATAATGCCGGTACGCCCGATACCGGCATTATCGGATACCGGATTCTACCGGTTTCCCACCCCTAGTGTATATGCAGCCGCTCGGCGAGGTAGTGAGAAGGTCTGGCTTCCGGTGTCATCAATATGCTGATGACACCCAGCTCTACCTCTCTTTTTCATCCTCCACAGACCTGCCAGTCTCAGTACTTACCTGGTGCTTGGTGGCTGCGGGGGACTGGATGAGGGCTAACCGACGGAAGTTGAATCCTGACAAGATGGAAGTGATGTTAGTGGGGAAGGTGGCATCCCCCATTATTGATGGGATTCGCCCCCTACTGGTTCTCCAGGTTTGGAATCTGGGGGTGCTCCTCGACTCGCAACTCTGCCTGGATGTTCAGCTGGGGACTGTGGCAAGGAGTGCATTTTGCCAATTACATCTAGTTCAACGGCTTTAGCTGTACGTCTCAGACTCCAACCTGGCCACTATTATCCATGCATTCATCATCTCTAGGCTAGACCATTGTAATGCACTCTACATGGGGTTACTCATGGTGATGGTTCGAAAACTGCAGCTGCCGCAGAATGCAGCAGCTGCCTCCTAACAAGGCTGGGCCACCGGGAGCACATTACACCAGTGCTCTGATCTCTGTACTGGCTGCCTATAGTCTTCTGGGCCCAATTCAAGGTGTTGGTGCTTGCCTATAAAGCCATAAACGGCTTAGGCCCTGCCTACTTGCAGGACTGCTTCACCCCCTGGGCCCTGGATAGGCCCCTGTGGTTGTCCAGGGGTGCCTTCCTTGAGGTCCCCCGAGTCTTCCAGGGGGCTAAGATGGAGAGGACGTTGTCAGTGGCCACACCAAGGCTGTGGAAGTCCCTCCCGGCGGGGGCCCAGTTGGCCCCAGATCTCCCCTCTTACCTCGACAAAGCTGTAAGACCTGGCTTACCTCGACAAAGCTGTAAGATCTGTTCTGCCAGACGTTTGGTGGGGGAGATGGGTGAATGGTGGGGGGAGTGGGTTAGGGTGCTGGGTGGGTTGGGATTTTTAACACCCTCCTGTTTTGATTTGTTTTATCTATTTTAATATTTTTATTATTACTGTTTTGTAAGTTGCCCCGAGCTGCTATGTCAGGCAGGGTGGGATATCAAGTCTTTAAATAAAATATCATGAAGTGGGGTTCTGTAGCCCAGGCTGCTAATTAATCAACACGTGAATACCACAAGTCCTGCCCAGCACGTGCCAATAATCCAAACTAATTCCTGATAAACATTCTAGGATTTGTTCCATGAAGGAAGAACATCTAGCAATTAAGTAAGTCACTTCTACCAAACTTGCCCTCAAAATTGAAAGTCAAAAGCTTACAGCTGACTCTAAGCTGTGACAGTTTCTTAAGCAAAATCTGTAGGCACCCTGTTTTTGTTATGTTTTGGCCACTTGAAAAAGTAAAAAAATAATATTAAAAAAATTCAACAAAATCAGCTGAAGAACATGTGTACACACACACACACACACACACACACACACACACACACACACACACACGGTTTTGTCAGCAACAGCGATTCTATTCTGTGTTGTTTTACTCACCCGTTTATCAATGTCATTGTGTTGGAGTTGGACAAAGCGAGCACTAATAGCAGCAATATAGCTCTGCTGATTGGAGAAAGCCACCCTGCCAGCACCCTTTGGGTACTTCAGCTCTGGGTCCGTATCAATGCCAGCATAGCAGACACCTCCATATAAACGATCCATAATCATCGCCAGTTCGACTGCAAGAAAACAATTACCGTATGCTCAGAAATAGGGAAGATCTTGCAAATGGTTGGCAGATTTAAATGTCAGTCTATTCAACTTACCTATAAGACAAATAGAAAAGAGAATCAAAAAGATGGATTAGACACTAATGAAACAGTACACCTCTGAAATATACTAAATGTGTAAAGAAGATCAACAACGTGACAACAAAAAAATATAATCCTACAATATCAACTGAGAGTCCCCTTGAAGTATGCCCTACCATTTACATGCTAAGTTTGATTCATGAAAGCGTATTTGTATAATGTTGAGATTAGAGAGTAATAAAGCCATGCTAAATCAGAAAGTGTAGCCCATTATTATACATCTAACAAGAAAAACAGGAATATGAATAGTACAGCATACATGACCTTTGAAGATAAGTTTTATGTTTTTTTCTAACTCACAATTTTACCCACTTAAAATTAGATGGACCATTAATTGTGCTTTTTCTTCCTTTTTAAAAATAAAGATAGATAAGGGCAGTGGAAAATATGGGTGTTCTGCTTGAAGAATTTACACGAACCAATCTGTGAAATGATTTGAATATATTTAGCTGTCTGCAGAACAGACCAGTAGACAAGAAAAGTCAGGGGGTGCAGTCCCTCTTGCCAAAATTTTGGCACCTCATCTTTTGGTGAGAAGCAAATTATAAATTGTCTAAGACAAAAGGGGTTTGGCACAAGGAGTCTATAGACATGTCTACAAGGCTGGCCTAAGATCCCTCGGGATGTGCTTTGTTGTATAACCAACTGACTACAACCCTATTGGCTGCCTGCATCTGAGACCATGGGTATTTTCAAACATGATGGCATCATAGGTGGCCAGACTAACCTGTGTAGCCACACACGGTGCCACATTCAGCAGCACGCAGGGGGGCCGCTGTGGACTCACATCCACACACCACCCTGCCCTCTTCCCACCCCTCCTCGGCCTCTTGACACGTCTGTTCGGTGGCCAGGCAAGATCTTGACAGGGGTGAGAGCCCTCACCCTGGCCAGGATCAAAGTGTGATGACACCATATGCTGTCATGTTTGAAAATACCCCATAAGGGCAGTTAAAGTACAGATTTGCAACATAGATTGAATGAGGACAGCCAGCTAGCATACGCTGAGGCACCACCACTTCACATTTTACCTGTATCTTCAAGTTTGTTACATTAGATTTTTATTTTATTTTTTAAAAATAAGACAGAAAGATACTGCAGTGTTCCAATGTGCATTGTAATGCAATACACAATATTTGCCTCTCCTAGACCAGCACCTTTTGTGCTCCCAGCCCTCCATCCTCCCAACCTTCTGTCAGAGGCAAATAGTGCATCTCTCCTGAACTGGTACCTTACAACATAAAGTTACAGGTAAGTAATAACTGCTTATTAAGAAATAGCCTCCACCTTCAGACGCATGCCACCTGGTGTTGAGCTCCTAGAACGGACTAGTTAAGCCATGCTCAGAGCTGATAGCACTCGATGGCTTCATTCAAGTCTCTTGCTTATACAGGTGCACTTCCCAATCGGACCCACCAACCCCAAAAGAATCTCTACATAGAAAACTCTTAGCAGAGAGGAGAGAATGTGGAAGAACATTAATTACAAATAAGAAACTGCAATTACTTCAAGCTCCTCTGTATATACACACTGCCATCTAAATTACACCGTGCCCCTAAACAGGACAGTGGATGATTATTTTGGATGGCATGGCTAGAACGTCTGCTGGAAGCGAGACGGCACTGCAGCTCTGCCAAACTGCCCACCTGCTTCAGCAGCCAAATGAGAACTCCAGCGAGCTGCGTTTACAAATCTCCATCTCCAGTCAATTTCCCCCAAATGTGGCCCACAGCAAGTTTTGATGTGGCCCCTTTCCAGTTCCTGGATCTGGCCTCTGTATCCAGTTCCTACCCACAAGCGCTGAAAGGCTGAGCTCAGGGTACGGAAGAGGAGGGCATGCACACAAGCATAGGGGACGGATCCATGGCACAGATCCATGAACTGGATCCTCCTCTTCCTGATCACACCCACCTGCAACATCTATGTAGACTTTGGAACATGTACTAACTTCCAAAGTGGCTCCTGAGAGTGAAAAGATTTTCCATACCTCTTCTAAATTCAGTGCTTAAAGACATCTTTTTTCAAATAAGCTAACATGCATAAAAATATCAAAACCTATTAACAGTCAAGCCCAAACCAAACTATTAAAAATACTATAATTAGAACTGACAAAATTTAATGCTGGGCCTTATTTTCATAGGTGCTGGACAACTGCAAGTCAATAGGTGCTTCAAATACAGAACACTGTGATCTCTTGGAGCCAAGCCCTTATCTAAAGTTGAGGAGCCCAAATTAGAGGGCATTTTGAAAATTTGAATCTTAAAATCAGTACTGGAACTGAAGCAAATATTAAGTTTAACAGAAGATCAGGAGTTCTCAGATGTTATGTTCTTATTACTTGAACAGAAGAACATGCTTGGACAGTAGGCTCACTGAATTCTGAAAACTTTTAAACAGAAACTATTTTCCCCTCAGGACATGAAGACTGCTACTCACTAATCAGCCTGTGCCATTCCAGTTTTTGCTATTTTCACTCACCGGCTCGGAGGGGTCGTGGAACTCCCCCAACAAAGATGGTTTTTCTTGGATCCAAAGGCTGAGAACCGTCCATTACAAAGTCACTGTCGCTTAAGTTCCAAGGTCGAATTTGCACCTGAAAGAAAAGTTACCAACTTTGCCTTAACTTCACTGAAACTGCCTCAAAAGTCATAAGACTCAAGAAACAACAGCAAAGCCTCTCCATATTTAAAATAAATTACAGCTGGTTAAAACACTGCATAGTTAATGTTGTTGATTTAACTATTGGTGAATACCTATCGATAAACATGGGAGTTTTCAGATTTCCATTCAATAGGCCTGTAGTAGTACTGTAAAAAGGAATGCTTTAGAGTGTTTCCACAGACAGACTGATAAGAAATTTCAGTGACCATTCTGTTAATATGGAAGGTAGCGCTGCTAGCATTAGTAAAAAGAAACAGGGCTGTTAAACAAGCTTAATTTGCCCAATTAGCCAATAGAGCTACGTGGCAAACCCTTTCTTGGTTTCCTGCAATTTTCATTCACCCATTCAGGATTTTTAATTGCCCGATTCAAAAGGCCTTTTGGACACTATTTCAATAATATGACTAATGACTATTCTGGAAGGATTAATCACTATCAATACTGTACTTGCAGCATTTTAAAAGTTTGGGAACAAGTAGGGTGAAAACAAAGGCTCCTGTTCTGCAAACACATAAGAACCCACATAAGTAGTCTGGCTTACTCAGCAAGAATACACTTCAGAATTTCCCCCCTACTTTTATCTTATTCATTTACCATCTAGACATTTAACCATATATTGGCCATTGGTTTTAATAAACCTTTCTTTAAATTCATGTCAAAAGCAGACTAGCTGCAGTGTATTAACTTGTAAAGCTGGCACGTGGCGAAAAAAAGAAGCCATATACGCATTTCATGAAGCACTTATGGGTGAGGCTGCCTGGGTAACTAAAGTGTTTTTACTGGAAATCAAGCAAAAGTCAATTCAATGTCACTTGTATACGACGACTAACAAGCAATATTCCATTAGCAGAAGGTACTCTGGAACGACCGTACCAACTGAAAAGGTGAAATAAACAGCACTGCCAACTTTAGCTTCTGAAGAGACAATACCCAATGAATACTAGCAAAAAGTGTTATTCTGATAAAGCATCAAGTGTGTCACAGCAAATGTAATACTTACAGAAATGGTCCCCACCCCCCAACCCCCCAGTGAGGAAGAGAGATTTTGTCCCCACTGCGCCTTAGAGAAAAGGAGGCAAAGGGAACAAGGCTGTGGCTGTTGGGTTAGGGGGAGGGGATGTTACAATAGAATTAAGGGCAATTCATGCCCTTTCTAGCAAGCCTGGCCCATCTGGGCATTTTTGGCAGGCTGAGGGCGCTTTGGGGCTCATGCACCACTAATGTAATTTAAGTAATTGGGAGGGTTGTGTGGTGTCAACGTGACTTGATTTTCAGTCAACAAACAGTAGCAGCAGATTCATATCTTTCTTACTGGTTTGTCTTTGATGGTGGGGCTTGATACACACAGGTAAAGTTTTCCATCTTCTTCCAGACAGGCATCTATCAAAGCTTGCACGGAACTTTCCTCCTGGAACAGCAGAAAGGCATAACCTGTGGAAGGGACAAACCACCACAAAAAAAGAAAATCAAATTTTAGCAGATGAAAAGTTTGACAGGCATTTAGAACAGAAAGGCAACAAAACCCAAGATTTACTTACATGAGAAAAAGTACATATTTAATAAGACACAAAATAATTTGCTTTGATAATGCTGTAAAACTATGAACAATTTCTATTGTTCCAGTACTTTTAACAGAGCATAGTTTATTAATAATAATAACTATATGGAAATTAATCCAACAAAACCCTTCTCAAGGAAACCTGCCATAAAAGTTATTCATATACAGAAAGCAGCAAGGTTTTCATCTTTTTCCAACAGTTATTTTTGGTTTCTACTGGGACTGTATACACTATCAGTACCATATTAAAGAGAAAGTCTTGGGAAAGTTTGTGATTATTCTCATTCATGTACACTGTACCTTTATTTCCCAAATAAATTGTGCAGACTTACTAACTTACATATTTCATATTAAAGAGTATGTACATAATCTAGATCAGCACTCCCCGACCTGTACCTCATTTAAAATTAGCCACATGTAGAACTCATCTAAGTTTCATGTTAAGATCACACAAAAGGTTGAGACTCTCAGAACCTGTCCCCACTTCCCCAAAATGTCCCCAACTTGAAAATAAGATAATTGACACAAAGGTTGCACGGCAATGGACAATTAGGAGAGATGAAGAACTGAAGTACCTTCTTAATCATTGCTGTATTAATAAAACACGGAGTCAAGTTCTGGGGGAGAGGGGGGAAGCCACACAGGGAAAGGCAGTTTAGGCCAAGCTGCCTCCCACTTTTCAAAATAACCACATCCAGGCAAACTCTAACACACACACACACACACACACACACCCCTCACTTTGTTTAAATGTGAATTTAAAAGATCTCTACATCAAATGAAGTGAAATCTAAAAGGAAGAAGAGAGAATACCTTGGAAGGATTGGACTGGATTGCAAATGCAGGCCTGAGGCTTCCAAAATAGCTGCTGCTGTGCTGCGAGAACACAACAGCCAGCGGGGTCCCAAGATAGAGATTAAGACTACTGAGGACTGTAAAAAAAATCTGGGGAGTCTGGAAAGGAGACAGATAAAAGGTAGAAAAGAAAGGAGAATAGCTATACCAATACTGACATCTTGATGAAAATAAATGCAGATCAAAGAGTGGAAAAAGAACCAGGAAGTAGAGGACTAGAGCGTTTGGGTGGCAGATCAGTGAGACAACCGGGGAAGAGGCTAAGGGGTCAGCTGACACAGTGGGCTGGCACTAAAATACAAATTATTATTACCCAGCTTCAATGCTCCATCGCAGAACAAAGTCCCCAAAGCCTTCCCCTATTACTAATTATCTGGAAAGCCCCAGATCACAAGCTCCTTCACAGAAAGAAGTGAACATGCCCCTCCCTCTAGCGTACAGGCAATGGCTGACAAACTTCACAGTGGATGGAAAATAGCCATATGCTAATTGAAGAAGTGAGAACCATGAGACAAGAAATGGGTGAAATTAAGGCAGAGCTGCAGAAAAGTCCTGCAAAACTAGAGAGAGGTCCAAAAACTAACAGAGAAAAGAGAGGAAGTGGCTGGTGAAGTGTTTGACAACTCAAGCTCTATTACTGCACTGGAAAAAAGGATGGCTGAGCTTGAAGAACAAAACAAACAACAGGAGGCAAAATTAAAAGACTTAGAAAACAGATCAAAGAGGAATAATATAAGTAGCAGGGCAATACCAGAGGGGGAGGGAAAAGGGGAGCTTTCATACAGAAGTTCCTCTCTGATATTGCCACCCAAACCTTCAAACAGGGTAAAGCTGGATAGAGCACTAACCCCCGCTCCCTCAGCTAAGGATCCTCCAAAAGACATTGGGTGTTAACACACACAACACTGGCCCAGTGTGCCCGCTTTGGCCTGCCTGGGCCAGTGCCGAACTCTGAACGTCTGTTCTGGGCCCACCAGATGTGGGCCCGGTTTAAACCCTGGTGGGGTTGGCAACCGTGTCCACAGTCTGGCCCAGCGAGCCACCCATGTGGGTCAGAGTGGGACGAACTAGGTGGGCGTGTGTGTTTTTGGGCCCACCAAGTCCAGCGTGGGAGGGTCACCATGGCCTAAGGGAGTAGAAGCTCCAAGGAGGGAGGAGGTAACCCTTATGAGAGAAAATAAGGAAGGGCGGGTGGGAAGGGGAAGAAAAGAGGGGATATTAAAGGGGCATTGTTAACTCCAGTTGTAAAAAGATCACAACAAGCAAATAAGGTTTGTATTGTAGGCAAAATACCAAAAATGAGGAAAACTAGATGCAAATTATATGCAAAAGGAATGGGAGGTTCAGCTTAGAGGTTGGGCAGGAGGCAGGTATATACAGATGCCATGATCTGATCATGTGATTGGGCCATATTCACTTTTAAAATTTTTATCTATCAGGGATTTAGAAACAATGAATAAGTCTAGTTTTGTGTATATTTGATGTGGCATTGAGTAGAATGAGTAACATTTTGATTTAGGGTATTTTCAGACGTTATGAGATCACGCTCAACTACAGTGAACCACGGTCAATCCCAAGGCGGGGCCAAAGTGCCGTGAACGTCTGTTTGGCGGCCGCCAGATGTTCACCACGGTCAATACTCACATGGGGTCAATTTCAACCACGCTTCCGGGGCTCCCCACAATCCCCGAAAGCGTGGTCAAAGAGATTCCCAACGGGAACCAACAAAAAGTAACGTCTGGCCGGCAACCACCGGCGGGAATAAAAGGAAATGATTCCCAGTCGGGGACAAAGCACGCAGCGTCGCTGCTAGGCAACGAGTGACAACACAGGCCGGGTAGGAGATGTAAAGGGCACACAGCAGCAGCCAGAACGAGCCACTCTGGCGCCTTCAGGGTGCTTTGACCACGGCCAGGGCTGGGATTGGCGTAACGTCTGTTGCGCTGCCCCGGGCCGTGATCCCGGTCCTGTCATCTCTGTTCGGGGCTTTTTTTTGACCATGGGAGGTGGCTGTTCAGTTCACCCCTGCCAGGGATCCACCGTGGTGAATCGGGACCGCGTAATGTCTGAAAATACCCACAGGGTTTAGTAGTCTCCATGGATCAAGAAGATATGATTTGTCCATAAACTCAGAGGGCTTCCATCCTGAGTTTTTGTCTTTGTGTGCATTTTTGTGTGATCTGTCAGCTAAGGGATCTAGAACAAAATTAAAGTCACTAACTAGCAGGATTTCTCCTTCAGCAAAATCTTTAAACTTTTCACTTGAACTCTTAAAAGATAAAGCTCTCCCCTCACAATTTTCCTTTAACTAGTATTATTCTACCCACTGAGTATCTGCCCAATGATTTCCATCTTGAAAAAGAATGTACTTTTAAATCAAAATTGTGAACTCCCATTTGCTGAAAGTGCCATTTGCAATGAGTGGCATGTGTAACCATGGTGTTGCTAATTGTCCACTTCGCTCCTTTTTAAAATGTGTGTCCTGTAGCATACATATATCTGCTTTTTTTTTTTTTTTTTTTTTAAAGGGATTGAAGAACCTTTTTATGCTTAATTAAGTTATTCAATCCCTTTATGTTTATAGACATAAACCTTATAGCGTAGTTTTTGTTTGCAATTTTATAATTAATTTCAATTTGCACTTTTAAAAAAAAATCAACCACCAAATTCTGCATGAAGCAGCTCTATATCTCTCTCTTAACTGGACAGAAAAAAATACAGCAAGTTGTTGGAAATTAAGCCTAGCTCTTTTATATACATGAAGTGATATCTAGTTCCATATACTTGGAAATCAAGAAGTATTTTGCAGATAATGAACAAACTTCAAACACAAATGTGGCCTGGGATGCTTTTAAGCGTGTCGTCAGAGGTCATTTAATTAGTAAGAATCATACAGGAAAAAATGGAGAGCAGAAGAGAAACCAGAATCAGAAATTAAATTGCTTCAAACATGTCAGAAAAATAGTGCCAAAACTTTTAGGAAATTAACAGAAGCTAGAACTAGTGCTCCTACAGACTCACTTAACAGAAAAAGCTATTCGATACACAGACAAAATATATTATGAAAAAGGAAACAAAGCAGATAGGCTTTTGGTTAGGAAGTTGGAAAATCTAACTTACTCTAGAATGGTACCATCTATATATAATGAATATGGAGAGCTGACTACTGTATTATAGGCTATACAATTACTATGGTGGAGAAATAAGTGGTAACAGACGTAGTACCTGACAAATCAAATTGCGTCGATGAATGGGAGACAATGGGTAAAACAGATGTGATGGTGGTTCATTCATTCATTCATTCATTCATTATTTCTATGCTGCCCTTCCCACAGAGGTTCAGGGCAGCTTACAATAAAAAAAAAAACAGAATAAAAAAAGCCATTAAAATCAATTTTAAAAAATCTGATACCTCACACAAACCACCTCTACACATGTCAACAAATCCCATTCCACCCTTATCCCTGCCTGCCAAATGTCTGGCCAAATAAAAAGGTCTTACATTGTTTCCAGAAAATGAGGAGATTTGGGCTTAGGCAGGCCTCCAAGGGGAGGGGGTTCCATAACCATGGAGCAGCTACCAAGAATGCCTCCCTGCATGCCCTAGTTGTAAAAAACATCACGGGGAAATGGCATCTGCAAGAGGCTGAACTCAGGGGCTGCAAAGAGACATAAGGGAGGTGGCAGTCTTTGATACCCGGGGCCCAAGCCATTTAGGGCTTTTATAGGTTGAAACTAGCACCTTGAATTGTGCCCGGAAAGCTATCAGCAGCCAGTGCAGACTCTGGAGCACCAGCGTAACGTGCTGCCGGCGACCCACCCCCAAAAGATGATGAGCCACTGTGTTCTGCACCAACTGCAGCTTCCGAACAGTCCCCCAAGCCCGTAGCCTAGGCTTCATCTTTGACTCACCCCTTTCTTTTAAACCCTACATCGACTCGGTTGCCAAATCCTGTCACTTCTCCCTCCATAACATTGCTAAGATTTGCCCTTTTCTCTCTGTCTCGTCTGCCAACCCTTGTTCATGCCCTGGTCATCTCTTGCTTCGATTACTGTAACCTCCTTCTCACTGGCCTCCCCCGCTCTCACCTTTCTCCCCTCATCTCCGTCCAAAACTCTGCTGCCAGGGTCATCTACCTCGCCAGTCGCTTCGACCCTGTGCAGCCCCTCCTCTCTTCGCTTCACTGGCTTCCCCTTCCTGAACGAATCCTGCACAAGCGCCTAGTCTTCATCTATAAAGCTCTTCACAATCTTGCTCCCCCCTACCTCTCTGCACTAATTTCCCTCCGTACTCCAGTCCGTGAACTTCGCTCCTCCTCTGTTCCCTCTCTCGCCCTCCCACGCCTCCCGTGCTCCCCTAACCGTCTTTGTCCCTTCTCCCTAGCTGCCCCCCACGCCTGGAACTCCCTCCCTGCCCACATCAGCCTCGCCTCCTCTCTTCATACCTTCAAATCCCTCCTCAAGACCCACCTCTTCCACTGTGTTCTCCCCGACTCCTCGCTCCCCACTCCTAACTCCTCCATCCAGTACAATCTGTTACCTGAGGTCTGTGTACTCATATCCTCACCACATGAACCAACCAGCCATAATTCTTGATGTAACCAAGCCAAGCGCGTGCACCTGAGACCTTGTATCTTCGTGAATGTTACACTTTTTGTCTCCCCTCCACCCCCCGTCTCTCTGACTGTAAGCCCTAGGGCAGGGACCGTATCTATTCAATTACTTTGTAAAGCGCAGCACCAGGTACATTGCTGGCGTTATATAAATGGTTGCTAATAATGATAATAAAATGAAATACCGCAACTTAAACCCCATTTCTTCCAATACTTTAAACTTTGTCTTTTTGATGCCTCCCTAATAATTTTAAGAACTTTGAAAAGTATATTCTATCCCCTCCCAAAAGTAGATGTCTCTTATCAGTACTTCATAAATTTATACTGTAGTCAAAATTAGATGAGAAGCCATTATTTATGAATAAATGGGAAAGGGATTTACAGAAGGACATTGACCCTGTGTGGGAGAGAATCTGGAATAATGAACCATGCACCTCAATTTGTGTTCTAAATAAATAGAACTATCTTAAAATAGATCTGTGGTATATACTCCACTCAAATTGTCTCAAATTCATAGAAATATGTCTAATTTATGTTGGAGGAATTGCTCATAGATGGGCAGCTTTCTCTATGTATGGTGGATCTATTCCAGGATTGTGGTATACTGGACTGAGATAAGAAAGTCCATTAAAGAAATAACTGGCTGTAATCTTACAGATGACCCCCCATAGTATTCCTTCTGGGATGTCCAGAGGAAGCACCCATATATAAAACTCATCAAGAATAGATATCACATTTGCTCCTCGTTGCCAGAATGGTAATAGCAAGTTTTTGGAAAAACCTGAACGTTCCGTCCATTGACAGCTGGTATACAAAAACATGGCAAATCTTAGTCTTAGAAAAAGTTATCATACCAAGTTCAGAAAACCCAAGGCAAAATAAAAAATAACTTCTATAAAAAGGTATCGTACCCATTCTTGGTTTACACAACAAAGGAAAACTCTCCAAGTGCTAAACCTGAAGTGCTAGAATCTTTCTTTGAATATTAAAAATGAATAGCCTGATCATCCGCTAAAGGATTCTGTTTAGCTCCTAGCAGGTCCTGGGCCAAGCCTAGATAAAATTTCAAAATATGTTAATTTGCTTCACCTCTAAGATTTGGTTTCTCCACTGCCCACCCCACAGATATTAGTAACAACGGTAACTTGCCTTGTGTAAAACAACTACTTTATGTGATTGGTTTTGTTAACTGTTTTGTTAAGACTTATGTACAATCTTGATTGTTACATGTTCATTATTGTACACAATACGGAATAAAGTCTGGAGTTGTTTGTTTTTTTTAAATCAAGTTTTTACTCTAGTTGAGAATGCTAAATGCAAGATAAGTTGTCATACATTATAAAGGCTTAGACCGCGATACCACTCACCCGTGTGCCCGTGGATGGGCCGAGATCTAGCAAGCAGCCGGAAGATGGGGGAAATGCGGACACCAGTGGAAGCCAAGTTTTGCTGGTACATGGCCAAACCCCCTCATTATTCACTGGGGCCACACCTCCTGCGCTGGCATTAGAGAGGGGAGCACTGCTCTTCCAAGGGGTTCAGAACCCCAAGACAGGCTCCTCAGGGCTGGTGGACACCCCAACGGGGTTTACCCCCATGAGGAAGTCCATTGCCCTTCCCCCCTGCAAACGGGCTGGCTGTACCTGCGGGGACTTATATCTGCTCGGCGCAGGAGTAAGGCAGGCGCTGCCATAGGGAGACAGGCACTAGCTGCCATAACCCTGAGAAGCTGCTGCACGCTGGTCCTAGCAGACTCCGAAACCAGCCAGAAGCACTCACAGTCACTCAAGGTAGCCCTGGACAGTTCCCAGTGTCACCCGGCTCCCGTCCCAGCACAACAGCACAGTGGGAGCCATGGGAGGGACAGGGTCTAGTGGGGGACTGTCCAAGACTCCCGCAAGCAACTGTTGGTGCTGTGGCCTGGTTTCAGGGGTTGCCAGGGCTGGGATGCAGTAGCTTCTTGGGGTCAGGGCACCCCCGCCAGCCCCACTTCCTGCTATGGCTCCTGTGGCCCTGCCTCCTCTAGCTCCCCCTGCATGACACGGGGACCGGAGCTGGATGCGGTGCCGTAGCCATCAGTGCCCCAGGGCTTTCCGTTGGCACAGGTTTTGCCTGTGCAACAGAATAGCCGGATCGCGGTCTTTGAGTGTTTACAAGTCACTAGTAGATTAAACATTGAAATTAGAGGATACAAAAATTCCATTTGTTTAACTTCAGATACAACTAACCAATCACCCAGGAAGTAATTAAGGAATCGATTGCCACATTGAATTCAGGTAAGGCTCCAGGGGGCGATTTTTTACCAGCGGAAATGTTTAAAGAGAACGTCGATTGGTGGGCTCCGGTGTTAGCAGTTCTATTCACGGCAATTAATACTCAGGGGAAGGTGCCAGTGGATTGGTCTATGGCTATAGTGGTCCCAATTTTGAAAAAGGGGGCTGCTGACGATCCAAATAACTTTAGGCCCATCAGCCTACTTAGCATTTTGGGTAAGCTTTATGCCAAGTTTCTATTGGGAAAGTTAAAAAACTGGATGAGGGATAGGGATCTCTTAGCATCTGAGCAAATTAGTTTTTGTGAGGGATGCTCAACTATAGATCACTGCTTTTTGCTTTCCCACCTTATCCATAGGTATGCCACCCCTGGAAATGCATTGTTTGCGGCGTTTGTAGATCTTCGAGCGGCGTTTGATCTGGTTCCTAGGGAACGCCTATGGGGAAAATTACATGCTCTCAAAGTGGATGGGCGTCTGTTGCACCTGATAAGGGAGTTGTATACGGACACATCCATTAAAGTTAGGTTAAATTCAGACGCAGAGGGGGGTTAAACAAGGGGGTGTGCTGGCCCCCACCCTGTTTAATCTCTATTTAAATGATTTGACCCAAGTATTTTCAACTGATAGATGTCATCCCCCTAGGGTGAGGAATACCCACATTGCTTGCCTCCTCTAGGCGGATGACACGGTCCTTTTGTCCCGTACTCAGGTGGGCTTATGCCGTGTATTGGAGGTATTTGGGAACTATTGCCATAAGTATATGGTGGAAATAAATTATGTAAAGACCAAAGTAATGGTATTTTCCAGGAAATTAAAAAAAGATAGGTGGTTTATTAACACAAAAGAGCTTGAGCAAGTAAAGGTTTACAAATATTTAGGACTGCTTTTTCATTCTGCAGGTACTTGGGCTGTACAGACCCTCAATGCCTGCTCCCGGGCTAGGCAATTGACAAAGTCCTTGCTTTCTTTTTTTCGCTCACAGGGAGGGAATCTGCTTAACCCAGCTCTAAAAGGTTTTTTTGCTAAAACGCATTCCCCAGCTATTATATGGTGACCTTCTTTGGGCTTTAGATAAAATGAAGATACTGGAGCGTATCCAGGCAGGTTTTGTCCGCTCCTTATTATTAGCTCCTCCGGGGGTTAGTACTTTGGTACTGTATGCAGAAAGTGGCATCATTCCCCTTGAAGAACAGATTTGGAAGGGAATATTAAATTAATGGTTAAAACTTTATTTCGGTTTGGTAGCTCCGCTTACAAAATTGGTTCTTAGGGACCTAACTCTGAATAGTTGGATCCAACGAGCTGTAAGGAAGCTTAATTTGCTGGGATTTTCCCCAGAGGCCCTTGCCCCATTAGGGTATAAAAGTGCCAGGAGTATGGTCCTACAGAGGTTGGCAGACAGGAGAGATGGCCAGACCTAAGTGCCAGCTCTGCGCATGGGCTGCAGTCGGATTTGCTAAGGGAGACTGGACAGTCAAGGGTGTATTTGGATTGTGGGTTATTGACACTCAAGAGAAGGCTCTTTTTCCTGGCCAGGGTTAACTATTTCCCCTCGGCTCTTACTTTGGGGAGGTATCAGGGAATTCCTTTGGCTGAGCGCTTGTGTTCCTGCTCTCTGAAGCAGGTGGAGTCCTTGACCCATATCCTTTTGAACTGTCCACTATACGATGACCTCCGTTTAAAATTAATAATACCAATGGTTAGTGAAATGTTGGGGGGGGGCCTTACGATGCCATGATGAAAACGCTATTGGGAGATACATGCAAGGAGACTACCGAGAGGGTAGCGCAATTTTAATTTGTGTATATACTATAAAACAACAGTAGGGGAGCATACTTTGTGTATGTTATTTTAAGTTAAATATAGATGATTTTATTAGGATTTATTTCTATAAATAAGGTTGATGTATTTTATTATGTTTGTGTATGTTTATTTGTGTGAATATTTTGTTAGCCTACGGCTAACAAATAAATGTTGATGATGATGATGATGATGATGATGATGATGATGATGATGATGATGATGATACAACTAATCAGGAGCACAAAGTTTTCAGGTGAACATTTTTTGCTAGGTATTTTTTTCTACAAGTTGCAGCTTGCATGTAGTTTTAATAGAATAGATAAAAATATAAAGGAACAGATGTGTAGTAGGGTTCAGATTTTAAAAGAATTTGTTTAAACAATTAAACCCCTGACCAATAAGAAGGATTGCAAGTTAGGTGTCTTGGATGTTCTGCTAAAAGCAACAGCCACGAGTATTTTGCATAACCTTATGTTTAACACCTTTGCTCTTAGATGCAGAACTTACCACAATCATCCATGCCTTTGTCATCTCAAAGATGACTTACTGAGGTGTAAAATTCCAAAATCTTGTAGGGAAATTGTAGCTAGTATTGAAAACAGCTGCCCATGTATTATGCAGGTATCTTGAAGAATGTGCAATACTCAAAGAGCAGTAACCACTAACTGATTTCCCATTGGACTGGCTTTGAACTTTAGTTTTGTCCCTGCCTACCTTAAAAGGTTTGCATCTCTACATACGTCTCTACAGTAGCTGAATTAGGTGGGGTGGGCGGGTTGGTGCTAGCATGCAATTTAATAACAAGCGGACTCTTGGTAGATGGAGAAGGGTTGGTTTCCAAATTTGCTTCCCTGTTTGGTCCACCAAATCCAGTCTGTCTTCAGGGCACCTTGGAAAGCTTGTACTATCAGGCTTTTCCTGGGTTGCCCAATGGGAGAGACAATGAGTGAGGATTTGTGGTACCTGATACAGAGAGTTTGGGTGGTATTGCAACAAGGGTTTGTATAATCATCTGTTTTGCCTGACACTTTTTTTTTTTTGTGGCATAAGCAGTAGAAAATAATCATGATTGAAAAGGCAGTGGTGTATTTTATCACCAAAGCACTGAAAAAAAGTCCATCTCCTTTGCCTTATCAGAGGTCAGCTTTCTACTGCCAGCCATCATTATGCTAGAACTCTCCAATGTAGTATTATCAAAAAAGCACAATAAGACATTTAGGCAGAAAATAGATCTTTTATTCATCCTGAAAAGTGAAAGCTTCAAAGTCCCAGGCAAATGAGAACAAGATTAAAGTATCGCTGTGTATTGCACACTCTGTAAGATACCTGTGTAATACATAGGCAGCTGTTTTCAATACTAGCTACAATATAACATGAGAACATAATTAAAAGGTGGGTTTCAATATTTCAGTGTGGACAACCTGCAGCCTCCCCACTTTGTAGGGATGGACATGCAGGGTGGGACGCTGCCTGGTTCAGTGCCCCAAGCCAGGTGGAATGGACTGGCCACAGGTATGATTACATTAAGTAGGTAGAGTTGAGTGCACAGCACGCGGGGGCAGAACGACCCCGTGTCCTGTGGCTCCACCCTCTCCTGTGTCAAGTGTTTTAAAATCTAGCGCACAGCCCCTGAAAAACTGTCTAGTAGGAGTGAAAAAAATATCCGAGCACACACTGAGCTGTAAACGGCAAGTCCCATATTGTATGCTTTTATATTTACAGCTTAAAGCTGTAAGCTGCTGAATTCCATTGTATCATTTTCCATACTGGGGAGCCAGTGTAGTGACTTGAGGAAGGGGGTTACATCATTGTAACGACATGCAAGGCAGGCAAGTGTTGCGGCTGAATTTTGAATACTGATAGACTGAGGTGGAGATATAGATGGTTCAGTGGGAGACCTGCAAGAAGCAGGTTACAATAGTCTAAGCAGCAGGAGATGAAGACAGCATGGTTGTGTGTTCAGAAAGGAATGGACGGATTTTAGTAACGTTAAAAACAAAGAAACAAGTTTTGGTAGGGATTTGGATGTGAGCAAAGAAGGAGAGCGCGGAGTCAAAGATGACCCCAAGGTTATGGACTATGGGGACAGGAAGGATGACCATGTTTTCTACAGATATAGCATCTCTACCTTGCCAGACGTGTGCTGCACCTTCCCTCTACTCATTTACAGATGCCTGGGGAGGGGAGGTACTTCTTCTGGTCCAGCCCAGGCTGTACGTGGGCTGTCCCTGCCCAGGGCTGCCTCTGAGTTTGGCTTGCTGGCACTCACTGCTACTGTTTTGGCATGTGCACACGCAATAGCACAGTTTGCTGCTTTGCACACGCGCATACTGGGACTTGCCGCCATCTTTACTCTAGTGGAGTTGCTGGGATTACATTTCCCAGGATGCTCCAGTAGAGTATGAATGAATTTGTTTAGTTGTGCAGTCAGGGTCATTACAAAACTAGTAAAGATGCTGGTGACCCTGTGCACACATGCAAAGCAGCAAACGGATATATTGCGTGTGCACTTTGCCTCACCAGTGCTGGCTGAGGAAATGGCAGCATCCACATGGTGCAAGCCCTGGCCAGGCTCAGGCAAGTGGACTGGGGCTTCCCTTCCCGCCATTTCTGGCTGTGATGCGGCTCAGTGGGATGCAGCCCAGTGGGTTTTGGTGGTCTCCACCATTTCAGCAGGCAAGGAGGCTGGCTCAGGAGAGCTTTAAGGGCTAGGAAGTCTCGCCAGGTAAGGATCCAGTGCGGCTTAGGCCACTGTTGCTTGTTGGTGCATGGAGGATGCAGGCTGAAGTTTGGGAGTGTTACCCTTCCAGTACTAGCTAAGCCCCTGGTTCAGGTGAGCTTTAAGGGCTAGAAAGTCTCACCAGGTGCAGAGCACCCACGCTGCACTCCTAACCAGTCCAGAGGCAGACTTTCAACTGGGGATTGAGGGTATGCTCTCCCGGCACATGCCCAGCTGAAAGCCGGTGCTGCCTCCTGCTGGCCATGGGGGTAGAGCACTCCCTGTGTCCAAATAACTGGACGAAGAAGCCATAGAACACCAGAATACATATAACCGGAGAGGAACTGTTTTGGTAACTTTTGGCCACATATAACAATATACAGTTAAATTATGACCAAATTTCATATTCGTTCACTGGAAGTTTATAGGTGCTTTCCATTTCCCCCTATTCAATCCATCTCAAACCATTGGCAAAAAGTTTCAAAAACCTTAAAGGGAGATCAGTATTGCAGTGATATTATGCCACCCTCTGTGGGTTGTGTGCTAAGAGGGTGAAAGTCAGACATGTTTATTTATACTTGTGACAGAGTTACTACAAGCCCTTGCAGGATCAGGACCATGGAGTTGGGGTAAGTTACTGAAGGAAGTGCAGTCTAAGGGAGCAAGCTGGGATCTAACAAGAACCTGTCTCTTTAAGTAGCTACGTGGCTAGGAAGATAATGGAGGTCAGCTGAGTGGCTCCCGATGTGTGTGGCTTTGCAAGCCAGCTGAGTTTCAGCTATATAAACCAGAATTGAAAAGCTCACAAGCTAGATCACCAGGGACAGGAAAGGGATAAGCTAAATGGCTCTGCCTTGAAAGGCAGTTTTGCCTTGAAGGCCCAACTGAAGGGAGCCTGTCCCAACTCTGAGAACTGGTTGGCCGGGGTTAGGCTAAAGGTTGTAGCCCAGGAAGGAAACTGACTGGCAGGGCAAGTACCAGGCCAGGCAGGGTGGCCATACCACCCCTTTAAAAAAGGACACTTATGAAATTCATGTTATAGGGTTGCATTGGTTCCAGTGCAGTCCTGCCCCCCCCCCCAATAAGTGTCCTCTTTAAAAAGGGGAGGTATGGCTTGGTCACCCTAAGGCCAGGCAGCCTACGCTAATAGTCGCTCAGAAAAATCCTTAAGGGGAACCAAGAGTGGAAGGGGGAGGGGGGATACATTGGACTTTTATTCTGCCCCTCTCACTGATCGTGTCTCGGGGCGGTTTACAACAAAGCAAAAATACAAAAAATACAACAACATAACATCAAAGTTGAAAACATTATCAGTAGTCACAGTAATAAAACACAATTTCCCACCCCTCAATACCCCCCATCAATACATAATGTCAAAAAAGCCACAAAATGATAACACAATTTCCCACCCCCAATCCCACCCCAATCCATACCCCTCTCTCACCGAGGTATTCCCCCGTGAGTTATATCCCGCGCCCCACCAGGGTTGCAACAATTCCACCCTCCCAATTCCTCTCCCCCCAGTGCCTGCTCTCACCAGGGACAGAGACCTAAATCTGAAAAACAGAACCCATCCTCACCCTTCAAAACACAGGCTATTAATCAAACAATCGTTCTACATACTACCTGCGGCAAAATGCCACTGGCCCTGACAAGGACGCTTGCCTGAAACTGAGTCAGGCTTAACTGAGTGCTAGGCCTCTAAACAGGCACATGTTTAGGATCCCACATTCCTGAAATTCCTACGACCAGCAGGAGGCAGAAACCTGATTGGCTTGGACTGGTCAGGGGGGATCTGTACCTGAGCCAGGTGACTCTCCTGAATGAAACACAGGGAGGGGGAAGGGAACTTTTAAAAGGCTGAGCCACAGGCTCTCTCTCTCTCTCTGGCACACATGGACTGGATGGCTTGGCTGTGAACTCTAACTCTGGCCTTGCCAGGACAAGAGCCTTGACCCCATAAGAAAATCACCACCTATGGAGACTAGACCCTACGCTGCACGAGTACTTGCTAAAGAGGGGGAAACTCCCTATTTGGCTAGAAGCCAATGGCTTTGGGACCAAGGGAAGCCTTCCTTGGGTGATTCTGGGAGTTAGGCCTCCAAGACAGGGCAGGAAACCCCAGGAAAAGAGTGCCAGGAAGGGGGGAGTGCTCTTGGGAAGCTGTGAGGCTTATACCTTTTGGGGTCCACATTTCCTGAGTGGGGTGAATGCCCTCTGGGATACACTCAAGTGGTGGCAGCAGAATATCAAGAGTTTTCGGGGGTTTGTCAGCTGTGGGGACCCCTGGTCAGAGATTTGGAGAAACACAGTGAGGTGGGTTGCTCAGCTGTATAGCGTCCCCTGCTGGTATTTCGCCACACTACCCAACTTAACATGCCCTCCCCCCTCCAAAAGAGCATAGCCAGGCCTTCAACATCCCATAAGCTGCCAAGTAAAATGGCACAGATCCTTTTCCCTACGCCCTAAAAGGAAAGTGTGGGCAAGCCATTCCTACAAGTATTCAAGTCCCAGCCAGGCACATTTCCAGCCAATATTTTGACATTCAGCTTCTCAAGGCTCCTAGGCGCACAGGCTGCGACAATGCCGCTGGGCGCTGCGTTTTAAGGGCCCCTGAAGAGTCCCTTCCAGCAGCGCAGGGCTTGGCTCCACCCCTCCCACAGGTGGAACAAGGGAGGTGGGTGATGGTCTGTGCTTTGGCAGGGCGGTGCTCCCACACTCATTGCTGGGGCGAGTGCATAGCGCTCCCAGCCCTCAAGAGTCCTCCCATCGCTGGCAGTTGCTGTACAGCGCGGTCGCCGGGCACTGGGCTTTAAAGGCCGCTGGAGAGTCCCTTCCAGCAGTGAATGAACACAATGTAAATAAGAGGCACACTTGTGAGAGGAAAAGTGTTTGGACCTGCGATTGGGAGCAGATCCTGAGGCAATTATGCCAGGTGCAGGGAGGACTGCTGACAATACCATATTCAGATTTGTTCATATGATATTAGATACTCACTTCTAAATCTCATATTTGCCTTCATTTCAGCATGAAATAAATAAAATGGGCAGAAACACAAAATTCCATACAGAATTGGGTCTTGTGTCACATTCAGGAGACACAATAAAATCCATGCAAAACAGGTAATATGCTACCGCCCTCCCTCTCCCAGATCTACCCCTCTCTGTTAAATGCCTTGCCGAACAAACAGATCTTACACTGCCTCCAGAAGATGCTCAAACTAGGGCTTAGGCGAGCATCCAAGGGAAGGGAGTTCCAAAACCGTGGAGCAGCCACTCGAAACCGCCTCTCTGTGTGTCCGGGACGTATGGACCTGGGCCGGTGATGGAACTCACAAGGGGCTGCTCTTTGCTGACCTTACAGGCAGCATTAAGGAGGAAGACTCCTTTAGATACATAGGGCTTTACAGGTCAAAACCAGGACTTTGAATTGTGCCTGAAACACTATTGGCAGCCAATGCAGAAGCTGAAACACTGGTGTTATGTGCTCCTGGTGACCCACCCCCATCAAAAGGCAGACGTGTCACATTCTGCACAAGTTGCAGACCACAAATAGTCTTCAAAAGCAGCCCCATTAGCGTCAGACAGAAATCTAGGAGGTAGCCATCCTCTTCAACTAAGCTACAGAAAAAGCATTAGACATGGGGAAATACAAATTTTTCGTACGAATGGTGAATTAAAAGTATTCGGTCTTTTTGTTTCATTTTCAGAAAAAAGAAAAAAACTACAATTCATTTCCCCCTTCATTTGCCAAAATGAAAGCTCATATATCTGTTATTTCAATTTCAGTCATTTTGGTTATTTCAATCCTTCATTCAGTACTATTTAGCAGTAAACAGTTTCTTAAACGTCTTCAACATGCTATTGGACTAACTGCATAAAAATAATAATAATAATAATAGTGCAATAATACTCTCACACAACTGTTTGGTGTGCAACAGTACTGAACAAAAAAACCAAATAGCTAAACGGATATACTGAAATGACCAAAACAAAGAAACAAAAAACCAAAGAAGCGAATACCACAAGCCTGAACCAAAGGTGGTTGGGATATTTAATGGCGCACCTGAAAATGTGAAAAGTCCTTGTGAATGCAAGAATGGGACATTGAACTCAAGCCCTATGTTTTATTATGGTGACCATGTGTGCTAGCCTGAGCATCCATCTAGAAAACTGCACTCCTAACATGGCTTTAAAATGCAGTACAAAGTGCAGTATGTGTGATGCACTTTCCAGAAACTAAATTCATTTATTCTAAAATAGGCTTGTGTCACAGGGTTGGGGTCCACTACCCCACTTTTCTGGGTTAGGTGACTCCGTTTCCCTCACTTGCAGCCCATCTGAATCAGTTCTCTCTCTAGCTGATTCAGTCCTGCAAAGGGGCAACACTTTTGTCATCCAAGTTCCAGAGGCTTCCCGTTCTCAAACTCTCTCTCTCTCTGGGTTCGCAAGTGTTTGAGGACACAAGATACTCAGACTGTCTTCTCCAATGTGAAACAGCAGCAAGCACTTCTTAGTAAAAAAGAAAGTTCACTGATTACATAAACAAAGATAGTTTAAACACAGAGTGGCAAATAAAACAAAAGTAAATAACGCAATCCTAGTCTGTTTTGAGTAAGTCCCTAGTCAAGATCTTACCCTACAAAAGTCCATTTCTCAGCCAGATGTAGTGAGGCTGGGCTCTTGTCCTTAGGCTCCTTAGCCAGCAAAGTTCCTTCTCCCAACCTGTCTCTTATACACATCTAGATGTGTATAAGAGACAGGAGTAAGTCCCTAGTTAAGATCTTACCCTACAGAAGTCCATTTCTCAGCCAGATGTAGTGAGGCTGGGCTCTTGTCCTTAGCTGGTTAGCCAGCAAAGTTCCTTCTCCCAACTTAGCCTTTAGGAAAAAGATCTCCCCTCTTTTTATATGTATCCAAGTTCTTTGTTTGACTTTCCCACCTGGAGGACTCTGCTTCCAGTCACGTAGGCAGAAAAAGATCCATTTGCAACCAAATGGTTTCTGTCTGGCTCCTGCAGAGGTGTTGCCAGGCTTCTCCGAATACACATTCGGCCTGGCTTTGTCTCTCTCCATTGCATGAAGTGAGTTTCCAGTTCTCAGCTTTTACATTACATACATGTTCAACCTTTACTTTACATATTTGTTAGACCTGTAGTCTAGTATCTCTGTGTGACAACTGCCCCCTTTAGAGATCATGTGGAGTGGGCACGACAGTGTCCCGTAACATGATTGTACTGAAGTGTCCCTGCGTGACAGTGCATCTGCTACCACATTCTGTTTACCTTTTACGTGTTCAGTTCTCATGTCAAATTCCTGCAAAAACAAGCTCCATCTCAGCAGTTTGGAGTTGGAGTCTTTAACATTATTGAGCCATGTTAGAGGTGAATGATCAATGTATACCGTGAACGTCCTACCAAATAGTAAGGTTTAAGTTTCGTAACAGCCCACACTATGGCTAGACACTCTCTTTTGATGGTTGCCAAATTCTTTTCCCTTGGGAGCAGTTTTTTGCTCAGGTATGCAATGGGACAGTCTAGTCCATCCTCCCCCTTTTGTGAGAGTGTTGCTCCCAGGCCAGTGTCAGAGGCATCAGTCCAGATATGGAATTCCTTGACATAATCTGGGCTGATTAACACTGGTGCCTCAGACAGAGCCCTCTTAAGTTTGTCAAACGCATTGCGACACTCTTCTGACCATTGTACCTTCTCTGGGCAGCGCTTCTTACATTCGTCTGTCAAGAGGGTTGCTATGGCACTGAAGTGTGGGACATAGCGGCGGAAGTAAGTATCATGCCTATGAACCTCTGGATCTGTTTTTTGGTTGTGGGTGCAGGCCAGGAGCAAATAGCTTCTCTTTTGTCTTTTCGAGGACATAATTTGCCATTCCCCACCTCGTGCCCTAGGTATGTAGCGGTACCCATTGCAACTTTACACTTTGATGGTTTTATTGTCAGTCCTGCCCCTTTAATGCTGTGTAGTACCTGCCTTACGTGTGTCACATGTGTGTCTCATGCATCACTGTAAATCACCAGGTCATCTATATAAGCCAAGGCAAAGTCGCGCACCACTTCTAGGATGTGATCCATTAATCTCATGAATGTAGACCCACTATTCTTTAATCCAAAAGGCATCACTGTGAATTCATATAGGCCCTTGTCAGTTATAAATGCTGTTTTGGGTCGGTCCTCCGCGTTCATTCTAACCTGCCAATAACCCTTGGTCAAGTCTAGGGTAGGCAGGTATTTAGCCCCTGCTATCCTTTCTATCATGTCATCTGTTCTGGGCATGGGATACGAGTCTGACACAGTTATGGCATTCAATTTATGATAAACAACACAGAACCTTATGGAGCCATCAGGTTTGGGAACTAAAACCACTGGGCTTGCCCATGGACTTTTTGAGACCTGTATGACTCCCAGTTGCAACATTTCCTTGATCTCCTGGTGGATCTGTGTTTGAATCTTCCCATTTGTGCAAAAGGGACTGGATTTGACTGGACCCTTAGTGTCTGTGTCTATGGCATGTACAATGATGTGTCTCCCCACAGGTATGTTTGAAAAGAACTCTTTGTGCTCCTGCAGGAGGGTCATTATCTCCTGCCTTTGGGAGCTGTTGAGCTCTGTGGAAATGCAAATTTCCTCCAGAGACTCAGTTTCCTGGCTCTCCTGCAGGAGGTTCAGTAATGGGTCGTTACAGCCATCCATCGCCCCATCCCCCTCAGCCACCGAAGCTAAGCAAGTCTGTATTTCCTTTTGTCTGTCAGGAGCAGCCCAATTCCCCTCAGGGTCTTGCACGGTCTCATAAGCTGCAGCGTCTCCCTGCTCCTTCTCTGGTAAGATAGAGACACAACGTTCACCCTTAGAACCATGCTCTTGCCCCTTTAGGACTACAGGCTGGGTTTCTGACCTCATTTGCTGCATTTTTATCACTGGGAAAGAGACACCAGTCCCTCCCCCCTTTAAATTAGGTACGGTTTCATTCTTAGCTAGTTCTAACCTGAAATCTGCTTGTGTTTCAGTCAGGTTTTTACTTGCGAATGCTAACCTTGGGTCTGTGTCTTGTTCATCCCCATGCGGGTCAGAGCTCCCCAGGTCCCCTTCTGGGTCTGTCCCGGCCACATCTGCTGGCTGAGTTTGGGACTCAGTTTGGGCCTGGTCCCCATTGGAGTTCAGGGTTTGAGGTGCAACCTGTTTGGGGTTCTCAGAGCTTGCTGCCCCACCCCCTCCGGGTCACTCTCTGGCTCCCCATGTTCTTGGGATTGAGCTTTTTCCACCCTCCCGTTCAAAACCCATTTGTTTATTGCATTCCCCACCAGCATCTGATCCTTTGCAGTTTTGGGGAGCACGGCCACCTTGATTTGTCCCTTCACCCCCTCCCATTCTAACTCCACCTCAGCTGTGGGGGTTTCAGTTTCGTGTCCTGCGTAGTTAGAGATGTAGACCTTGTGGGGTGTGTGACCATAACCATGTCAGCCCCATTATCAACTCGGCCCACACAGGACACGTTGTTTATTTTGGCTGGTCTGAAGAGGTGTGCGCTTTTTGTGGGTGGTTCTTGGAGTGTGTAACAGATATAATCCCCTGTGGGAGTATCTGTTTTCACTGAGGCCAAGTCAGCCTCAATCGTAGACCTGGTTTGGTCCCCAGTTTTCCTTGACTTGGGGCAATTTTTTGCTATGTGTCCTGACTGGTTACAGGAATAACAGTTTCTGGAATTGGTCTGTGGGTTGTGGGGCCTGGGGGATCCCTGGTTCTCGCCACCCACGTTTTCATTTGGTTTGTTCTGGGTCGGGTTACCCTTCTCAGAGTGGAGAGGTTTATACCCATTCTGTTTGTGGTAAAACCCTTGTTTGGGCTTTCCCCTGTTATTTGGCTTCTTTTCCCCATAAGCTGAGATAGCATTTGCAGTAAATTCGTCTGCCCTCCTCCCCGCCTCTTTCATATTCATGATCCTCTGATTAAGCAAGTGTGCTTTTAGGTTAGGGCTGCAAAACATTAAAAAATTGTTCTAGTACTACAAGATCAATTATTTGGTCCCCAGTAGCATTCCTTCATGCATTTAACCATTTCACCTCACTGTTTCAATGTATTACAAACATCAGAATAAGACATACCATCTACCTTTTTAAAGTTGTGTAGTTTCTGGCGAAAGGTTTCTGGGGTGATGATCATGTATGCTTCAAGAACTGCGTTTTTGAAGTCATTGAAAGTCACTACTTGGTTTTCCTCTGCTTTTGTGTTGTACACGCTTCTTGCTTTCGGTGGGATCTTGGGTAACAATAACTGGATCCACATGTCGTTGGGAATCTTTTCTTGTCGAAATATGTATTGTGCTGTGGTGAAGAAGTCATCAATGCACTGTCATCATACTGAGGTATGAGGAGTGCATAGTCTCGAATCCTGCGTCTTCTGTCGCTATCAGCGTTGCCTCCTGAAGGGAGTTGAGGTTCCATTCCTAGGTCCTTCTGTGTCTTCAGGAGTTCAAGTTGATGTAGCCTCTGCTTTTCGTTCTCCTCCTCTCCTTTCTTTTTCCTTCTCCTCCGCTCTCATTTGCTCTAGTCTGAGCTCATGTTCCATTCTCATTATGGCCAGCTCAACTTCTGCGTTTGAGCCATGTCCCTGGTTGTCTCCAGGTCCTGCATCTGCTGGTTGTTGGTCAGTTGGAGGGGATTCTTGAGGCGGTTTTTGAAAATCATCTCCATTCCAATCTATGTCCATCCTCTCAAATTCGTGTATCAGCTGCTTAAGTTGTTGTTTAGTTTTCCCCTGTGCTTGGAGGCATCTGTCTTGTGCTTCCTTTATCAATTCTGCCTTCAGGAGCCTGGAGAAACCCTTTAGCAGCCCTATTTTGATACTTGCCCTGATGCCCGAAATGAAAACTAAAACAACGAACACTGCACACTCTGGTCAAAGATTTGCTTATTCCACTCTTAGAGTTCCAGAAGGCGCTGGCAACTCACTCTCTTCAGATTTGGGATTTACTCCCTCCAGAGGATACCACTAATTTGGCTATCTTCCTATGCTTTTCTACACACTGGTACGCAATTCTGAGCGGAACCCTTCTCGTTGGGCGCCACTGTCATGGGGTTGGGGTCCACTACCCCACTTTTCTGGGTTAGGTGACTCAGTTTCCCTCACTTGCAGCCCATCTGAATCAGTTCTCTCTCTAGCTGATTCAGTCCTGCAAAGAGGCAACACTTTTGTCACCCAAGTTCCAGAGGCTTCCTGTTCTCAAACTCTCTCTCTCGGTTCACAAGTGCTTGAGGACACAAGATACTCAGACTGTGTTCCCCAATGTAAGACAACAGTAAGGACTTCTTAGTATAGAAGAAAGTTCATTGATTACATAAACAAAAATAGTTTGAACGCAGAGTGACAAATAAAACAAAAGTAAATAATGCAATCCTAGTCTGTTTTGAGTAAGTCCCTAGTCAAGATCTTACCCTACAAAAGTCCATTTCTCAGCCAGATGTAGTGAGGCTGGGCTCTTGTCCTTAGGCTCCTTAGCCAGCAAAGTTCCTTCTCCCAACTGAACTTGGAGGGAAAAAAATCTCCCCCTCTTAAATATCTTTCCAGCTTTCTTTGTGTGACTTTCCTGCCTGGAGAACTCTGCTTCCAGACATGTAGGCAGGAAGAGATCCATTTGCAACCGAATGGTTTCTGTCTGGCTCCTGCAGAGGTGTTGCCAGGCTTCTCCGAATACACATTTGGCCTGGCTTTGTCTCTCTCCATTGAATGAAGTGAGTTTCCAGTTCTCAGCTTTTACATTATATACATGTCTAACCTTTACTTTTACATATTTGTTAGACCTGTAGTCTAGTATCTCTGTCTGACAGTTTGCTTCTTTTCCCCCGAACAGGTTAAAACAATCTGTCAGAGAAATACACAACCCCCTGCTCAGTGTGTTTGGAATAAGCCAACCACAAAAAAGAAAGATTTTAACACAATGGAAAGAAGGTTTTTCGCAGGCAGACTAGCCACCTCTCTGTGGAGTCCCAACAGATTCAGAGCAACCCAAGAGGAGTTAAGGGTTTGTCCATATGGCTCATTTTTCAGGATTAGGCCTTTGGTTAAGTGAATAGCTGGAACAGGTCTCAGGAAAGGAAAGTCACCTTTGGGCTAATGAAAGGCACACTACATTAATCTCCAAGGATAACTATTCCCAACACTGGTATAGGATAGTGGAGTCTGGAACTTAATATAAATGTGTCTTATCAATCGTAACTTCAGGACTGCTACCCTGGCACAATAACGTTCTTGTTACAAATTAACTGTTCTTCCTCAGCTATTGCTTATCTGCCATGAAATGAGGACTTCAAGCACTTCAACAAGGAAATGGTAAGGTTTCATTGCAGTGCCTGGCCTGCAAGTAAATAAGCCTGCATCATGCACTGAAGTATTATTTTCCATTAGCTACATTGATGCTCCTCAGTAAACCAGTAAGGAATCTCTAGACCAATAATATGGTTGGGATGAGGATGAGGACTATTCCCCGCACCCCGCAGCAATGGAAGGATCATCAATATGCTCTGCTAAATGAAGACACTGACCTTTTCTGTGCTTACAGTGCCAGCACAGCAAGATCCTTGCACTTAATTTCTACTGGCTTCCAAAGCACTTTGGATCAGGCCTCGTATGCCTAAAAGACCGTGCTCTATAATGAAGAGTGACACTGCTCTAGCCATCAGACTAATCACTAACTTCTCCAGTTCACATTCCAGGCTTCTAGCTGGAAGAGAAATAACCCATTTCATGAATTCTGAAAAGAGCTTCTAATTAAGGATCAATAAATATCTGAACTTTGAAAATGAGCTGCCTCTTGATGCCCAATCAATATTTTGAAATTCAAATGTTATATAAACATGGGGGGAAATTAAAATTTAAGTTTATGAAAGCTTCTAATTTATGGAAACAAGGCAGCCTAGTCAGAGATTAACAATTTGAGTACGTATGAGTTTGAGAAAGAAGTCTGCATATAAACTACTGACATCACACTATACTGCTGGTCTGCATGTGCATAATTTCCAAAATTCAATTCATGTTAAATCAGTTTCAACAGTGACCATATTCAAAACAGCTTAACAACTGGTTTTCGCCTAGCTTAGCTCTACTGGCAGGTCCAAGCCACTCTCTTGCCTTTAGTCGGGTAAGGAGCCACAGGTCCGTGGCTAGTTTTTACGTGGCCCCTTTCCAGTTCTTAGATCTGGCCTCTAGATCGAGTTCCTAGCCCCAAGCACTGAAAGACTGAGCTAAGGGTAAGGGAGCAGAGATAAGGGCATACACACAAGTATAGGGGATAGATCCATGGCACAGATCCATGATCCAGACCCTCTTCTTCCTGAGCACATCCCTTAAGCATCTCTGCCTCCAACTTGTGTGTGGCCCTTGGAGCTTGTACTAATTGTCAAAGTGGCCCTGAGAGGGAGAAAGGTCACCGCCCCTGCTTCAGTCATATGGTTGATAAGAAAAAGGAAAGCCTTCAAATGACAGCCAGGGCACATGGCTTTTCTATCATCCTATTCAGGAGATGTAACGCTGGGCATTTTTACACACACCTTAAAGTGCTGGTCTTTCAATCTTCTGGGTTTACAAGTCCACAAGTAAGTTCTGGATGCATTCTTCACACACACACAGCCCTGAGGCAGCCAAAAGTAGCCGCAACTGTACACGTGAGGGGCTGCCATTGCCTGGAGCAAAGCAGTTTACCAGAACTTTTTACACACAAAAGTTCTGGGAGGAGTTCTATGCAGAATTTCAAAGAGTCAGATGTTTAAGATCTGGGTGAGTGATTTAGAAACACAGAAAGTTAAGGATGTAACAGTAAACATGCAGGAGAAATGTGTGTGTAAAAACACCCGCTGTCACAAACAATTATGCTGAAGGGATTCAAGTATTTTAATCTTGGAAACCATTTAGCTGGATTCATGTTTAAATGCTACTATGTGTCAAGGACAATAGTGGGCTCTTCACATGTAGGTGTTTTACCTTATCCTGCTTGCTGTACATTTGAAGCGTCAATTTTCTCCCTCCTTGGCCTTTCCTTATTTCAATGCAACCTGCAATTCATTTCAGACATAATTGCTATGGGCAATCTTTTCAATATTAAAAACTGATTTTTTGCACTACTCCAATAAAGTAAAACAACTCTTATGGATTGCAGACAGATGATGCTCTTGTAGGATTTAAACAAAAAGAAAAGTAAAAATTACACTTGCATTTAAATTATGCCCATTTCTTTATTTCGTTTATTTTTCATTCACCGCAGCTATACTTCATTGAAAACAGTTTGCTGTAAATTCAATTTACCTCTAAGTTCAAATGTATTGAAATGGCATATACGTTTTCCTTTAAAAATGCAATGAAAGCATATATGGGGAAAATTCCTAAATTAGTTGGCATGATTATGCAGGGTCATTGCCCAAAGTCACATCTGGTAACTCTTATTAATATATGCTTTGAATACTAATGAAACACACTTCTAAATTCAGTGATAAAATTAATATTTTAAAGAGACTTTTTTCTTTTTTAGAAAATAAGAACCCAAAGGTGATACAAATTCTGCAGACTTTCATTTAAGTGTTTCTGTGCCATGGCTGGATTTCCAAGAGACATCAAAGGCTTTAAACACTAAAGAAACCTCAAAATAGAAGACTAATCTCACTTTAGCTACTGTAGAAGAAGAGTGAAATTATGTATTAGTCAGGGCTGCAAAGCTGCTTTCTTCAAGACAGGCTAATTTAACTGGCAATGTATCACCTTGCCAGCTGATTCTGTTCAAGAAAGGGGCACATACATTATCAGATGAAATCTAAAATATATATCACTTCACCTCTCACAGCTAGATTCCTATTCTTTTTACATCCTTTTCATGTATAGTACCCTTTTGCCTCAAAGCTACAGACAAGCACAAACAATATTTCACTTGCATCACAGCTAGGCTGCCTGTTTTTCCTTCTTAAAACTGAAAATGAATATACTCAGCATCTTCAACTCTATAAATTCAGATAAAGTAAAGGTTCTCCTGGCTCCAATGAGCTTCTTTCCTTTTAAATAAAATGAAAGGCTACAATGCTTATAAAGAAAAAAAAAAGAGAANCTGTATTTCCTTTTGTCTGTCAGGAGCAGCCCAATTCCCCTCAGGGTCTTGCACGGTCTCATAAGCTGCAGCGTCTCCCTGCTCCTTCTCTGGTAAGATAGAGACACAACGTTCACCCTTAGAACCATGCTCTTGCCCCTTTAGGACTACAGGCTGGGTTTCTGACCTCATTTGCTGCATTTTTATCACTGGGAAAGAGACACCAGTCCCTCCCCCCTTTAAATTAGGTACGGTTTCATTCTTAGCTAGTTCTAACCTGAAATCTGCTTGTGTTTCAGTCAGGTTTTTACTTGCGAATGCTAACCTTGGGTCTGTGTCTTGTTCATCCCCATGCGGGTCAGAGCTCCCCAGGTCCCCTTCTGGGTCTGTCCCGGCCACATCTGCTGGCTGAGTTTGGGACTCAGTTTGGGCCTGGTCCCCATTGGAGTTCAGGGTTTGAGGTGCAACCTGTTTGGGGTTCTCAGAGCTTGCTGCCCCACCCCCTCCGGGTCACTCTCTGGCTCCCCATGTTCTTGGGATTGAGCTTTTTCCACCCTCCCGTTCAAAACCCATTTGTTTATTGCATTCCCCACCAGCATCTGATCCTTTGCAGTTTTGGGGAGCACGGCCACCTTGATTTGTCCCTTCACCCCCTCCCATTCTAACTCCACCTCAGCTGTGGGGGTTTCAGTTTCGTGTCCTGCGTAGTTAGAGATGTAGACCTTGTGGGGTGTGTGACCATAACCATGTCAGCCCCATTATCAACTCGGCCCACACAGGACACGTTGTTTATTTTGGCTGGTCTGAAGAGGTGTGCGCTTTTTGTGGGTGGTTCTTGGAGTGTGTAACAGATATAATCCCCTGTGGGAGTATCTGTTTTCACTGAGGCCAAGTCAGCCTCAATCGTAGACCTGGTTTGGTCCTCAGTTTTCCTTGACTTGGGGCAATTTTTTGCTATGTGTCCTGACTGGTTACAGGAATAACAGTTTCTGGAATTGGTCTGTGGGTTGTGGGAAGTGTGTGCTCTTTGGGGCCTGGGGGATCCCTGGTTCTCGCCACCCACGTTTTCATTTGGTTTGTTCTGGGTCGGGTTACCCTTCTCAGAGTGGAGAGGTTTATACCCATTCTGTTTGTGGTAAAACCCTTGTTTGGGCTTTCCCCTGTTATTTGGCTTCTTTTCCCCATAAGCTGAGATAGCATTTGCAGTAAATTCGTCTGCCCTCCTCCCCGCCTCTTTCATATTCATGATCCTCTGATTAAGCAAGTGTGCTTTTAGGTTAGGGCTGCAAAACATTAAAAAATTGTTCTAGTACTACAAGATCAATTATTTGGTCCCCAGTAGCATTCCTTCATGCATTTAACCATTTCACCTCACTGTTTCAATGTATTACAAACATCAGAATAAGACATACCATCTACCTTTTTAAAGTTGTGTAGTTTCTGGCGAAAGGTTTCTGGGGTGATGATCATGTATGCTTCAAGAACTGCGTTTTTGAAGTCATTGAAAGTCACTACTTGGTTTTCCTCTGCTTTTGTGTTGTACACGCTTCTTGCTTTCGGTGGGATCTTGGGTAACAATAACTGGATCCACATGTCGTTGGGAATCTTTTCTTGTCGAAATATGTATTGTGCTGTGGTGAAGAAGTCAACAATGCACTGTCATCATACTGAGGTATGAGGAGTGCATAGTCTCGAATCCTGCGTCTTCTGTCGCTATCAGCGTTGCCTCCTGAAGGGAGTTGAGGTTCCATTCCTAGGTCCTTCTGTGTCTTCAGGAGTTCAAGTTGATGTAGCCTCTGCTTTTCGTTCTCCTCCTCTCCTTTCTTTTTCCTTCTCCTCCGCTCTCATTTGCTCTAGTCTGAGCTCATGTTCCATTCTCATTATGGCCAGCTCAACTTCTGCGTTTGAGCCATGTCCCTGGTTGTCTCCAGGTCCTGCATCTGCTGGTTGTTGGTCAGTTGGAGGGGATTCTTGAGGCGGTTTTTGAAAATCATCTCCATTCCAATCTATGTCCATCCTCTCAAATTCGTGTATCAGCTGCTTAAGTTGTTGTTTAGTTTTCCCCTGTGCTTGGAGGCATCTGTCTTGTGCTTCCTTTATCAATTCTGCCTTCAGGAGCCTGGAGAAACCCTTTAGCAGCCCTATTTTGATACTTGCCCTGATGCCCGAAATGAAAACTAAAACAACGAACACTGCACACTCTGGTCAAAGATTTGCTTATTCCACTCTTAGAGTTCCAGAAGGCGCTGGCAACTCACTCTCTTCAGATTTGGGATTTACTCCCTCCAGAGGATACCACTAATTTGGCTATCTTCCTATGCTTTTCTACACACTGGTACGCAATTCTGAGCGGAACCCTTCTCGTTGGGCGCCACTGTCATGGGGTTGGGGTCCACTACCCCACTTTTCTGGGTTAGGTGACTCAGTTTCCCTCACTTGCAGCCCATCTGAATCAGTTCTCTCTCTAGCTGATTCAGTCCTGCAAAGAGGCAACACTTTTGTCACCCAAGTTCCAGAGGCTTCCTGTTCTCAAACTCTCTCTCTCGGTTCACAAGTGCTTGAGGACACAAGATACTCAGACTGTGTTCCCCAATGTAAGACAACAGTAAGGACTTCTTAGTATAGAAGAAAGTTCATTGATTACATAAACAAAAATAGTTTGAACGCAGAGTGACAAATAAAACAAAAGTAAATAATGCAATCCTAGTCTGTTTTGAGTAAGTCCCTAGTCAAGATCTTACCCTACAAAAGTCCATTTCTCAGCCAGATGTAGTGAGGCTGGGCTCTTGTCCTTAGGCTCCTTAGCCAGCAAAGTTCCTTCTCCCAACTGAACTTGGAGGGAAAAAAATCTCCCCCTCTTAAATATCTTTCCAGCTTTCTTTGTGTGACTTTCCTGCCTGGAGAACTCTGCTTCCAGACATGTAGGCAGGAAGAGATCCATTTGCAACCGAATGGTTTCTGTCTGGCTCCTGCAGAGGTGTTGCCAGGCTTCTCCGAATACACATTTGGCCTGGCTTTGTCTCTCTCCATTGAATGAAGTGAGTTTCCAGTTCTCAGCTTTTACATTATATACATGTCTAACCTTTACTTTTACATATTTGTTAGACCTGTAGTCTAGTATCTCTGTCTGACAGTTTGCTTCTTTTCCCCCGAACAGGTTAAAACAATCTGTCAGAGAAATACACAACCCCCTGCTCAGTGTGTTTGGAATAAGCCAACCACAAAAAAGAAAGATTTTAACACAATGGAAAGAAGGTTTTTCGCAGGCAGACTAGCCACCTCTCTGTGGAGTCCCAACAGATTCAGAGCAACCCAAGAGGAGTTAAGGGTTTGTCCATATGGCTCATTTTTCAGGATTAGGCCTTTGGTTAAGTGAATAGCTGGAACAGGTCTCAGGAAAGGAAAGTCACCTTTGGGCTAATGAAAGGCACACTACATTAATCTCCAAGGATAACTATTCCCAACACTGGTATAGGATAGTGGAGTCTGGAACTTAATATAAATGTGTCTTATCAATCGTAACTTCAGGACTGCTACCCTGGCACAATAACGTTCTTGTTACAAATTAACTGTTCTTCCTCAGCTATTGCTTATCTGCCATGAAATGAGGACTTCAAGCACTTCAACAAGGAAATGGTAAGGTTTCATTGCAGTGCCTGGCCTGCAAGTAAATAAGCCTGCATCATGCACTGAAGTATTATTTTCCATTAGCTACATTGATGCTCCTCAGTAAACCAGTAAGGAATCTCTAGACCAATAATATGGTTGGGATGAGGATGAGGACTATTCCCCGCACCCCGCAGCAATGGAAGGATCATCAATATGCTCTGCTAAATGAAGACACTGACCTTTTCTGTGCTTACAGTGCCAGCACAGCAAGATCCTTGCACTTAATTTCTACTGGCTTCCAAAGCACTTTGGATCAGGCCTCGTATGCCTAAAAGACCGTGCTCTATAATGAAGAGTGACACTGCTCTAGCCATCAGACTAATCACTAACTTCTCCAGTTCACATTCCAGGCTTCTAGCTGGAAGAGAAATAACCCATTTCATGAATTCTGAAAAGAGCTTCTAATTAAGGATCAATAAATATCTGAACTTTGAAAATGAGCTGCCTCTTGATGCCCAATCAATATTTTGAAATTCAAATGTTATATAAACATGGGGGGAAATTAAAATTTAAGTTTATGAAAGCTTCTAATTTATGGAAACAAGGCAGCCTAGTCAGAGATTAACAATTTGAGTACGTATGAGTTTGAGAAAGAAGTCTGCATATAAACTACTGACATCACACTATACTGCTGGTCTGCATGTGCATAATTTCCAAAATTCAATTCATGTTAAATCAGTTTCAACAGTGACCATATTCAAAACAGCTTAACAACTGGTTTTCGCCTAGCTTAGCTCTACTGGCAGGTCCAAGCCACTCTCTTGCCTTTAGTCGGGTAAGGAGCCACAGGTCCGTGGCTAGTTTTTACGTGGCCCCTTTCCAGTTCTTAGATCTGGCCTCTAGATCGAGTTCCTAGCCCCAAGCACTGAAAGACTGAGCTAAGGGTAAGGGAGCAGAGATAAGGGCATACACACAAGTATAGGGGATAGATCCATGNTGGACCAATTACTGATAGTAAAACATTTTTTATTTAAGGGCATGATAAGCTGTGATATTAAGGGCATGATAAGCATTGGTATGTTAAACTTAAAATGTGAGTCAACTCATTAATAGGTAGAACACGGAGTTTGTCAGTCTTGGTATTAAGAGGCAACGCTGGTAACTGCTCCAGACAGAAAAACAGTTTATTTATTCTCATCTTCTGTCTGTGGATCACAGCCCACTGTTTTTATTAATTCAGAATAGACTACTGATATTAGATCAGTTTTCAAGTTAAGAAATAAACAAAGATAAGAGCAAAAATATAACTATTACCCAAGAAGTGAATTTCCTAATACAAAAGTTAATATATATGTATATGTAACATCAAAAATATGAACGAAGGTGCTCCTTTAACTCAACTTTTGTTTAGTATGAACCACAGAGGGTATTAACAAACATGACGGCAACCCGCTTAAGCCAACTGCGTCCCACAGACCATCATCATGTTTGTTGGAGCCCTTGCAGATATTTGCCCCTGATTTCTCCCAGGCATGTAGTGGCTAGCTTGGGCTGTGATCCGACACACACATGGAGTCACAGTCCAGGCTACCATGTGCCAGATCAGTCCAGAGCAGCCTACAGTGGACTATAGAGTTTGTTAGACCCTTCCATGGCCTGGTTTATTATATTCACAGCTTTCTACACCACAATGATGTTTCTAAGTATATTTTATGATAATTTGGGGGGCATTTAAGTTTCTTGTTGTGGAAGGATAATTTTTAATGTATATTTGAGACTTTTTTGCATTATTAAGGATTTCATATGCTTTACCCACACTTTTCTTTTCTTCTTTTCAATAGATTCATTATCAGTACATGGTTGTATGCACTTTAAAATTGGTATAGTCTCCAAAAGGTCATTTTGATATTATAGAGCGGCGATAGCTGCCCTATAGTTAAGGCGAGCAGCATGCTGCATTGTAAGGTGTGAACGTTCTGTGTTCCCCAAATTTGCAATAGTAGGAGCTGGTGGTTTGTTAATTTGTATGTATGTTGGCATGAGTTAGGGGATGTTTGTGTATAAATTTGGTGCGAATCTGTTGCTTAAGTTTGAAGTTATGGGTGTTTCTTGTGCCGTGATTTTTTCAGGTTTTTTTTTTTGGTGACGTTTACGTTGACTAGGCTTGCATGGTGCATTTGTTTTCTGTATTGCTGAGATAGAAAAATCAGATTTGGTTTTCTGTGACCGCTTTTGGGGGTGGCTGCTGTGTGTGCACTGCAGTTTTTGTTTTCTACCTTGTTTAAATTGCTGTTTTACTCTATGGGTGGAATTTTGCTGGTTTTGTTTGGGATGATGTGTTTGTGTGTGTTATCACTGGTTGATGTGGGGTGTTTATGATGTGTGTTGGTTTGTGAATGGATCTGTCAATGTTCTAGAGTTGAATACTTGAGTACTAAAGTTGTACTTGAGTTCATTATTTGGTTTCCCATTTTTGGCTTGGCTTAGTATGTGGTGTTGAATGTACATGGTGGTTAATGTTTTTTTTCTGCATTAAAGTTGTGACATTGTTGAAGTTGGGTGTAAGGCTACGGGTATAGAGCTTATCCTTAAGAGAATACATAAAGGTACAGGTATAGAGCTTCGGATATAGAGCTCATCCTTGAGAGAAGGATTTGGAACAGAGGAGAGGCAAGGAAGTTTGAAAAATCTGTTAGGGTTACTTGCTTGTACACAATTGTTCGAATCTGTTAATCACAATCACAACGCCTTGATGGTTGACACTACAAAAGTATGTCTAAACAGCTCAGGAAACGCTAACTTTCCTGCTAACAGAAAAATAAACTTTTGGTTTGATAATGCAACCAATAGTTTCAATTGTAAGACACTGTACGAAAAGTACAGAAACCATTATCAAAACAGTATAGAACAATTTAAGAAACCATTATGATCTATAAAGCCCTATACGGTCTTGGCCCCTCATACCTTAGGGACCGCCTCGCCCTTCGCGCCCCAGAGCGGCTCCTGCGGTCTGCTGGGGGTGCCCTCCTGGAGGTCCCCCGTGTTAAGCGGGGGGCCACGATGGAGCGAGCATTCTCGGTGGTAGGACCGCGGCTGTGGAACTCCCTGCCGGAGGAAGCTCGCCTGGCCCCAAGCCTTTTAACATTTCGGCGGAACTGTAAGACCTGGCTGTTTGCCCAGGCCTTTGGGAGGGAGGGTGGGGAGGGATGTTTTTAATCCCCCACCCATTTATTTATTTGTTTTGCTAGCCATGTTTTATATGATGTATTTTATATTTATATTTTAAATTGAATTTTAATGTTTTATTATTGTTGTGAGCCGCCCCGAGCTGCATTGCAGGAGGGGGCGGGATATAAATCTGTAAAATAAATAAATAAAAAAAATATAATATTACAGAAAACTCCCAATATACAAAACTAATATGAAACAAAAAAACAACAATACAAAACAAAGGAACATTTTAAATTTAGAGGTTGGAACAACAAAAAAAGCTGAACTTCATGGATAACAAAAACCTTGTCAAGAATGTTTCCGATTGCCAGAAATGGGGTCAGGAAGGAATTTTAACCTACTATAACCTTTTTTCCCTACCCTAATGTAGATTTTTTGGTGTTTTTTTTTTTTAATAGGGGGGTTTTTTTCCGCAAAAAATTCTTTGGAATTCCACAAAAAAGCCCTTTTCTCTTTTTTTTTTTTTTCAAGAAAACAAAAATCCAAACAAATAATAAAAATATTTGGGTACCAAATGAGTTTCTTTTTCTCATATTTTAGAATAAGAATAGAAGTACGTACTGCAGTAAGTACTGCAATGAGTGTTGAATAAGTATGAGTGTTGAATGTGTGTGTGTCTAACTAACCAATGAATGAGGGGGAGAACCATAATTAGATACATCACAGGATAAGAAAAATGAGTTGCCCTTCACCAGCCAAAAATTGATTTTGCTGGTCTCCAACCAAAGTGTACTGCAGGGAAGTGATTCAGGTGCCAACGCAGCAGAAGGCAATAAAACCAAGAGAAAAAAACAAACTCGTGATACGTTTAAAAAACAACAGGAAATTTACCAACCAAAAACCTCCGGTTTAAGTGACAGTTAAGGTTCGCACAATTTTACAGACCAAAAACCTCCTGGCCAGGAAACATTTCTTGCATCCATAAAGAAAACCACCAAAACAAACATTCAACTAAGCACCACAAAGTAAGGAAATGGAAGACTAAGGCTCATCCATCATATTCCTAACCAAAAACACACCAGAGTAAGAAATCGCCTTTACTCACCCCCATGCATTCCACCAACAAGGATACACACTAGTAAGCATCTCACTTACAAGTGTACACAAAACATACAATGCTGCCACTCCCTCACTCTCACCCCCCAAAAAGCAAGAAGCCTACAGAAACAACACACAGCTAGAGATGAGGGAAGACTCATCACCCAGTTAATGGCAGAGAAAGCCATAGTAGAGGAACAAAACAAAAAAATTTAAAAAAAGAATCAGTAGAATATATCCTGTAGTCTACTTTGGCACGGCAAGTTAAGGCGATTTCTTACTCTGGTGGGTTTTTGGTTAGGAATATGATAGATGAGCCTTAATCTTCCATTTCCTTGCTTTGTGGTGCTTAGTCGAATGTCTGTTTTGGTGGTTTTCTTTATTTGTGAGGTTTTTTGGTGAGTAAATTGATGCAAGGAATGTTTCCCGGCCAGGAGGTTTTTGATTTGTAAAACTGTGCAAGCCTTAACTGTTCACTTAAACCGAAGGTTTTTGGTTGGTAAATTATATTATAATTTTCCTGGCGATGTTATGATATCAAGTATGTTATTTTTATTTTTAGATTCCCTTGAGGAAGAAGCGTCTTGTTCAAAATGCATTGGGTTTTATAATTGTTTATTATCTTCATTGTCACAGTAAAGTTGTTATAATATTTCCAGTAGCATTTTTGCTTACTTTTGTAGTGACTGCAACTAATCTGACCCTTTTGCTGTGGTGTTGTCAGCTCTGCTCCTAATCATGCTGATGCAGAAAGGTCCTAAACGAATATAAATAGACAGCCTTTACTTGGGAATCAGCTGCCACTTTTCATGCTGTGAGCATATACTTAAAAATTTATTAACAGCCAATATAATACATGGCTTGAAGAATAGAGAGAGAGAGATCTGAGGGAGAAGGCTAAAGAAAAATCTAACCTCACCTTCAATCTCATTTTATTTTTAAAAAAATAAAATAAAAAATAAGTGAGAGGGGTAGTGGCTATTTCACTTTTTAAAAAATTAACCAAAACCAATTGTGTAAGACAGTACTTTCAAGAAAAAATGTAAATGGTTGTGTATCTATTTCTTTCTATAGTTATCTTTTGCAAAATCCTAAGAACAAGCAGTTCCTTATTGCTACTGCCCTATTTATTTCTGTGCACACACAGTAACAGCATAAAATTTACTAGTGGCAAAATATTTTAATGTATACATCAATATAAAGTTACTTATGCAGCAGTGAAGACAGTGGGTGCAGCCATACGAGATGCCTACTGTGTCTTGGGTAGCCATACCCCACAATGAAGTACATTGTGTGGCTGCCAGATGTTCCCCTGCTGTTGGGTGGGGTGGGCAGCTGGCTGCTACGTGCTGCATCCTTGGAAAAAGGCTGAGGACACCACGCGTACCAACCTTACCCAAAATGGGGGTACGGCTGCCCAAGGCATGGCAGCTCGTGTGCCTGGTCACTGTCTGCCCCACCACACGGTAAGGTCCACTGTGGGGTTTTGAGTGGAGGCAGATTGCTTCAGTCCCATATGGGCCACATCACAACCAGGGGCAGGATAGCGGTTGGGCCAAGGGAGGGAGGCAGGGCAGGGCCAAACGTCTGCTCATGTGGCTGGTGCCTCCACCCGCCCCATGGAGGTCTGACAGCAGAATGGTTTCCCCACCTAGGGGACATCTGCCCTGCTCCCTGTGCTGGCCCTGCAGTGTGGCGGCTGTACTTGCCCACCATGGGGCCACCTGGTGATCAGCCCCTCCACAGCTCATGTGGCTGCACCCAGCAAAATAATTTCTATTCCCTTCTTAAAACACAAGCTTTTGAAAGTGGAACCTGTAATTTGGGATCTCCCGCTACTACAGTTAGTGGCAAACACTATTTTGGAACTTGAAGAAATAAAGAATCGGGCACCATCACCAGAACTACATACCAGAGGTTCCCAAACTGTGGGTCAGAACGTCAAGTGGATTCATGCCACCCGTGGGTGAAGTTGCAGCCCAAATGATGAACAATGCACTTTGTATTTCTTTGTTGTTGTCTAGAGACCCAGAATTATATTTAATACATGGTGTCATGCAAGCAAGATTTTGGGAACTACTGTGATAACTAGTACTGTCCAAATCAAAAAGTAAGTAAAATGGAAAGAAAAAAAAAAAAAAAAATATCTAAATATGTGCAGCATCTAAAGGGTTATTTGTTACACCGGCAGATGCAAAAATTTAAAGCGAAAAGGTAGTTTGCAATTTGACAGCATACCTTTTACTCACATTAGTTAGCATCATGACATATCAACAGTTTTACTCAGACCCCTCTCTCCCCTCAAAACAGCTAATTGAATGCAGAATTGCTACAAGTACTTGTACTTCTCTCTCATTAATTCCTCCATAACATTGCTACGATTCGCCCTTTTCTCTCTGTCTCCTGTGCCAAAACCCTTGTTCACACCATGGTCATCTCTTGCCTCGATTACTGTAACCTCCTTCTCACTGGCCTCCCCTTTCTCCCCTTATCTCCACCCAAAACACTGCTGCTAGGGTCATCCACCTCGCCCGTTGCTTCAA
>QEPC01014166.1:2211973-2251446 GCA_003113815.1 Sphenodon punctatus | reverse complement strand
AGATGCACTGGAAAAGCTTTAGTTTTAGTATCTCTTTCTTGAACTCCAGCTTTTGAATACTAAAAACTTTACTGTGTGGACTCTTGAATAGTATATACTGTATTAAGCATTTAACAAATCCAGGTTAATTCCCAAACTTTGCTGAGTTCATAGACATTTTGCCCCATTATGAAGTTTGGTCTGCTGATTCCTAGTGCTGGTCACAATATCCTCTCAGCCTAACCTACCTCACAGGGTTGTTGTGAGGATTCAAAGCGGTGTTATATGGAAAGTGCTCCGAGTGCCATGGCAGGGGCCGCTATATAAAATAAAAAATAAAGATTATGATTATGATTATGATTAATAAAATAAGGCTAGACCTTCCAAACACAACTGTGTGTGTTTATTCATGTCTGGTCATTTTCTTGCTGGTGAGAAAAGGTGATGATTTCCCATTCAGGGTCCCTGTACAGAGCAGTGGAAGAGGTGCACTTATGAACGAAGCCTATTACGAACACTAGAGAGAAGTAGTGAGCTTGAGAGAGAGAAAGCAAGCACAAGGTCACCTAAGAGGGAAAAGAATGGATTTTGAACTGGGTTGGGGAAAACTGAAAATAGCAGCATGGTAGGGGATGGAAGAGCCTGCAGCAACCTCCAATATTCTCTTTCGACCCCATCTGTCTTTCACCTCAATTATTGTGATCTTATCCTCATTAGTGTCCCCCTCTCTCTTTCTGCTTTTCATCTTCTGAACTCCATTCTATCCCCACTCTCAACTGGAGAAAAGAAGCTGGATGCTGTCTCCTCTTTATGTCAGCTGGGATTCAGGGAAAGGAACCTTCCCTCTGGCCCTTTTCAAACGGACGCCCCTGCCCCTCACCCACCTGTGTGGGTGGGGCATCCATTTGAACGCTGGTGCAGGGGGGATGGGTGGGCACCCGTGTGAGTGCTCTGGTCGGGGGTGCATGTGCACTCCCCCACCTCCCACGCACGGAGCAATGGGCACCAATGCCAGATGCTCTGTGTGTGGGGGACCATGGGAACACCCCCCCACGCACCTGCACCCGTTTGAAAAGGGCCTTAAACCACCTTTGTAGAAAGCAGCACAGCAGCTCTCAGTAGCCATGAAGAACACAGAGCCCGTGTGAATTTCAAGTGTTCAAAAAAAATCTCAGAGAAAATATTTGCTAGAGAGAAGACCAGAAAAAGGGGGGAAATTGTTATTTCACACACACACTCTCTCTCTCTCTCTCTCTCTCTCATACATATATATATATATACACATATATATATATATACACATATATATATATACACATATATATATATACACATATATATACATATATAAGCAAAAACATTTTTAAAACAGTAACTGTGACTACCTGCTTAATTTTCCCCCCCCCCAGAACTACCTGCTTAATAGAAAATAAACATATTAGGTACAGGTTCTTGGCATGAGATGAAGATTGCTAAAATTGAAACAGCCCCATGATTTGCAAGGGGGGGGGGGGGGACGACAACAAACCCACAAAACCCCACAACTCAAACCAAACATCAAATTTAAATATTTGATATGTTCAATTTTTCTCCAGAAGAAAGTAGATTACTAGGTATAAGAATAACTCTTCCTTTAGAGCTTATCTCATTATTTCTATAAGTCTTATGACTACTTAGAACAAAACCCTTAACCACAGACCAAATTCCCCAAACTCTTCAGCCAAGCAAACATGCTATAATCTGGGAATCTGCTTACCCAGTACTAGCACATGGCATTTATATCTTTGCCAGACCCTCTTGGCATCTGTGTAGGATACGTTGCAGTCCTCAGAAGTACATAAGCCATCTAAAGAATCTTCATGCAACAGTAATAATTTGGCCTTATTCAGAAGCAGAGCACTTGATTCACCTTATGGGCGGCATGCATTGAAAAAAACCACTACACTGAGCATTTCAGAACACAGAGGAGGAAAATGCCATACTAAAGCAATAATTTAAATGTATTTGAGACCAGAAATATCAGCCTACTGCACACACTCTCAGTTGCTAAACAGCTTCTCTTGTTCAGTACATAATCTTTAGTTTTAATGACAAAACATCTGTCTAACCCCACTGTCCCCCTCCTGCAACTACTCTAGGCACTGCATTTGTTGAGGGAAAATGCCCATAGCATAGGGATTGCTGTCTTTAATCAGGTGCTTTTATTGCATTTGGGGCTTTTTAAAACCATAAATGTTAGCTTGATTACAGCCCATGCTGCCGTCCACCCAATTGGGCCCAAGTGGGCTATAACATTTGTTATGGCCTGCCATGATCTGGTCTGGGTCCGCCATGGCTGGTTGCCATGGTGGGGGGTGGGGCGAAAGGCACAGTGTGCGGGCGGGGCCAGCTGGCTTCATATTCGTGCAGCTTCCTGCCCTCCTCAGCAGCCTGTCCGCCAGCATGTTTGTTGGCCAGCCAGACCAGTCAGGACCGTCCGTGTATCACTGACAGGTTCCCAAGATGACGGTGTTCTGCCGTCACTTCTGTTAACACCCCAAGTCATCATCCTCCTCTAAGGTTAGGTTCAAGGATCGGTCAGAGGATCCCAAACTGAGTCAGGACCTCAAGTGGAGTCATGATCCCAACTGATATTTCATATACTTTGCATGTCTTTTTTTTTTTTGCAGTGTCTGGGCATAGAATTATGTTTAACTCACAAAATAGGGTCGTGCAGGCAAAAAAGCTTAGATAACCATTGAGCTGGATACTTTACCTATATGGTCCCCACCATTGTAGCAAAAAGTCTATCAGGTTCTGGCAGTGCACTAATAGGGAGGCTATACAGAAAAGGTCATCCATCAAACAGCTGATGAAAACTGATTGTTGCTATTGCCAGTAAAGCAGCCTGAAAGCATAGAGCTATATGTTTGCTACAGTGCTGACTCGGACTGTCTTAATGGCTGCTCCCACCTGCTTAGACAATTTCTGCACTGCCAAAATACAAGTCATTTCATTTTTATTTGATTTGAGATATCTAGAGTTCTAGAAGACACATGCAACCTTTCTGAACATACTTTGAACTGTATACTCCTCAAGGCCAAAGAAGGGCTTGTTGGTTGCCATGCATGAAATCTCTTAATGCACAATTTTATAAAACTTAATGTTTCCATAGATACTGAATACTTGGAGGAAACGGGAACCAGAGTGGAAGAGGGGAAAACAAAATTGTCACTACTGGAGACATCTTGTAGCTTAGTGTAAGTTATCTCCCCCCTCTCCAAGTTCCTAAAAACAACATTAAAAGGCAAAGATTGGAGTGCAGGTCAAGTACAGAGGAGAAGAGACAGGTTTGTTGCAGAGTAATAACTGATTCGCAATCAGTAAGGACAAATGCAGCTGAAGGTTTAAAAACAGAACTTTACTTTAGCTTTCTCAGGCACAGATCCTTAGTTACATCTAGCTAGTAGTAAGACAAAATGGAGACAGACAATGAGAGGGAAGGGAAGAAAGAGTGGTTACACAAAGGCCATCTCCCTTCCATGTACACATAAACTTAGCAGTGCCATCTGGTGGCTCTATAGTCAATTACTGTTCTTAATACATCAGGCATTAACTTGTGGATGTTGCATATACCAACACCCCTTCTCAACAGACAGAAGTTAACCTACTATGCCCATTTTACTTAGTAGCTTTCGGTGGTGCTCTCCTGCTAAAGGTTTTGTCAGGGCATCTGCTACCATGTCTTCTGTAGGACAATATTGCATGTCTATAAGTCCTTGTTCTTGCGAGTCTCTTAGGAAATGATATTTCACGTCTATATGTTTGGTCCTCGGGTTTACTCTTTCCGTTTGTGCGAGTACAATACAGCCTTGGTTGTCTTCCAAAATTTGTATAGGGCTGTTCAGTTCTTTTCCCAAGTCTGTGAGCAATTGTCGTAGCCAAATTACCTCTTGACTAGCATGCGCGGCTGCAACATACTCGGCTTCTGTTGAGGAGAGTGCTACTGTGGTCTGTTTCTTGCTAGACCAACTGATGGGTCCCCCTCCTAGCAGAAATAGCCAACCACTGGTGGATTTTCTGTCAGAGCTGTCCCCAGCCCAATCTGCATCTACATATCCTGTCAGCTTACATCCAGAAGTTGCAGGTAGCTGCAGTTTAAGGTGTGCGGTTCCCTTCAGGTAGCGCATGACCCTCTTTACCGCATTCCAGTCTTTCTGACTTGGTGCTGATACTTTCCTGCATAGGATTCCTATTGCTGCTGCAATGTCTGGTCTAGTGATGGTGGCGATATACAATAGTTTCCCAATTGCGCTTCTGTATTGTCGGTTGTCTGGCAGTTGCATGCTTTGTTCTTCAGTCTCCTTCAGGTGGTTAGTTTCCATGGGAGTGCTTACTGCCTTGGCATCTTTCATTCCGAAGCTTTCTAGCAATTCTTCTATTTTATGCCTTTGGTTGAGGAGATAACTTCCTTTATCTTCTCTTTCTACTTGTATGTCTAGGTAATGTGTTATGTTTCCTAGGTCTTTTGTCTCAAAGTTTTGATTCAGGGTTTTCATTATTCCGCGGTCATCCCCTTCTTGCTCATAGCATATCAATATGTCATCAACGTAAATCAATATGAAAAACCATCTGTCATCCTGTTTCTTTGAATATAAGCAAGGATCCGCTTTACTTCTGATGAAATTTTCCTTTGTGAGTACTGTGTTTATTTTTGTATTCCATGCTCTGGCCGCTTGTTTGAGTCCATATATGCTCTTTTTCAACTTGCATACAAGGTCTGGTCTTTCGGTGTCTTTGAATCCTGGTGGCTGTTCCATGTAGATGTCTTCTTTTAGTTCTCCATGTAGGAATGCTGTTTTCACATCCAGATGTTTAACCTGCATTCCTTTCTCTGCTGCTATGCTCAGTAGTGTCCTGATTGTGGTGTACTTGACTACTGGGGCAAACGTTTCGTCATAATCTTCGCCATATTTCTGTGAGTATCCTTTAGCGACTAGTCGGGCCTTGTATCGTTCTGCCTTGCCTTCGGCATTGTATTTGATTTTAAATGTCCACTTACATCCTATGGTCTTTCTGCCCATTGGTAGTGTACACAGTGTCCAGGTTTGATTTTCATGCATGGACTTTATTTCTTCTGTTGCTGCCTTTACCCATTTGTTGTGTTCCCCTTCTGACATTTGTAAGACATCTTCCCATGTCGATGGCTCAGACAGTCTGTCGGTACTTGCTTTGTAGGACAGGCGGGTGGGTGGTTTGCCTTTATTTTCCCTGGTAGAACTTCTGATTTCAGCATCTGCAGGTGATCGGGTTTGTTCCTGCATCTCAGTTGAGCTTGTGCTGATTTCAACTGTTTGTTCCTTGGTTGCACTCAAGCGATACAGGTGTCCATCTGCATAGGCTCTGGCTAGGACCCTTGTCCCCTTTTGGATTGTGCATTCATTACCCTGGAACTTGACGGTGAGCCCTTTCTCTGTTAGGCGTTTAACGGATAGGAGTCCTCCCTCTAAGCCAGGTACATACAGCACATCCTTTACTGGTATTGCTAGTGTGCCTCCGTGTGGCTTGTTGCAACTTAGAATTCCTTCGCCAATACCTTCTGCAGTGATGCTGCTTCCATCAGCGAGGTATATCTCTTCTTTGTTGCTTGGGTCCAGTACCGTGAAAAAGCTCTTGTCGCTGGTCATGTGACTTGTGGCTCCAGAGTCGACACACCAGTCCTGTGATGAGTTGGTCTGTGTTGCTCTAAAACATCCACTCCACTGTTCTGTGGTTGTGTCACTGGTTGTAGCCTTGGCCCTTTGCTTAGACACTTGTGGAGATCGCTTTTGTTGTTCTGCCTTCCATATGGAGCAGTCTTTCTTTAGGTGTCCTTCTTTCTTGCACCGAAAACATGCCCTTGTTTCCTTCTTGTGCAATCTGTTGTCTGCAATTCTCAGGGCAGTTTCCTTATCCTGTTCCTGATTATCTTGCATGATTTCTTTCCTGCGCTGGAATTCATCCATGAGTCTCCCTTTTACAAATTCCAGTGTTAGTTCTGCCTCAGGCCTTGTCTCTAGGGCGTTTATGAGGGCGCTGTATGATTCAGGCAGGCTGCAGAGAAGTAAGGCCGCCACGTGGTTGTCTTTTATCTCTTCACCGATGCCTCGCAGTTGTGCTACCACTTCCAGCATTGAATTTATGTGATCCTGCATCTCCTTCCCTTTACCAAGTCTCATCTGGTACAGTTTCCTTAGGAGAAACAGCTTACTGTTCAAGCTGGTCCTTTCATGCAGCTTCTGCAGTGCATTCCACATGCCCTTTGCTGTGGCCTCCTCCCTTATGTGGATTAACTGGTCATCTTCTACTAGCAGGCTTATGGTTGCCTTTGCCTGTCTGTTCTTTCTGTCCCACACCTCAGGGTTTGCTGCAGGTCTGTCTGTGGTGATCACCTCCCACTGGTCATCTTTGGATAGGAGCATTTCTATTTTGAATTTCCACAACTGGTAGTTTGTGTTATTCAGCTTGCAGACTGAAAGCTTTAATTCAGAGCTGCTGGCCATGCTTGCTTCCCTCCCCTCAGATTGGGATTCTGGTTCTTCTACTCACTTACAGTTAGTAGGCTTCCTCTGGGAGTTTCCTTTGGGCCTCTTTTCCTTTCAGCTCACTTCCAGTCTTTAGAGTTGTTCTGGGCTGTTCTGAAGAGGTCTGGGCCCATAACCTGCTGCAGAGTAATAACTGATTCGCAATCAGTAAGGACAAATGCAGCTGAAGGTTTAAAAACAGAACTTTACTTAAGCTTTCTCAGGCACAGATCCTTAATTACATCTAACTAGTAGTGAGACAAAATGGAGACAGACAATGAGAGGGAAGGGAAAAAAGAGTGGTTACACAAAGGAATTCAACTGTAAAACCCCATCTCCCTTCCATGTACACATAAACTTAGCAGTGCCATCTGGTGGCTCTATAGTCAATTACTGTTCTTAATACAGCAGGCATTAAGTTGTGGATGTTGCATATACCAACAAGGTTAACATCTCAGTGAGTACTGTGACCCAAAATGACTACAGGAAGACCCTTTGTGCATGGATGCCCCCCCTTGCCCACGTGAGTGGGTGCTGTGGCGGGTGGGGCGGGGTGCGTGCGTGGTCCTCCCACCTCCACCCATTGCCCATGTACAGAGCAATGGTCACCAATGGCGGATGCTCCATGCGTGGAGGTTGGGCGTCCATGCGACCGGCTACCCACGCACTGCCCACCCCCCCTGCACCGCCGTCCCATTTGAAAAGGGATGAAGGCACATTCAATACCAATGTGCTTTTGGAACTTTAAGGCACAGGCAGCAATCAGAAATTAAGAGGAGACATCTGGCAGCAGGAGCTGACAAATCAACAAAGCAGTGCTCAAGAAAGCTTTGGCCAGGAACATTATTTTGGACAGTTGGAGACAGAGGACACAAGCTAGTCTAGCAGGACTGAGAAAAGGAGAGGAAACCAATGGGAGGGCTGGGAACCTGCAAACATATTTCAGCTAGATGACAGATGGGGTTCTGCTGAGGAGCAACTGCTGGAAGCAGGAAAGCTGGCAATAAGAAAGTAGCCTGGTAGCGACAATGTTCAGGGGCAGATCAAGCCGTGGGAGAAGCCGCAAGCACATGTGCGTACACATACACCCACCCACACGTGCACCTTAAATCTATTATTTCAAGTCTGAGTAACAATGGTAATAAAAGCATATAGAATTATGAGTCAAGCCTTGGCTTCTGTATGCTGCTGGAAGTACTGTTGGTAAGTGATTTATACATACAGAATTATGTGTTTTAAAAGCAGATGTGAAAAATTAGGAAGTGCTGCACAAGTACAGTGGGAAAGCAAGTTAAGTGGTTGTGCTCTTTCATTTCAGTCTTTGATGAAAAAAATGGTGACTTCTCCCAAACTTAAGCCACATTAAATACGGTTATTTCAAATTAATTATGTATTGCAAGTTGAATATACTTAATTGCTTAAGTTAGTACGACTGAAAAATTCTGATGACAGGCATGCTGGAGTTCTCATGCTGAAGCCCAACTGATAACTAAGAAGCCAGTTATAAATAATCTGGAACAGTTGGGAGTGACTGTTGTTTAGCACTTTCAGACAGACATTCAGGGCAACTGGCAGGGGCTTTGAAAGCTGTTTCCCATATTAGAATCATGACAGAAATAGAAAAAGAGGCTGCATTCCCTTGTCTTTTGCTAAAGTAGAACTCACTCAAAAACATGTTTAAAGTGGGACAGCAGACTGGCTTAGCCTCCCGAAATACATAAAGCATCTGATCCTAACTATTAAAAAGTTTCACGTTAATCTGTAATCACTATTAAGACAGTTATAGAAAAAGCTGCCCAACCATAGGGAGATTTAAGGTTTAAAAAGCCTGTTTTACCTGCTATCAGAAGCTACCATTAGACCTCTGACAAAAATAATTTAAATCAGCATAAGGTACTATTAAAGGCATGTTACAATTTTTAGAAACTGCATTCAAAAGCATATGTTCACTTTCTTTATCTTATTTACCCATGAGTACATACGTTACATAACCACGAGTCATTTTCTCTTGAGATACAAATGCCCTAAGTGGTATTTGCAGGGTAAGTATTACTCACAAAGCTATCTTGATTCAAGCATATTTTTTTTTAATAAAGTTGGGATAAATTTAGCTGTTTGCATATTAAAGAAAATGTATAAATATCTAGTAGAATGATAGTTCAGTGGCTAAACACACTGCAACATTCTGCCAAACTGGCCCCGGGGTTTCAAGAACTGTGAAGTTTTTTGGTTTTAGGGGAGCAGGAAGTTTTTGGAGACTATAATCAGAAATACCATATTTGCTTTTACAACATTGCTCCAGGTGAACTAATGGATGAGCTATGAAGTCATAACAACACTAGAAACAGAATACTATTTGACCTATGTGGTTTTGGGGGTCTATTGCTCTCACAACTTCAAAACTTTGGTTACACAATAAAAGTAGGCATGCACTAGCCAAGTAACTCTTTCCCTAGTCACCTTCTTCACTCTCAAAAACTGTCTAAATGACATGGGCTCCAGATTAAGTGGTTTGCGGCCATTATGTTTAACACCAGAAGCTGTAAAATCATTATTATTTACGCTAGTTCTCCCTCTGTTGCTAGCAGTGGTGCAGCTACCTTCTCACAAAGAATTCCCCAAACCAAAAAATGTAGGCATTGCCGAAATGCCATTTTCAGGCAAATGAGAAACCACCATGAGTAGAGACTTTAATGTAAACATGACTCTAAATTCACTGTTGAAAAAAATAAAGCAAACTGCATTTCCCCCTCCTTAGAACACAATGCATCTTACTGAAAAAAGTCTGTGCCCATTCTAGAGTCAAAGCCTGTCTTTTTAATGGATTACCATGCAGAAGACAGCATTTTTTGGTTCCAAACAGCCTGTGTAATTATATGTTGAGCTAATTACCTTTAGGTGGAAAATATGACTTGCTTTCAGCTTTGTGAGGCCAGTCCACCACAAGAGGTCCAAACCTACGAAAGCTGGCAGTGATTTCATCTACAAAAACAAACAAGGAACCTTAAAAAGAAAATCCAAAGTAGAAAAGTGACAGAATAAATATCCTTCTTTAAGAAAACAGAGACTTTTTATCTATTAACAGTAGGAAAAAAGTGAAAATTATGTGAATGTACAACATTTTATTCTATTTTATCTATTTATTTAAATTTCTATCTCATCCATCCCACAAAAAACAGTCTGAGCATAACACAGGCTTTTTATTTAAACGTCAGCCTCTACCAAACTTTCTTATTCAAAACTAAATTGGTTTCACTAGCAGTTTCACAATAAGACTAAAAGCTAAAACAAACACAGTCTGTTACAAGGGGGGGGGGGGGGGTGTTGCTCAAGGCACAGTTAACTTATGGAACTCATTGCCAGGAGATATTCAGACAGCCAATAAGCATTACTTGGTTCAAAGGAGGATTTGATAGGTTCTAGAGAATAAGCCTATAAATAGCTATTGGTGAAGTTGTTCAGGCGATGAGACCTCTGACTGCCAGGGTCTGCGACTCAACAGCAGGCAATAGATCACTTTACTGGGCTAGATGGATCATTAATCTGAACTGGTATGGTACTTCTTACATTTGTAAGATAAAGAAATGTCTGTATTAACAGTGATAAGTGTTAATAATTTTGCCAAGTTATTGGAAAAACAAAAAGCTTAACAGAGATCTGATATCTGAAGTGTCTCGTATATGGAGATTCAAAATGTGCTTTAGAATCAGTATTTGGATTTGACTATGACATAGAAAGAGGCACTACCTAGAAATTCTGTTCTAGTCTCAGAAATCTAAATTTTGATCTATTTCTGATTGCAACCATCAAGACCTGGTAAGCATTTTAAAGTTATTCCCTTAATTCTTGAGGCCTTTCACCTTACCTCCCTACTTCCTTACCCCATCCCCACTTTCAACAAAATAAATGTTTCCTAAGGCTACTCTACAGCAGTTTTTTCAGGGAAATACATGCCAGAAAAATTAAATTTCCAACTCCTATACAAGATTATTCTCTACTGAATACAAGCAAGTGCATCTGGTAGAGTAAAAGATTTATTCTACCTTTAAAATATGACCTTGTTCAACTCACTGATCCATGGAGCCAAATCATGCTTTATCTAACTCACAGGAGAAGACTAGAGGCCTTGCTTTTGTTCCTGAATGAACTGCTTACATGGAAACTCAAAGAAAACTCAGCAATTTTGTTCAACACATACCCCCAAGAGGGAGATGAGCATTACAGGAAAAAAATTAAGAGCACTCTTTCATTCTGTGTACAGCTCTCCGATTTATCAGAATCAAAGTTTGGTCCACTGTTCCAGCCGAAAATGTTATGAAGTTTATCTCTTCCAGAAAACTTAAGATGGAATAATACCACACCTAAACAGGGTTGGCCCCAGGCATGCACCACATGTGCGGCTGCACATGGCCTCGCGGCCAGCAGGGCCCTCATGCTTGCCTGGCTGGGAGGCAGGCTGCAGCCAGCTTCTCCCCCAATAACTTCTTCTGCCTCCCCTTCCTGGCTCCGGTCCCCATCCCTCACCTGCCACTCCCTCCTAGTAGCTGCTGCAGCAGCAGAACACACCTATCAAACTGGGAGACAAAACTGTTTGTACAAACAACGCCCCACGCGAGTGATCAGAAGAAGGTTCTTCGAGATGGCTCCCAACATTCTCACAACTGGGTTGTGTATGCTCACCCTATTCAAATAACAGACCACATGATGGTTTCGAGCCCCTCTAGTATAAAAGCACTCTCCCCCTCAGAATGACAGTTCCTTCCAACCCTTTCTAGGCATATAAGAAAAAAATTCCATGCAGGGCTGGAAAGGTGGGTATTTGTGAGAATGTTCAGAACCATCTCAAAGAACCTTGTTTACAAGGTAGCAACCTTCTGTTCTTCAAGTGGCTTCTCACAGGCCCTTTTTACATGGCTACGCCAGGTGGTGGGTCCGTGAGCGTGCCGGTGCATGGGCAGGGCATGCACACGGCTGCACAGACATACCCACTCACACACCCCCATCCACACCCACGGAGTAACCGCCGTTTCCCCTGGTTGTTCCGTGCGTGGGAACAAGTGGGGGGTGAGTGAGGATGCATGTTAAGCAGGTGCGCACACATTCCCACTCACCCCCCCCCACTCATTGGAAACCCATGGAGTAACCGCCGTTTCCCCCGGTTGCTCCGTGTGTGGGGACAAGTGGGGGGTGAGTGAGGATGCGTGTTAAGCAGGCGCGCACACACTCCCACTCACTATGGGTGCATGCACTGCGTCGTTCACACGGAGTTCCCCCACCCATGAACACGCAGATAAAATCTGCGTGTTCATGGGTGGGAGAGGCCCGTGTAAAAAGGGCCACATTCTCACAACTGTCTTACTTATATTACCTTAGGTAGGAATTTAGGATGTAAAGCAATATCTATTCTATCTTGGAAAATATGCAAATATGGTTCTGAGATTATTATGGGGGCTATTTCACTAGCTTTTCTTAATGAAGTTATTGCTAACCCGCATCCCATAATCAGTTCATTTGCGCCCCTCATATAATCAATTCACGTTGCCCCCCCACCCATAACCATTTAATTTGTGCCCCCGGGGCAGCGTGAATTAATTACATGGGGGCGAGCAACACCGGCAGGTACAGGTAACACTGGCAGCAAGAATCAACAGGTTCCGAAGGCCAGGCTGGCTAAGCTCACTTCCTCCCCCCCACCCCCCAGTAAAGCAGTGGACGCAGTCAGTCTCTCTGTGCCTGCCTCACTGCCGGCCCGGCTGCCTCTGCAGTGGAACCACTCCTGGAGTGGTGGTAGACACTTGGCTGGGGAGGTTGTGTGTGCGTGTGGGGGGGGAATCATTGGAGGCCATGCTTGTCTATGGCCACCCGGAGGGTGGCGAGTGGGGATCCCTTCCTGTCCAGAGGGAGTAAATTGTATTTAAACTTACACATTTGCATAATTAGGTGGAGCCTAATTATGCAAATTAGGCCCCACACCAAGACTTCGCACATGGCCTCACAAACTCTGGGGCTGGCCCTGCACCTAAACAGATACCAGCAACCACATCCATCAGAGACCTAGTGGAGGGCAATATTTTCCCAGCATGACTAGTATACTCATGAAGACATTCTGTGACTGTTTGACAAAGTTATTTCTACCGAGTTTCAAACAAGCATTTTCTCCCTTTGTGGAGGCTCAGCAAAGTCCCTATCTTTGTTTAGTGGAGTCCATTAATCATTCATGGTTGAGCTTTTCTATAGTTGGAGGAAACATCTAAAATTGATTGTGTTTAAATATTTTTACTGAATAAAGCGTATGTGCCAGGAAAAAAGACTATGATTATTTATATCAAACCTTTTGTGGCCATGTTGAAAAAGGCTACATCAAATGGTTTCCTGTAAGCTTAATTCTACATTTCGAAGTAGTTGGGTATGGAGAGTCATTTTATTAACTAGAGCCAGGGACCTGGAAAACTCAGCGAACACTGGTCCTGGAATAAAGCCTATTTTTACCACAGTGAAGGATCAATTCGTCAGGGCAAAGGCTGTCATTTCCCCCTTTTTTCTCAGTATTTTTGATAAAGAGAAAATAAGTTAGGACTTTACGTAATAATTAAATTTATCTAATACTACCAGTTGCCTCCTTATAATAAGGCACAGACATGCACTTCCTAGGAAGGTAGGTTAAAACATGCTTACTAAGGCATGTTAAAAGAATCACTACACCCCACAAAAAATAATAATAAACCCATACACAAAAAAACCAAAACCAAAACAAACCCACACACAAAAAAAAACCCCAAACACACCAGCAGCTTCTTCCAATTTATAGTTATATGCAAGGACACCAAGCCAACAATACCACAACACACTACTAATCACATTGCCAAGAAAGGTCAACTTCTTCTAAAGAGAATCAACTCCCACCTCCCACCAACTGTGTAAATCACTGATTCACAGTACCTTCATCAATGTCAGGAGGCAGACCTCCAACAAACACCTTTCTAGAATAACGTTCCACTCTTTCACCATTCTGACAACGAGTTGGAGAGCTGAGACCCGATGATAAAGACTGGTCACCATGACTGTCATCTAGGAAGCCATCTTCAAAAGGAAAGAGTGAGGACCGACCTGTAACAGATTTTGTAGTTTCTTAGAGTTAAAAATACTTTTGGGGAAAATTTTTCTGTTCAATTAGGAACTCAGGCCTGCTCAAGCTTTTGCGCTTTCAAGAAAAGTTTTACTATAAGAGTAAGGTTTTTATTCTGCTAGGACTCGTCCTGCAAAGACTACTATACATCAGCAGTCGAATTGTCTCCAGTGAGACAACTAGCAGCATTTGGAGACTAGCCCTGCCTCCTTGTATGTTGCTTCCCATCTCTAATTTCTAAAATAAAATACTGAACATATACAAGGACTATATCACAGGAACTAAGTAATATAAGAAAGAAAAAAATAAGTTAGTTTTCAGGTAGGGTTGATTAGCTAATCTTAATCTTCTATAATTTTCAATGTATTTAAAAAGCACGTAATTTTTGTTATACAAGAACTTAACCCCATTAACCGAGTCGTTTCCAACCTAGTCACATTATTATGAAATACTGAATCACAACAATACGTTTCTCACTGAATTAAACTATAAGTAGATTGTAGGCTTAAAACAAGAGTTCTTCTACCAAAGTAGTTCCATTTCTGCAAACACCCAGCGTTCAGCTGTTTTGCTATTGGTACTGTTTGTATTTTTCCAAAGCCACAGTTCGATACCTTTAAAGTAGGAAAGTTATCTTTTAACATGTGATATGTGTTAAGCATTTTGCTCAAAGTTAAAAGATTTCAATTTCAGGCTTTTGCTGAGAAATCTTTACTGTGAGGATTTTGAGCAAAATGTTGCTAGAATTATTTTCAATAATTCTTAGAAGTTAGTGCTGAACATGCATGAGAACATCTAGGTCATCCTACTGCAGGAGCATTCCCTACAGAATATTTAAATCTTTTCTCCAGATTAAGTTAAGCATGCCGAAATCTGAGCCTTTTACACTTCTCTCAATAAGCACTCTCATGCAAGAGGCAGCCCCCAAAAGGACGGAGAAACAACTGATGGAGCAGCCACAAGAGACTGAACAACATGAGAATAAAGCAGGAGGGGAGAAAATACTGTAGCTTAACCAGTTGGTAAACTAAAATATTTAAAAGCCATTTAAAATAATCAAATAATTTAATACCCTTGCCTTCTTCACAGAGGAAGATAATACACTTAGGATTTACTGATACCGAATTGGAATTAAAACCCACTTTAACTATGGAGATAGAAGATCAGCAGCAGATTCATCAGGCCAGGCACTGCCCAATTAACTAGAGTGCACAGTATAAGGACTTGACTTGTGGTTACCTAGTGCAAGTAATTCATGGTTCTTACATACAAAACACAGTTATTCTGAGAAACAGTTGTGAAAATGGAGACTAGAGAAAGCAACAGGAAAGGACACAGAGCACAGAAATGCCTTTACTTTGGTGATGCCACCTTCTGAGAGAAGAGACAGGGATGCAGTTAGGAGATGAAGATTTGATGTAATGGTAGAGGATTTGATCATTGGCACTTTAAATGTCTGAGTACATGAGAACCAGAAGAACTATTCAGCAGCCTGTGTACTAACTGAAAAAATGGCAGACCTTGTAACACACTTGTAAGATTTGATCACACATATCCCTGGGCAAATGCCTCCCACTTTATTTTAATCTCTTTTCTCCTTGCCTTAACTATTTTATTTACTGTTTATTTATTACATTTTTGCACTGGTAGAAGACATAAAAAGGTTCACCAGCTTGAGCGCTACCCAGTAGTCTGTACAGAGTGCGCAGTACAAATATTTGATCTGCAGTGACCTAATGGAAGCGATGCATAGCTCTAGATAAGCATGACAGATGAGAGACCTGCCAAAGTAGTACTATATCTAAAGGATTCAACAGAATCTAATAAGAATTCTTGAGTGATGAGAGCCACATAGCTGAATCTGTAAGAATACAAAGTTCCAGTTTCTAAGATTAAAAATAATTTACAGAGTTATACTACTGGTTTCCATAAACAGGCAAAACATTGATAATATAATGTTGAAAGACATCAATGAGTAACCATTTTGATCATCTAGTCTGCCCTCCTACGTGCCATGCCAGAGAATTTCATCCAGTGGTTGCTTCATCAAGAAGGAAACTACAAGTGTTATAGCATTTGAAAAGCAAAAAGGAAGTCTGTTTGGTGTATTTTCAAACGTGATGATGCCACGCTTTGCTATACTTTACTACTCCCGGAGTCAGACCAACTGCCATATATGCTCGCCGGCAGCCAGATATTCACCATGTTTTGCTCTGTTGTCACTCCGGACCGTGGCAGCCGGTTACCACAGGTTGTGAGGTTGGAAAATGACGGAGGAACAGTCCAGAGTAACCGCTGTCACGGTTGGGGCAAAGTGTGGTAAGGAGGGCCATCACGTCAGTTTGGCCAGAACCAACCCGTAGCCACAAAGCCCCGCCTGGAAAGAGGAGGAGCGCGCAGAAGGGGTTGCCAAGCAACAACACAAGAACCTGACTGCGGCAGGAGATTTAAAAGAGACCAGCTCCAGGCCCACAGCTGATGAGGGAAGTGAACCAGAACGCCACACCACCCCTCACAACAATGCAGCGGTACCAACAGCAGCAGAAGCCAACCCCAGCCGAGCAGCCGCAACAGGCCCAGGCGCCTCAGCAGGCAGCAGCACCCGTTAGGGTAAGCCAACACCCCCAGGGGGAGGAGGGAAGGGGGGGCAGCAAACAAAGGCACCCAAGGCTCACAAGTGCCCCCTGTTCCCATAGGCAAATAGACCTGCACCAGCCCTGGACACCCCACAGTCTCCCACTCGGGAACCAGCCACCCCCCGCTGCAGACACAGGGAAACATGGGGCCACCAGGAGACCCTGGTCTTCATCAGACTCTGGAAAGTCGAGAAGACACAGAAGGAGCTACTCGTCTCCCACCAGAATGAGCGGGTGTTTGCAATCATCGCCCAGCAGATGGCTTTGGGAGAGACCAAACAGCGCCAACTGAAGGCCAAGGCACTCAGAAGAGGGTATAAGGCCATTGTTGACAACAACAGGTCTGGCCACATGGGCCAGACCATCCCCTACCATGAGCTCCTTTACCAATTCCTATGCATGTGGGGATCCATCATGTCCCCACGCATAGTCAGAACTGGGGTCGCGGAGGGCCGCAGCCAGGTGGATCACCCACTGCCAATGCCACCAGAGCCCCCACCTCCTTGTTCCACCACCTCTATTCCTCCAAGGAAGAGGCTGGCACATCAGGCAACACCAGCTGCCAGGTGTAACCAACACCTAGGAGCTGGTATTGAGGGAGCTGGTATGGATGGGGACACAACAGGGGGATGAGGGCCAGATCAAACGCAAGCTCATAAAGAGAGTCCCTGAACATTGGATGGGCCCTCCTGATCCATGCTGGCGATGCAAGTGCCTCCATAAATGCTGCAGAGCCATTGGGTTCTGGTCTCGTGCCTCTCCATGTAGCACCCCCAGTTGCCCCACCTGATCCCACCCCACTGGTGCCACCGCAGCAGGCCTGGAGCCTACAGATCCAGCTATCATCCAGCTCAGTTTACAGGCATGGTGTGGCAGCCCCCCCAACCCCCACTGCAACCTCCATCAGCCAGTTGGGCACCCACAGGCCGGCCCTGACACCCACACCTACCCCATCAAGGAGCCAACAGGAGGGAGGATCGGAACAACAGGGCCTGAGCCACGGGATTCCTTGCCCTCACCTCCACCCCGGAAGAGGGGCCGGCCAAAGAAATCAGAGGGAGGCCGGGGCAAATAAACATTTGTAAATAGAAATAAATAAATTGTAAATAGATGTTTGGCATCCTTATCGTCATTCCGTCTGCATGCAGACAGGGCGGTACCAACAGGCCATTCCCCGGCTAAACAGCTATGTCAGGCAGGTAGCCCTCAACCCTGGGCTGCCCGCCTGGTCGCACCCAAGTCTGGTGGCAACCTGCGTTATGGGGGGCTGTCCTGTGGTGTCCTGTCATGGCCATTAATGGGCTGGCACAGGTACACTGTGTCTGCCCGTGGCATGCCCAGTGTCCCATCCCATCATGGATCTCCCAGGCAGCCAAGCTACCAGCCAGTCGCCCCATTGCTGCCGTTGACCTACAGGACATCTCACCTATTCCTTCTACGTGTTCCAAGCAACTTGCCGTGCACTCCCCGAGGGAGACAACATGCTAGGCCCTTCCCACCCTGCCCAGTATCCTGGTGTGGCACCTGGGCAGACCCACGGCACTGCACACCACTGTGCCCATAGTGTGCAAGGACCAGCCAGCGTCCAAACTCCTACAACCCTTAATGTGCCCGTTGTGAGCCCCTCACTTTTCCCGTTGACTCCACAAATGACCTTCCCACCTGGCCCCATGATGCCTTACTGGGGGTTGCATAGTTCCCAAATCAGCTCCCTGATCAGCATAGATGGAGATAGAGTCAGTGCTCATTCAAAGATGTTGGTATTTATTGTTGCAACTCCACAATCATGTATGGAGATGCCAAGCGGCCTGGGGAACATCTGTCCACTATACTGGGTTGACTGGCCATACAGGAAGCGATGTGCCCATAGGACAGTTCTGCAACCAGACTTGCATATTGTCCCTTCATGCCACATGCGTGCACAGTGCTGCCCTGATCCTTTTTGCATACTGGTACGGTTGTTTTCCAGCCTATACAAGGTGGGCACAGGTCTTGGGTTTTAAACGGGCATGGAGTAATCTAAGGCGGTGCCATCCATCTCACATACGTTGTGGAGCACACAAGCTGCTCCAATCAAAGCAACTGTCTCCACCTTGAAGTCCAGGCGGCCACCAAAGGATCTCCAGCACTGCTTGAGAACCCCGAAGGTCCAGTTGATCACTGTGAGACGGATGTTGTCGTGAACCTCGGCTGGCGTGTGGGGTGCCGAATACACCTTCATGAGCCAGCGGAGCAGGGGGTAGGCAGGGCCCTCGATGATGACCGGTGGCATGGCAACCCCTTTGATGCGTGTATGGGTGAGAACACCAATGTCCCCCCTGTACATGCATGCAAACAGTAGGGATATGCAAAGGATCTGGGCATCATTTATTTTTATCTATTTATATCAGTATTTTTATACCGTCTCCCCCTCCTCCTGCCCAATGACAGCTCGGGGCAGTTAACAACAATATAAAAATATAAAATACAAAACATAAAACAATATATTATAAAATCTCTGTTAAAACCACAACAAGTGTGGAAACACTGGCTGTAAGAAAGGGCTGCCTGACTTTCACCTGTGCATTGCTATTGTGGGCCCATCTCTGGGGCTGGCATTTTTCTGTGCCCTTCTTGGGGCCTGGGGCCATAGCCAGTCCCACAGCGCCTGCCCCAACCAGCTGCTTGAGATGAATCACCTGGAGGGCCCCCCGAGTGGCCCATACCAATGTGAGGAGCCTTCTGTGGCTGAACTAAGGGTGCTTTATGATGTGTGGACTCGGCCAGATGTGCAAGTGGGCTTGGCCCTCGGTGACCCTTTTGAACCATACTACTTCACTGCTTACCATACGGGGGAGCTGGGGTACCAGAGGGACATGTTCCAGTAGCCCTCATATATGGAGTATGTGGGTCTACCATCCTCCCCTCACCCCCAGACTTAGACCTAAACACACTGTACCCTACTTAATGCCCGCCCCCAATGAAGCCAGACCTCAAGGCGCACCGCCCCCTCCCCCCACCCTGGACATTGGGGTGGTCTGCGCTGTCTCCACACCCAGGGGAGGCCCCGCCCATGACCCCTCCACCCTGCTCCAATGAGCACCTTTCGCCTGTGCCAGTTCATGGACCAGGTGGTTGGCCTGCCATGTTTCATCATACACTTTGGTGACCGTGGCCACCATCCTGGCATGCTCCATGACTTCGATCTCCCGGAGATCACAGGCTGCAATCAGCAAGATATGACCATGTTAGCTACACCTGTGGCCACTCCCAGAGCAACTCTGCTGCAGCTGTCCACATCCACGCATGCCACACCGCTATGACTATTTGAGGTGCAGCAAAGCAGGCCAGAGCTCTCCAGCTCCATGTGGACTGTGGGATGCCGGGGGACTGACTTGGGGGCACTGTTCATGCTCCGGCAGTGAATGCTGCAACCTGATGGACATGTTCTGCATGGTGTCTGGTGCTGAACGAATCAGGGGCAACAGTGCAGGGCCCTCGGGATGGGCATTGCAGCTGCATGGGGTTGTGACACTGAACACAGGGATGGACTGCCGCATGCTTGCTATCCAGGCTGGGAGCACTGTGTGGCCTAGGATAGGAGGCACCCTCACCATGATGTGGCCCGGGAACCCTCCTCTTTTCCCTTCTTGCTGATGAGACGGCGCCTCCCTCACCGGTACGCCTACTGAAAGGTGCAGTGCCCATCATGCCTTGCACCGCTTTGCTGCACCATGCTACCACCATAGCATGCAAATGACGGCACCATCGTCACGAAGGCCAACTCCAACCCACGTGCTCCATGTACCTACCTGCTATCTGGAGATCCCTTGAAGCCTGCTGCATGATGGTAGCAACGCAAGTCAGGTTCCCGGCTATGTTCTGCAGCAGCCAGAAGGATTCCAAGAGAACTGGGAAAGGGGAAAGTGATCGGATACGAGTGCTCCCAATGGTGAAAAGCTGGTGTCCGCCCGTTGCTGACTTCAACCCCACTGTTGCACCTGCAGGCATGTGGCCTGTATTGCAGTACTAGCTGTGTGTGGATGGAGTTTAGGCCTGGCTGGGATTCTTCTGCATGGCTGGGCTGGTAGACTCTAGTGTGCTGTTGCAGAGACGGCGTGGATGAGACCCTGCTTGCCATTATCTGTGACTAAGGTGACTGCATTCATCAGCCATGCGGTCCCATGCTTTGTGGCCTGCAACAGCTAGTTGACTGTCGACTGGCACTGGGGATCAGAGCGTGTGCCCTATGCCCTGCTGGGGGCCCTTACTCCAAGACACCTGTGGTCCCAACATGGTAAGCCTCACCCCATGGATGACGGCCCACGGAAACACAGTGAGCCCTCTGAACCCCAGGTGGGGGGTGCGGTGCAGCTTTTGGGGGCTCCTGTCCATCTCTGCAGGGATCACAGTGGATGTGTGGAGGTTGGCTCCTGGGCTCCTGAACTTCTAAGACTGACTCCAATGTCCAAGCTGGTAGTTTGGGTAAAGTCCTACAGCAAACAAGGAAGTGCTGGAAAACCATAAGAAATAATACAACTGAAAAGATACAGTGGGTGTTATACGAGATGACAGCTCCTTGGAGTCTCTTCACATGTTGAGCACGTGAGCCTAATAAATGGGCAGCCCCCTCTGTGTATATCTTGTGCATTTGGGCAGCCCCTACTTAGCCTCCACTGACAGGTTTAGCATGAAAAGCCTTACACAGGCTGGTATTCTTCCCTGCTGCACTCCACCCCGTATCCCACTCCCAGGACCACTCACAGTAGTGGCAAACCATGAGAAGAAAAAGCTGCACCAGCTGTCTTTTTCTTCCAGGCTAGGACTTTGGGAGAAGGTCCAGCACCTGTTATCCCTGCCACTCACAGAGACTCATACTTGGGTTTATACCTACAGCACTTGGCAGCTGGAAATAAACTTTTGCTGTGCACAGAATGCAGAGTTTGAGCAAATCACAGACTTTATTGAGCACCTATAGTAAAAATAGAAAGCAAAAACTGAAATTGAAAGCAATCAGTCTTTGCTTGTTATCAACTCAATTTCCGGCATCCACTGTGTGGAAATCCCTCTCCGTTTGCATAAATCCCCCAATAGCGCATGTGCCTTCCATACTGCTGAACTTGGAAATGCAGCAGGGTTGTGCAGTGTCTGCACTCCATCAATGCATATGTGGTACCCCAATGTATCCATGTGCCATTCTATTGTATGCACATAGGCTGCCTCAGAGGACAAGTCTGTTAGTTCTCTCTGTACATCAGGCCTCATCCAAATGTCAGCAAAGGCCAAGGTATCCATCACCCCCCAACTTCTCTGGGTCCCATACTCCAGGTGGTTATAGCACCCATAGACAAAAGCCAAAGCCATTTGGATTTTGTCCTGGGCAAACAACCCACAGCAATAGTTTTCTATGATGTTTTGATCTCTCATGCTCATTGCAAGCAAAAATTGTTACTTTCAAAAGATAAGAAATTATGAGTAACTTAACCAATGGGCAGTGTCCCAGTTCTGCTCCCACATACATTCCTAGCACAGTGACCTTCACTGCCTTGTGGATGCCCCCCACCCCACCTGTCTATTTCTTAACAATGAGTGGTTCACCCAACCCCAATTAAAAAATTACATGCTTTCTGTGGCGCTAACATCTGTAAGATTCTTAGATGAGTTAGCATGTGCACTGACGTGCTTGTGGCAGAAATGTCTGTGTAGTTTAATCACCACCTGGGCTGGCAGTGCAGGTGCAGTAGCAGTAGCGGCAGCAGCAAACATACTCCTAACATAAGCTTTGCAAAAACTTTTTCGAACAATAGTTAGCCTTTAACCAATAGCAGCCAAAAACTGCTCACGTGTGGCACATAGCCAGGCCTAGCAAGGCAGCTGCTCAGCTTTTTAAGCTGTTCAAAATATTTGATGCATGGTCTGCAGAGTTCACAGAAGCTGGAACTGCAGCCTTGGAGACTTATGCCGAGAACTTCCTTGAGTTCATTATCGCTTCTAGACCTCCCTTTCTGCTGCTGAGCAGAATCTGCAAGCGATTCAATAGATCCAAACCTTCTGCTGTCATTGGTGCAATATGATGCCAAGGCACAGAAAGGCTCTCACTCGAACTCTGGCTTACACAGTGGTGCGCAGCAGACCCCAGAAGCAGCTCCTGCTTTGACACCATGCACTTGCCTACCTCCAGCGACAATGGACTGTGCTGGGGAGAATCGAAGTAATGCAAGGGCAGATGATGAGTGCTGAGAGGTACCTGTCGAGAGATGTGGCTTCATATGCAGAGCTGTACCCACCAAGAGGCTAGTCTGGGTGAAGGAGAGAAGCACAGCCTGATGGAAGAATGTACTGCCCTCATGGGGAGACACTGAGTGGGTCTCAAACTTCAGAATGCTGTCGCCTCGTCCTGCAGATAGCAGAGATCCTTAGTCCCCGACTGAAGAAAAGAGCATGGTAATATGGTTGCCCGTCCCCATGGAGAAGCACATAGCCATTGCCATCTGGAAACTTGTGACTCAAACTCTTGTCACTCAGCAATGGCACTGGAACCTCCACGGTGAGCACAATACTAGCGGAGGTTTGCACCAGGGACTCAAACCATTAAATGTTTTGGTTCAGTTCCAGTTCGGGTTCAGCTGTGACTGAAGTTGTTCCGGTTTGGTTCCAGTTCGTGCCAGTAAAGCTTCAGTAACCGGTTTGGCACATGTGAACCAACTGGTTCAGTTCCGGTTCACATGAGAAAACTTAAATATAATGCACATTATAATGATAACTTGCAAAGTGAGGCAGAGCAAGCTAATAGGTCTAAATCTGTTACAGCTAAGCACCAGTCATAAGCACTATGAAGCATGCATGAAACAAAAAAATAAGTTTTAAGTACTTCAATTTGAAATATTTATTTTATTAACACTGTTTAATTGTACAGAGACATGTAAACAGGCAAAGAGGCAAACAAAACAATTAAAGAGGAAGAAAGGAGTTAGTATATAGAATAATCATGCATTTATCACTGTGATAAGTTAACTTCTCAAGACTTGTATACTTCAACTGATTTAATAAAACTAGGGAACATAAGAATGATCAACATTAGACAGATCTTAAGTTGAATAGGTCTATGGTATATTTCCAATGCTTTAATTGTTCCAATGCTTTAATAACCCAGTATTACAGCTTCTGATTCATTCTGGTTCTGGAGTCCATCCAGCTTCTGGCACCTGGAGTGTACCACATCAGGGTTTTTTCAGTTGAACCCATATTCTGAACCAGTAACCTGGATTATTTTTTTTGCGGGCATCCCGTTTCAGGTTCAACAGACACTTTCAAATAATGGTCCAGGTTCTGTTTCGGTTCAGAACAAAATTAAGATTCAGTCTGGTTTTTGGTTTTTGGCTTCAAGCAAACAACCAATAAAGTATTGTGTACAGTTGGTGTGTACAAACATTCATTTGTAAAAAATTACACACTCGTGTGCTAAAATGGTAGCCTCATCAAGGAGCATCCCTTATATTCTCATGCAATCATTATCATTGTCCTCAGAATATGAAGTGGCAAGCCTTCCTTGAAGTGGTTGGCTTAACACTATTCCATTACATTGTTGTAATGTAATGGAATAGTATTAAGCAACAATGTAATGGAATAGTGTTAAGCCAACCACTTCAAGGAAGGCTTGCCACTTCATATTCTGAGGACAATGACAATGATTGCATGAGAATTCTTTGCAAGTCTAAGGGAATAGTCCTAAGCTGTGGTAGTAATCTTTCTTATAGAAAAGTGCATAATTATTGAATAATGACCCATTGAGAAAGGGGACGGTCCCCGAAACACGTCTGGGTTCTTTTTAGTTTGTTCCCCATTTTGGGATGTGGTCATCTGTGGCCTTTTCAGTTTTGATTGTATAGGAACTGTCCCGATTTTTTTTACAAACGAATGATTGTGCACACCAACTGTATACAATACTTTATTGGTTGTTTGCTTGGAGATATTACCTTTATATGGTTCACTGTGTTTTATATTAAAGAATATACTAGATTTACTACTTCCCACTTTCTTTTCTGATTTTTGAGATTGTGAGGATTTTCCCTCTAGGTGGGGAGGTTCCCTTTTTGTTTTGACATCTGGGCTATTCTTGTTCTTTTTCCAGTAGGGCTTCCCGAACTGCCCAAGGGCAATCACCATTATCTGAACACCCCATTGTAAGGACGACTACCTAACTAAACTGGAAAGGTTTTTTCTCCGTGGTTCTCTAGCCCATAGCGGATGACCCTGCCCAGTTTCTCTCAATGATAAGGAAAACTCTTCCATTATAATAACAATAAATCATATTTATTTGTCTTAACCATTAGTTATAACAATGAATAAAGACCCATAAAATCAAAATAATCATAATTAAAAAAATCAGTCCTGCATATAATCTTAACAAAAATTCACCTAAGTAAAATATATTATAGATTTTCAATTATAAACTACAAACATTATTATGGTTTAAAGCACCATTGCATTTCAGTGTTGCTAAAGCATGTGCAAAATTAGCTGCCTTTAACATAACATGTTTACTAGTATTTGTCAACAAAAGAGACTGTTTTGTCTGGATCTTCCAATGCATTTTTCCTACTAGAAGAGGAATAATCTGGATGCATCATATTTCTGCCCAGAGTAGACAGTTGAAAATATAGTGAGGGAGATCCTCAACCTGGTTGAGACCACAAGGACAGAATCTTAGCTCATATGGGATGTCAGGGGGAAGGCTAGATGTACAAGCATCCATGTCAATCTTGATGCCTAGAAAGGAAAGCTGGGTTGCTGGACCCTCGGTCTTTCCCACAGCCAATGGGATACCACCTTGGCCGCCACTGTTGCAAATGTAGACATCAGTTTGACACAGTCCTGAGAGCCTGCCCTGAGAAGAGGTAATCACTGAGATAATGTGATCCGTCAGGCAGGGCCCTGGAGTTAAGGAATGTGGCTCATAGGAGTTAAGGGCCCTGGAGTTAAGGGATGTGACTACACTGCCATCACTATTCGGTGGTTCAAAAAAGATCAAGTGGGGAAAGGGTACCTATTCGTATTGCACCAATCCCCAGTTGGGGTAGTCTGCCCAGTCTCGGCAATTGAGGCTTATTTGGAGATCCTCCTGTCCTCTCAGGGCCCTCTCTTCATTCATTTGGGTGGTACATTTTTGACCAAATTCCAATTAACTGCAATTTTTTAAAAGGGCACTGCAATGCTGGGTCTTCAGCCCTCTAATTATGGATCACACTAATTTCGGATCGGGGCTGCATTCACAGCAGCCGCTGGAGGATTGTGTGCCTCTCAGTTAGGGCAATAGGTAGATGAAGATCGGGCGTTTACCGCGCTCAGGTGTGACCGATCGCCCCTTCACAATAAGGGGTGGGAAGAGTCAGTAACCTGTTTGTTTTGTCATCTGCAGGCTCTAAACGGCTGCTCACCGTCTGGACACAGCATTGTGCACTGGGTCAAATGCCACACAGCTAATTCAGATTTTGGAACCCAGTCTGTGTGTGGCTTGCGAGCCCACCTCTATTGGTTTGGACACAGTGGTATGCCCTGGGAGCAGCTGATGCCTTCACTTCTCTGCACTTTGGATCCACTTAGGGAAGAATGACCTTGGGCTACACAGTGCATGGGGGCTCACTGGCGATGTGAAGTACGACATGTCCCAACTAGTAGCTGAATAGCCGTAGTCTGCCATATGGTGGACCGATTTGCTCAAGCGTCTGTCTTGGCACTAAGCCGGGCAAGATTGAGCAGGTCAAAACACAAGATAAACATGAATGCCCAGACTGCTCTGAAGCGCTTGGGAGGTCAGGTGATACATCAGGAGCGTATTGTGTGCCATGATGCAGGCCTCTTTCTGAAGGATGGGGTGCATTTGTCCAAGCAAGGGAATGTGATGTGGCTGGAGGACTTGCAGGAGGTTTTGCATCAGCGATTGGGCATACCTGTGTGGGGGAGAAGGGGAGAGTGAAGGTTTTCCTCCCCCTTTTCATGGCGGTTAGCGGTTTAGGAACCATGCTGTGGTGAGGCTCCCTAAAAACTAAGGGGACGCAGCTGCACCCCATCACCACTTGAGACGTGTGTGTGCGGGGACTTAAGGGCAGGGGCCCTGGTCCAGGCTTGGGACGGGGCTTCACCCCGCCCTGATCCAGGGGGAGTGTGACTTTAAAGGGTCGAGTCATCCGGGTAGGCGGGTGAGGGTTAGCTCGGTCCCCCTTCCTTCTTTATATGGCATGGTTCCTCTCCGCTATACACACAGGTATAGGTTCATTAGTCGTCTACCAATTTCTGTAATGTAATAAAGTTGTGGCCAGTGCCTCTTTACCCCAAATCATGTGTCTGCCTGTTCTTGTGGGTAGTGCGGGCACAATCAACATTTAATTGCTCAGTCCAGCAGAGTTTTGGCAAATGGTCGACAAGCATATCTCCGAGTCAAAGCCAGTAAGTAGACATACAAATTCGAGCCTTCATTTCCATAGATTGTATGCCAGTCTCTGCTTGAACTATACATGAAGGTGTACATTTAGGGACACCTAAAATGGACCTGAGAATCTTATTCTGGACAGGTTCTAAATTAGCCAATACAGAGTGTCGCCAAACCTCTGCACAATAACTCTTCCATTAGTCCCCCTTCTTTGGCTGCATGTACACTGGAGACTTTGGACCCTCCATTGAAACATGTATTGAATGGGTGCTCATGAGGCTTGTTGTCAAGGACCCTGCCTACCCCCTGAAGCCCTGGCTCATGAAGGCATAAAGCATTGCCTACATCCCAGAACACAAGGTACTTTAACCAGTAGCTCAGCACCACTGATTCTGTTGTGGTACGAGCTTTCAGAGTATTAAAGCAGCGCTGGAGATGAACTGCGATGAGAACTGTTTGCCAGCTAGACTGCTCCACTTCCATCTACCACCACCACCTATGTTCTTCATAACATTTGCAAACCCAGCAGGGCAGCACTGGAGAACCTCTCAGCCGTTAGCTCCGACAAGCCAGTGCCCCTGTTCCAGGACCAGCTGAACCGAGCAGAGTAGCGTAGAGAAGGAGAGCCGGCACACCTTGTGCCAACACATCAACTGCAATGCTAGCCCCAACACCCATCATCAAGTGAAAGTTTGAGGAGCATTAGTGAACTGGTTTAAAATGATCTTTTTGTGATATCAATAAAGCCTTTAAAAACATTTCCTGTATGTCACTGTGTTTTCCTCTGGTCCATCCGCCCCCGAGTATACTTTTTCTCTTTGACCCTTCACAGTACTATTTCCCACCTGGTGGCCTTACCCTATGTGTTCCCTATCAGCATTTGCAGATTAGCTGGCTGCAGGCCTGAGCTTCTGTTTCCTGTTGGCATTTACAGGCTAGCCAGGTTTGGGAACGGCAACAGGAAGCGCAGAGGCACAGGTGTGCAGCTGGCTACTCTGCGACTGGCCACCACTCGGCCTTTGCCTGTGGCTTTCCCATGATAGTTCCCTTTGCACTTGGGCTTTTCCCTGCTGGGCTAACTATGGGACCACATGCCATAAAGTCTCGGTCTCGTCACCGCAGAACCCCTTGGTTTACTGAGGGGCTGCGGTGTATGAAGCTTGTAGGCAGGAGGCTAGAGTGACGCTGGCGTCGGACTCGATCAAACTCCGACCGTCTTCTCCATAGGGCCCATTTGCCAACTATGTTGAGGCTGTGAGGATGGAAAGGAAGGAGTTCCTTGCTGTCCTCATAATGTCTGCGAAGTCATGCCCGGCAGAGCTGTTTCGGGTAGTGTGGGGGCTGGTAAGTCTGGCCTCCCTCCTCATGGATGGGGACTTGTCCCAGGCCCGCTGTGAGGAGTTTGTCAACTACTTCGCAGACAAGATCGCTCGGATTCAGACCGACTGACGCTGGATATGGGGCAGTAGGGGAAAAGCGCGAGGGGACGGAGGCCCCGTACGGTCCAGCTTTGTGGGGGGTGAGTTTCAGGAAGTGACGCCGGCTGATGCGGCGGATGTCCTGGGGTCTGAGAGGGCCACATGTGAGCTTGATCCGTGCCCGTCCTGGTTAGTAAAAGCTTCTAAGGAGACTTTGGGGACAGTGCTGGTGAGGGTAGTGAACGCATCCCTGCAGCAGGGGAGGTTGTTGCCCTGCCTCAAGCAGGCTGTGGTGCGCCCCCTGCTGAAAAAACCATCTTTGGATGTGGACGCGCTCGCCAGCTACTGACCTGTCTCTAACTTTCCCTTTTTAGGGAAGGTTATTGAGCGAGTGGTGGCACTCCAGCTCCAGGTGCATCTGGACGGCATTGGTTGCCTAGACCCTTTTCAATCTGGGTTCCACCCTGGCTATGGCACTGAGATAGTGTTGGTGGCCTTGGTAGATGACCTCCGCCGGGAGATGTATGCAGGATGTTCAACATTTCTTATCATGCTAGATCTCTCGGCCGCTTTTGATACCGTGGACCATGGGCTGCTGCTGAGGCGGCTGCGTGACCTGGGGGGTCTGGATGGGACTGTTCTTGAATGGTTCCGTTCATTCCTCTCGGGGAGGAGCCAGCGGGTAGTGCTGGGGGAGGAGACATCATGCCCCTGCACTTTATCGTGTGGCGTTTTGAAGGGTTCTATCTTGTGTCCGCTATTATTTAACATCTATATGCAGCCCTTGGGGGAAGTCGTGAGAGGGTTCGAGGTACGGTGTCACCAGTATGCTGATGATACTCAGCTGTACCTCTCTTTTTCAACTGACCCAGACCCTGTTGTTTCGTTGCTATCCCAATGTTTGCAGGCCGTGGCGGAACGGATGCGGCTGAGCAGACTGAAACTCAACCTCAATAAGACGGAGATGATGTTGGTGGGGAGAGCGAAGGAGGTAGTGGCCCCCCTGGTTGGGAGGGGTTCTCCCTCCTATAGCTCAGCAGGTTCGGAGTCTGGGGGTGGTACTGGACGCGGACCTCCGCCTGGAGTGGCAGGTGGAGGCAGTCGCAAAGGCTGCCTTCCGCCAACTGTATCTGGTACGTAGGCTGCGTCCATACGTTTCCAGCCCGGACCTGGCCTCCCTCATCCATGCCTTCGTCACCTCGAGGCTAGACTACTGTAACGCGCTCTATGTGGGGCTTTCCTTGTTCCTGGCCCGGAGGCTGCAGCTAGTGCAGAATGCGGCGGCTCGTCTCCTTACGGGGACGGGCCGTCGGGAACATATTACATCTGTGCTCCGAGCTCTGCACTGGTTGCTGATACCATGCCGAGCCAGGTTCAAGGTGTTGGTGTTGATCTATAAAGCCCTACACGGTCTGGGCCCCTCATAAAAAAGAGAACAAAAAAAAAACCGCGCCCCAGAGTGGCTCCTGCGATCTGCCAGGGGTGCCTTTTTGTAGGTCCCCCGTGTTAAGCGGGTGGCCACAATGGAGAGGGCATTCTCGGTGGCCGGGCCACGCCTTTGGAACTCCCTTCCGGAGGAAGCTCGCCTGGCCCCTAGCCTGTTGACATTCCGGCAAAACCTGGCTGTTTGCCCAGGCCTCGGGGGGGGGGGGAGGGATAGGGTGAGGGGTTTTAGCTCCCCCACCCGATTTTGAGTTGTTATTTATTATATATGTATGATATTAGCCCTGTTTTAATATTTTATTATTATTGTTATAAATTTGTTTATTGTTTTTATTGTATTTTATCTGTTGGAAGTTGCCCCAGGCTGCTTTGCAGGGGTATAAATTTATTAAATAAATAAAATAAATAAAAATAAAGTGCAAGGCCAGCAGTGTTCCCAACCCCCCTTCCTTTCCAAACCACAAAGTGGCATATTGCAATGCCATACCACCATTCTCCACCTCCCAAGCTTCCCTCCTTTTCCAGAAGGAGCATGATTATGAAAAAGTAAAGAACTATTTAAAAATACAAAACACAAAAAGACAACTATTTCTTTTTGTACTTGCTCCTTTCAGGGACAGCTGGACACGCTTGCTTGGGTGGCAGGGGGGCATTTTCCCAATTCTCCTTCTGGGGATCTGTCTGGGGAGAGGTGGTTGCAAGAGGCGTGTGGGAATGATTGCGGGGGGAGGGCGAAATGTGCCTGGCCCAGGAACTGTTCCCTGGCATGAGCACAGCGCAGGGAGAGGTTTAGGTGCTTTCCCTTGGGGTGTGTGGGGGAAACCAAGGCAGGTGGGCAGATTCCATGTAGGGGGGGCATGAACTGCCAATGAGGATTAGGAAATGGCACCTGCCCCTGAACAACAATGCTTGTGGTCACAGCAACAACAAGCTTGAGCAGGGAACTCTGGAGCTGAATGGATTTGGACAGGCTGCTTTCCTTGCTCACCCACTGGATCACACTGTCCGAACAAACTGCTGCCAGAGGCTGGCCCAGTGCCTGTCCTCCCACCAGCTGTCCAAGCAGACCTCAGCAGTAAAGGCCTTGAATTTTGCAACACCAGGTGCCTATGCTCCCTGGCTATGTCGTTAATGGCATCATGACTTCGTCCGCCTGCTACATGGTCTCCCCAAGCAGCTCCCCTGCCAACTCATCCCTGCATTGCCGATTGCAGTCCTCCAGGTCCAGGTTCCACAGGGCTTGTTTGTCAGGAGGTTCTGTCCCTGCCTGTTGCACTAGCAGACCTGTAGCAAGGCAACATAGAAAGCTATTTGTTCAGACTGTTCCACCCAGCTTCCCGCCACAATGTTTCAGGCCCCCGCTGACCCAAAGGGAAGAGGAAAGGTATACCTGGCCTACGTGGCTGCTGGAGTAGTCACTGCAGTGAGATCCCAACACACACAGTTCTCCTCCCATGATCACTGCAGAGAAGTGAAGAACATACAGAAATCAAGCACCGCCACTTAAACCCTCCCCCCCCCACAGACCCGCTGCCATTTTGGCTTCTACCCCCACGCCAGCCCACCATGGTGCTTCTCTCCCATGCCACCATGGTGCCTTCCCACTCACAACCCACACCTACCATTCCCATGCTGTGGAGCTGTTTCCCAGCAATTTTCCTGCGGCTGCTCTACATTCTCCTGGCCACCTGTCAACAAACAATTTAAAAAAACAGACAACAGTAAATGGAAGTCTTTATCATACAGCTGTGTAAATGCAGACACACACACACCCTCCAACTAGATGCGTTAACTTACTGTTCTCCTCTGGTCCTCCGTGCCCTCAACCAGAACTTCGGGTGGCTCCTTGAATAAGGGCTGACCCTCGAGCTCGAGGGGATACATCGTGAGAATTACTGTGTCGGTGCCCATGTCAACCCATTCTGGCGCCACAGTGGGGACTGGCATGGAGGGATGTCTGCCAGTGGTCACTGCTTCCGTGGGGGGAGCAGGAGCAGTTGCACTGGAACAGCCACACCAACCCACGTCTGGCCGCTTGCAAAGGCACAGTCATACAGGAGGAATGCAATGGTGGCTCCATCCACAGAGGAACAGGTCAAGGGGTGGAAACAAATGAGACAGTAGCCTGCGAGTCATCTGCTCATCAGTTCAGTGGCTGCCAGATTTTCATCCACTTCTGCCTCGGGGCAGGTGGCCGGCTTGTACCAGGTGGCACATCATCTAGAGAAGGTCAGTGATGCGGCATGGGCTAAGGCTTGTCCAGCTGGGCTAATCCAACCTAACACGTGCCCTCCCATCTCCGCCGCAAGGTGAGCTCTGAGGATTGGACCCGGAGGAGCGTGCTCACACAGGCCACCAAACAGCTACTGGGGGCAGAGGAGTGTGTTCATCCCAGCCACCAAACAGCATATTGGGGAGGGGGGGGCGGGGAGAGAGCAGAGAAGTGCAGTTCTCCAGGCCCCTCAATCAGTTGTTTAGCAGCAGCTCCTCCTGGAAGCCTGATCCTACTTCACAACAGGGGTCTAGAAGTCCTGCCCTATGCGGACAGCTCCTCAGCCAATCTGTGGCATGGAGGGACTTGTGACAGCAGCCCTCTCGCCTGAATTCCCGGGGGAGGGGGTGCTCGTTTGAACTGCCCTCTTTGCCGGCCCAAAGTGTGGTGGCTTTCCTCCTGGTAGCTAGGGATTCAGCTCACCCCCGTCTCATTTGTTTTCATCCAAGCAGTTCATAATAGGGCAATATTCACCTCCCGCGGCTGATAGCAAATTTGTTGTCCTGGATCTCCTCGTACCCACGCCTCAAGTCTTTGACTTGCTGCTGGCACTGGTTCATGTCTGGTTATAGCCCTGCAGTGCCATTTGTGCCCAGATCTCCTAGAACACCGCCTCATTCCTGTAGCACTTCACCATGGCATATTGGACCTGCTGTGCCTCCCATAGAGAGATGAAGGCCTTGGTCTCATCCACAGAATGCAGTGTTGGTGAGAGGATCTGTAGGCAGGGAGCAACAGAGATTGCCCAGTGGTTGTAGCGGTGCTGGCTGTTGCCTAGCTGTATGTTTGAGCCATGGCTGTGGTGATGGTAATCCTCCACAAGTCATTACAGAGATTGCAACGGCTGGGAAAGACCAAATGTAAGGCCCCGTACCGCCAACCAGGAAGAGCTTGGAGAACACATGCTTGAAAAATGGTGCAGTGGGCTTTTTAGGAAGACATTATGCACACCAGTGAGAGCAAGAGTGGAGAGAGAGGAGCTGGAAGTGGTCACTCCTTGGAACGCTCTAGGCCTTTTACCTGTGACGCGATGGTGCTGGGGAACAGTCCACGCAAAGGCTGCATGCAACCTAACTGATGAGACAAAGATTTGTGGGTGCACTTTAGCCCACAGTTGCCTGCATGGTCCAGGACCCCGCCATGAATGGGGGCTGCGTGTCCGGTGGGTCGTGGCCAGTGAGGGCAAACACCTAATACATGGGCAGGTGTACACCCACCTGGTGTGGGCTACCATCTCATTTGTTAACACCCAGTGTCTTGTACCTTGTTACTGGGGGAAGGCAAGGGCAGCAGTGCAGTGTTGGAGAAAGCTGCTTACAATATCTAACAAAGATAAAGATATTAATATTATCAGAAGCAAAAATCCTGCGACACTAATCAATGGGTTTGCTGAACTAAAACAGGCTAAAAGAAAAAATATATAGGTTAGGTAAGGTTAGAACACTGAAAAACTAAAATAGTTTATATCAGCTTTACCACAAAGGATGTTGGAGATAGCAACCCTGACCCTAATGCATTAACAATAAGATAAGAAAAGACTGATAAGTTAAGAAACTGTAAGATAACTCAATAAATTATAAAAGCAATAAGATGACCCAGTTCAGATGGTACACACCTAGGAGTTTTGCAGGAATGTAAGAATGAAGTGGTGGAACTGCTAACATTCATATACACTCTTTGTTTAAAATCAGCTACTACTAGGCCAGATGCCTGGAAATCATAGCAAAAATAATGACTGTACTTGCAAAAAGGTAAATGAGGGTGTCCACATAATTATAAACCAGGAAGTTTCATTTCAGTTTCTGATAAATATGTTGAAACAAGGATTTAAAAACATCTAAACGATCTTGATTTGACAGGTTCTTGGGAACAGAGAAGGAAAGAATGGGATGGAGAGAAGCGTGAAGAGATGGGAAAGTCACTCTAGAGAGAGAATTACTGGACAGAAACAAGAAGAGGATACAAAGCATATGGAAAGAAAAGCACTAAACAATAGGGAAATACAAGAGAAACTTCTCCCATTTTTTCTCAACTGGCTTCCTCATGTTGTCTAGACAAGATCCCAAACCACAGGACCATTTCTTCCGCCATATATATTTTAGATTCAATAGACTAAAAATAGACTTGGCAGGACTAGATGCAGCGAAAGTCTGGCACTCCCCTTTAACACTTGGCAACACATTCTTAAGCCACTGCCTTTGACAGATGTGGTGTTCAAAGTATTGCCCACATAATCGGACATTTTTCCCTGGATGGGAAAAAAATTTAATATAAAAACAGTAGTCAAAGCTCTTACTTAGCTTATTTAGCTCTTAATAAAAGCCACTAAAAATACAACCTTGAATTTAATCAAAATTTATGACTAAGAACGTCTCCATAGAGAATTCTCTCTCTGTTTAGAGGACTGGGCTTTTACTCAAGGACTAATTTAACTACTGAGGCCGCTTTCAGAGGAGACAAATTTGCACATGATTGGTGAAAAATGCACGTGTTTTAATGCTTGTTTAAACACCTAAACAGTTTTAAATGCGCATTTGCCATGATCGTGTAAAAGCCAAAACCGTTTTGAATGTGGTTTTTAAATAATACACATTTTTTAAAAACCGGTTTTAAGCCCCTCTGATGATCGGGGGATGCCAAAACTGGTTTTAAAAAATGTGCATTATTTAAAAAACACATTGAAAATGGTCTCAGATATAAGAGAAATATGGCAGCCACACTCTGAACACCTTAGTCGTGTTTACTTTCTAAAAGCTATAAACACCGGATTGGGTAATAAGAATAAGAGCACATCTCCAAGATCTAACTATTGACCAGTCCCTTTGTCTGCATACAACTATCAGGTTGTTTTCTAGTGGCTTTTAAGCACAAAGTAATATTTAATTCCACAAATTCAAGCCATTCACAATGCAGCCGAGCTCACAAGGCTGTACGCTGCTGGCTGAAACTAGTCCCAAAGTGGATTACAGTGAAGCACCACACCTGTATGACCTAAACAGTCTCTCTCAAAGCAGCTTATTTGGGGTATCAATAAGCATGACTGTTTTTACCTTAAACTTGAAAATAACATTTTGTAATAATAGTATATCTTCCAGCTTAAAACACAGCTAGTGGAAAAACATGTAAAGAGACTTTCCAAATGTTTAGATGCACTTAAATGTTCAGCTGTTAAAACTAGAGACCTTTTTAGTCATTTGTTTGATCGCTGTCATTCATTACTGACAAAGATTATTCATCTGAGCACTGATGGTGTGTTCATTTAGGGCACATTCACACAAGGGGTTTACTGTTAGTGTTTAGCATGGTAACAAGAACTTCCTCCACCTTACCGGTCAACATGTACAAGATTTATGTCACAGGATGCACCGGGTGCAATGCGGGTGAAATGAAAAAGTTAAGATGGAAAAGAAAGATTTGTCAATAGGGCTAAATCCATCTCCCGTATTTTCACTATCGTGTGAAGGGATTAATCTGCATATCAAGGAGCCTTAATTGCTGTGAATAGGAACAGAGGTGATTTCCTGCTTAGCCGATGAATCCCCCACTGGCTACCTGATGGTGATCATGGTCGCAATTCCATGCTCTGCGGATCCCCATGTGCAAGCCACAATGTGCTGGTAATGTGCATGCGTGAGGAGCCCGCACAGCTGTGCACACACACGGCTCCATGCAGGATCCGCAGAGCATGGGATCGGGGCCACCGTACAGTTGATAAATGAAAAGACACATAATAATGGGACACTTATCGGCCAGGGCAGTACCCATGTTAAATTTTCAAGCAGGAACTTTTAAGGCAGGGGAGGGAAATTAAAATGTGGGAATACAAACTCCTACAAGAGTCTTGTGCGATCTTGTATGAACGTGCCCTTCGTCAATCAAAACTGATGCTTATTGGTAAGCAGTAGGTCTCATCTATCCTAAGAGGTGTTACTTTTGATAGGATAAATCCTTTTCTTTTTCTTTTTTAAAAAGATACATTGGAAATTCAAACCTTATCTCTTCCATTAGGTTTTTAGACTAAGCTATGCTTTAATACACAAAGCAACCAGCAAATCACAGAATAGAAGCATAATGAGAAAGATTTGGGAGTTATTCAATCTTAACTTCTTAAGCAAGAACTGGAAGCTACTAACAAATGCTCATTTCTTGTTCTAATTCTTGTCAGAATTTTGAAAGGTTCTATTGCCAAATAATATGAAAAGAAAATAATTTGTAGTGTTAGTGAAAAGAAACTAATCAACCAGAAACATTAAAGATCTGAATCGCATCCATAATAGATTCCGTGGCATGGAGTCTATTGCTCCCAAAACCACGTTTGGTAAGCAGAATATTTAATAAAAAAATTCTTTACCTCGTCTCCGCCCATAGCTCCTGGCTGCATGTAAACAGAAACACAGTTGTGGGTATTGATGTAACATTATTTTACAATTTAGCCCTTATGAAATTAAATTGTCTGGAGAATGTAGCTCCAACAACCCAAACAATCCTAGAAAAGGTTCTTTAAAAGGACATAACCAAGGTGGTAGAGGGGGGTGGGGGAGAATTCCAAATGTTGGGAGAACATCTGTATAGTAACATAATCGTTTATAGTAGCATCTTACTGTATTAAAAGTTCTCCAGATAGAAAAAACATCCAAAATAGATGTGTCATTAATTAAAAGTTTATCAATATAAAATACTTCAAAGGTAATTGCGTTTGCTGTAGTAATGACAGTTAAATTATTTTGTAGAAAGTATTTATTAAAAACAGTTTTCCAAATAACTTCAGAGAGGACTTAACAATTAAACCATTTTTGAAATGCAAAGTTTCCACAAAGTACCATAACCTCAACAATAAATGTGTTTTCACAGATTTTCAAATCCTGTTCATATTGATTTAGATGGCTGGAATGTGAGCCTTATTTCACAAAGATACATCCAAGGCACGTAAACCCCAAAGTTGTGCAGCTTTTTAGGTTCTGATGTCAACACACTGCAAAGTAACTCTACACGACAGGCAATCAAGTTGAGTTGGACACTTCAAATTTGCATTCTGAAATTTGAAAAACACGGCAGTCTGAAGCATGGCATTTTGAAACTGCTTAAAACCAGCAGAAACCTGAGTCAACAGCAAACAAACCTCGAAAATGCCAGGAGTAATGGATTTGTCTACACTTAAACTTAATCTGCGAGGCCAGAAAGCCTCTACATAAGGTGGAGAGAGGAAGCTCATACATATGAAGCAGCATAAAAAGGAGAGTTCCTAACATCAGATTAATCACATGTAGCTGCAAATCTAATAATTGTGGGAGTGGAAAAAATAAACAAACTTTCATCCTTCCCATTATCTTTGATTCACTGTGTAGCAGAAAAATCCAGCCCCTATCCAAGGATGCCATGTGCCTGGAGCAAAACCGCATCCTGGTCTTGATAACAGGTATTTAGAGGACAATGAGGAAGGAACATCCTGGCATTTATACGGGCCATTTTTCTATCTCATGAATTAATTTTAAACGAAAAATCATCAACATGCACATTATATTTTAACACAAACAAATATATACAGATGGATAAGAATAGACCTGCTTGAGAGGAGTATTAGTAGGGTGTGTGTGAAATAGAATGCAACCAAAATATCAAATGAGACATGAAGATTATAACTTAATAAAACACAAAGTAGAGCACCTTTAGACACAACAGAAAGGGGTGCTGAATTGTGCTGACACCTTTGTATCACCACGCGTGTTTCCCCGTATTTAATACACTGCAGTACTTGGGCACAACACCTGCCTTTCCACGTCCAGGGGCTAAGCAGAGTCCTGCCTGCCCCTCATACCAGAAACTCTCCTTGCAGAATCAGTCCCATGGAATTATGGGATATGTAGTCCATGAAGGAGAGCAGTCAGATCTGCCGCAAATCTTCTGCTCTGTGCTGTAGCTAAACAGCTCATTCATCACTGCTCACCTCCCCCCCCCCTCCCAGGTGCTTTGGGAGAGCACAAAGACAGTGTGCAGCAAGGAACAGACTGTTTGGCAGTGGCACGGAGCGAAGGATTCAGGACAGACAGGGAGGAAATGGGACATACAAACCGGAAATGGCTATAAAACACACCACCCGATGTCTTTAGACACGATGTTAGCCCCGTAGAGAGGAGAAAAAACACTCAACTGCCACCTCCGAGACATCCATGCAACCAACAAGGAGTTAATGGGAGGCTAATGGGGAGCAGACCAGTGACCAAAAATAGCAACAATGCTTAGACACAATGCACAGTCATAAAGCAAACATCTTAAACACCCAATCCCCGTTGTCTCTAAAGACACCCACAAATACAACTTAGTTTTTAATTTTGTTTAAGAATCCAGTAAACTTATGAATTCTCTCAAACATTGGCAGCCCAGTCAAAACTCTCCGCTAGCACCAGTTTCATTCTCCTTAATGGTGACTGTTCTGGCAGGCTGTTTGAGAGACAGGGCTGCCAAACTGTATAGATATATTCAGAGCAGGGTTGGACAAAAATGTGGTAGAAACAGTTGAATCCTGGCTACATTACAACATCCACCATGGCAACAAATAGTGATGTTGCACCAAAGGAGAATTAAAGATTCCAATATTCTTACAACCAGGAATGTTTTAATGTTTACATTTCACTGAAATCAAGGAGTCAGGAAGGGGCAGGTTTACCCTTTGCTGCTGAGTGGCCCAGCTGTGGAGCCCCCATCAGGTGGAGTGTGTGTGGTGTGGGAAGGGATTTTAACGGGTGACTCTCAGGCCGTTTTTAGACGATCGCGGTGGCGCCCGTGCTTGTTTTTCAAAACTACCGGGAGCCGGGTTTACACGTGACACGCCGCCGATTATGCGCATGCGTGGGCGCCGCGCATCCATTTCCGGCCACGAGCTGACCGGGTCGCCGATCGAGGGTGGACATATACGGCCGGAAATGGATGTGCGCCGCCCACACATGCGCATAACTGGCGGCGGTGTCATGTGTAAACCCACCTCCGGTAGTTTTGAAAAACAAGCGCGGGCGCCGCCGCGATTGTCTAAAAATGGCCTCAGTGTGGCTACTGCTGCAGCCTCCTCACATTCCCCCTGCAAGAAACTGGCTGGCCTTTGAAACTCTACACAATCTGGGTTTTTACAAGAAGCGTATAAATTGAATAAAAAGTTTGCTGCTAGGAATTATCAAAAAAATCTATTAGAAAGAAATTTAAAGGAGATTATCTCTATACCCAAAGAGCATATTTTGCAAGATAAGGATAAGAAAGCCACGATGGAGAGAATGACATTTGTGACCACATTTAATAATTTCAGTTACAGGGTAAGGAATATTGTTAAAAAATACTGGAATATTGTGGACCACATTAAAGGGTGTGAGACATTACCATTGTTTTCCTATAAAAGGAAAAAAAATATTGGAGGTTATTAGTAAGAGCAAAAAAGTATGTACCTGTACAAAAACAAGTCTGTTTTTGTACAAAAACTCATTGCCTCCCATGGCTTCCAATACCACCTCTATGCTGATGACACTCAACTCTATCTCTCTACTCCCTCTCTCTCTCTCTCCCTCTGTTCAAGCTCGTCTCATCAACTGTCTCTCTGACATCTCTACCTGGATGTCTCAACGTCAACTCAAACTCAACATGGCTAAAACTGAACTCCTTATCTT
>QEPC01014166.1:2175904-2196258 GCA_003113815.1 Sphenodon punctatus | reverse complement strand
TGGGGGTGGAGCCCTGCCGCAATGGCTTCTGGGGGCTTCAGGGGGTGGGCGGGGCTTCTGGGGGCGGGCGGGCAGCTTTGGCCTGGGGCCTGGGCTGGGCCCTCCCAGGGGGTGGGAGCATAAATATTCTATAGCAGCTACATGGTTCTTGTTGCTTTAACAACCCATTCTTCAAAAGGCTCTGCTGGCACAAGACCCACCAAGTGAATGGGATTTGCACCAGCAGAGTACTTTACTGAATGGGCTGAAACCATTTACTTCTAATTCAGGTGCCCACAACCATAGGAGTAATTATAAAGGGAGAGGAGGAACCCATCCCCCACAAGTTTCCTTCCCATACAATTCTAGAAATAGGAGGGCAGAGCTTAGGCGGGTCAATACTCTCCCCCCCCCAAGAAAAACATTCTAGTCCAAAGTTACGCCCATACCCACAACAAACAGGGCCACTTCAGTTTCTAGCTTCCTTTCAGTGGACCACGCCCACTCAACCAGAGAAAGTCAACGTGGTTTAGTTGAATAATTAATTTTATATACTTGCATACAAAAATTTAAAAAGTTAGACCATTTACTGTAATAAACTAGGGTGCTGATTACAGGTTGGGGAAACTTTTTCCTCCCAAGGACTATTTGAAAATTAATCAAATTTCTGAGGATTGCATGGATGTTGAGATCGGGGGTGTTGAAGGGTTTTAGTCAAGAAAAGGAAGGTCCAGGTCATGAATCTGTGCCCTGTCCTTGCGTGTATGTCCTCAACTACTTCCTTTCCCTTTCAGTGCTTGGAAGCGGAAACTGGATCCAGGGGCCTGATCCAGAAATTGGAAAGAGGCCAAACAATAAAACTAACTATGGGCTGCGTTTTGCTCCCGGGCCTGAGATTTTCCACCCCGATATAGGGGAAGGATATATCGGAGCAAATTTATGGAAAGAACAATTAAGTCTCAAATCAGAGGGGAAGAGATCAGTGTTGAGACCAGCAGGTGATGTGGGGAAATGTTAGCAGCTGATAGTACATGTGCGAGCGGCTAGAGGATAGTAAGTACATTTCACAACAATAAAAAGAAGCCTCCTATTAGTGGGGTAACAATTATATCATGGCTATATTTGGTGTTTAATATTAGGACTATCAACTACTTCAGAAGAAAAAAGGGCACATTTGAGCAGAAAGTGGATCTAGCATAGGTGTCTTTCAAAACCTTTCATACCAGGCATAGACTGGTGGGGGTGGAGGGGGTGGAGAAGGAAAACAAAAATAAAGAACCAAAAAGAATGGGGAGGATGAAACCACTGATAAAACAACAGTAGCAGCAGCAATAAATGCAGGAAAGACCATTACAAACACAAGCAGAAATAATAAATAAGGTAAAGACTTCAAACTGCAGCTGTGAAATAAAAAATATTTTTTTAAAAAATCAGATCTTAGCGGAACAGGGTCTATTTTGGAACAGCAACGCATAAAGATGCAATCAAAGTAATACACATTCTGAAGGACACAGAACACAGAAGCTCATTAGCAGAGAAGAAAAATGGAAGGTATATAACTTTTAATTTTGAAACATGGTTACCACGTGCATAACAAGACGCAGGGGACATATTTTAGCATACTGACAACCAACATGAAGCTGTTTCTTGCTAATCCAGCATGGGATTGAAACATAATGGGCTAGTAAATTTCTTTTCCATTAGCTTCAAAATTCAGAGCATGATTATTTCTTAAACACCTTCATTTTCTAAGTGCCTAGAGGGGACATCAACGTCAATGTAAAAGTATCAGTGGTGATCGGAGTAAGAGGTATTTCATACTGTAAATCAATACTATATTGTTAAGATTATCCTTAACAATAGAGGTTAACTACTTTAAATGGAGGCTTAAAATCTAGCTCATCAGTGTTACTAACTATATTTACTTGTTATAGGTTACAAAAGTTAAGAGTTTTGTAACACTTAATAGCATTTGAAGTTTATACACCGTATTTTCAAACTTAGAGGAAGGAAAGGCTTTTCACTGAGTTTACATTCTAAAATATTTTGCCTCAACTGCAGAAGAGATCAAAGTTACTTTAAGGGACAACACAGAACAAGGCAGACTAGATGGCTCCATAGTTTGGGAATCTAAGTCACAAACTCAAATCTAGCACAGATTAGACAAGATTCACTAAATGACACAATTGTTAACCTTAACTAGAAGGTTCAAAGGCACAGAACAGAGAAATGGATGTAAATTTGGTGTCCAAAACAGCAAAACTACTCTTCTGCTATATAAAGTCCTACTAGGCTGCCTCACCACCACCCAAGGGAGGGATATCATCTCTACAGTCAATGTGTATTTTAGTCTCCATTTCCATCACTTGTATTTGGAGTATCTGTCAGCATAAATGATAATAAATGCCAAGTGCAGCAGCACTCCATAAAGGAGCGAGTCCCAGTGATTTCATAGAGCCCGCTGAAATACTATTTGTAGGTAATTTTTCATCAGTCTGGGCTGCATTGTTTTGACTCAGCATTCTATTACTGATATTGAATTATCCTTGTCAGAATTTCAAAAGTCCATGTTTATCTATATCCAGCTTCAGCTTCCTGGTAATCCATGAAACAGTCATAAAACTATCAAACAGAGATGGACTGCTTGAGGAAGTAGAAATACTACACAAAAAGTTCAATTAAAAAAAGATCCAAAATCCACTACACTTGAAGGTGCAAAGCCTTAAGAGCGTTATGCGTTGGCTCTACAGCAAATAATTAAATATGTGAGAATTTTACCACCCAAGGACCGAGTAAATATATAGTGTCAGAAGATTATAAAAAAGCAATTAGGTTTGGGTTATTTTTTTTTAAGACATTCTAGTATCCTGTAGAAAAGCAATTCACAAGATTATTTTCTGACATTTAATTCCAAATTATTTTTTAATCACCAAGTCTGACCTTTTGCAGTGCACTTCACAGAGTAATTCTTGCATAATGACTATAACTGTATCATCAGACCTAACTTTTATTTGAGCAGAAGCAGATCTGTTAGATGTATAATCTTGATTTAAAGCCTATAACAACAACAAATCTACCATATCCCTAAATTAGGTGCTCCAACAGTTAGGTACCCTTATTGTTAAAGCCTGACTACTGATTTGTAGCCTTGATTCGCCTTGCTGTAGTTTAAACCTTATTTCTTTAAAATATACATATATGACAGAACTAGAAGCATAATTTTAAAAAATGCCACTTTAAAACCAGTAATACGGAGAAGTCATCACTTACAAATACTTCTATAAAGACTTATATGAAGAATGTTTCGCCATGATTGGTCATAAGAAATTTTAACTTATCTCTACAAAATATTATTGTACAGAGTAATATATTTTTTTACAGAATGGCTAGGTAATTTGCCAGAGGGCACATGTTCGTGACAGAAGAAAGAGAACCCAGAATGTTAGACTCCCAACATTGCGCTTTCAACTAGTGCTTCCTCTAAGTCTGGACAACATCCTTACCAAAAGGTCAACTTCTATTATCATTACAGCAGTTAGAACATTGTATTCCTTTGGTGACCCATTACTGCAAGACGCACTCCTCACAGGGCAAATCACTACTCCAGGTAATGAAGCAACAGAATTAATAGCTTCTATAAGTGAGCACAGCTGTTAGGAAGATGTCTCAATCCAAATCATTATGGTTTTCATCCTGAAGTCTCATACCAGGAATCTACAGTAACAACACACACCATAACTACTGAAAGTTGTAAGACTGCTCCCTCCCAAGTGTAATTTTGGTTACCGTTAACTTTCTGAATTACAGTAATTTTTCCTCTGAAGTTTTACAGGTTAATTATCATTCTGGGACAGAAAGTGGGGTATGCATGCCTAGTTGTGGACACTTGACAGGGATTCCCACAGCAGTTAACATTCTACACTCTTTGTTCAATATATATTAAAAAAAATCAAAAATAAATCAGTGTGTCTTAATTTATTTATTTTATTTTTTAAAACTTCTACCCCACCCTTCCCATAAGGCTGTCGGTGGTTTACAGCATTTAAAAAGCACAATACACAGTAAAATCCCTTTTTAAAGAAGCCACCCTCACCCCTAATCTTACTCACTGCAGCCCCCATCCTTGCCTGTAGAACACTTTGCCAAGAAGAAAGGTTTTACACTGCCTCTGGAATATGCTCAGGCTCCGATTAGGGTTGCCAGATATGCAAACTTTTACCAGCCACTTATGAAAATTACATGTTGCAGGGCTGCAGTAGCACCAATGCAGCCCTGCAACATGCATTGTTCAAAAGAAGTCAGTAAAAAATTGAATATCTGGCAACCCTAGTTCTGATATACCTCTGGAGGAAGGGAGTTCTACAATACTGGGGCAGCAACTGAGAAAGCCTCTCTGTTGGCCCTTGTCGTATGAACAAGATTGGCAGGTGGTACGCGCAAGAGTGCGCTCCCGGCCAACCGCAGGGGTTGCATTGGAGCACGGTAAAAAAGGCACTCTTTCAGATACATAGAGCACAGACTATTTAGGGCTTTAAAGGTCAAAAACAGCACCTTGAATTGTGCCTGGAAAGACAGGTAGCCAGTGCAGACTGTAAAGCACAGGTGTAATGCGCTCAGTGTCCCATCCGAAAAGGAACCAGGCTGCTGCTTTTTTATGAAGCAGTCTGGTTGCCCCAGAGTTCCAGTAGGTAACTAACATTCCATGTAGGACTCAACAAAAATATTCCCCATGTAGTAACCCCCTTATAAAGGCAAGTGATCTTCCTCGAGTTAAATCTTCAGAGAAATTAATTTGGCAGCAACTTTCCCCCTTAAGATACCTGTATCGATTTGTTGAGGGGGGTCTTTATTATGCAAGAATATTTTGAAGCTCAACTACAAACTCAGATAGGCCTTTTTCAATACTTCCAACCGAAGAGTGCTTTCACACAATTAGGGACAATTAAAGAATATACCAGGGACCCCCACAAGATAGAATGAATGATATTTCAAACAGCTGGTAATAGGAGTAGGCTAGGGAGGATTTACAGAGAATTAAAGTCATTGTGGTATAGGATGGATCTCAGTTGCATTGAATGCTGGGAGAAAGACCTAGGTGTGAAATTCAGGGAACCACAAGTGAGACAAATCATTTCCCATTTTAACTCTTGTGCATTCTCACTGGAGCCAAGGGAGTCACAAGTAAAGCTCACGTTAAGGTATTACATTACACCGGCACAATTTAAATATGTGAATAAAGAGGACAGGGGAAGGTGCTGGCGTGGGTGTGGGGAAGTGGGGTCAATTCCTCCATTGCTGGTGGACTTGTCATAAGATTCAAAGCATATGGAGGGTGACGTGGGGGTTTATGGAAGCTATTGCTGGGTTTCCGATCCCATTTTGACCGGAGATAGCACTCTTAGGATTGTACCCGGAACAATCTGTAATGAGGAAATTTAGCAAACCATGCACAATATTTACTCTGGCAGCGATTAATGTAATCGCGTAAAGTTGGAAGTCAGTCAACCCCTCAACAGAGGGGGCGTGGTTGAACTGGATCTGGTATGTTTTTTCAATGGAAAGACTGCTGGCGAAACTGCAAGGATATACAGAGAAGCTGCAGGTTCAGTGGTTCCCTTGTCTACGGGTAATTCAGGACAAGCCTCTGTCTCCAGATGAAAGAAACTATCTTTTTGACTTCTACATCTGCCTGCCTGTCAGGGGGATGCTGAACAAAAGACAAAGAACACTAACCAAGAGTTGACCGTGAGTTGAAGTTACTCTGTCATTGTTGAAACTGGGAATGTTAGGCCCAGGTGTTCTACCGGGATTGAAGCATATGTTTTAAAGGTGTTGGATTCCAATTTATTGTATTTATGGTTAGAAAAGAAAACAATAAAAAATTTAATTTTCTTTTAAAAAAAGATACCTGTATCGATGAATTCCCATAAAAGAAATGAAACAAAACGAACAAAACAAGAACAGCTACACATGCCTAGAACAGCAGGAGAACTTTAAAAGTATATGTACTATAATTTGTATGCATTGATATGTTATTCATATACAGTGTGGTAAAAAAGGTGGCACAAAGTAAATTTAAAAAGGTTCCAAAATAATTTAAACTCTAATTAGAATAAAAATCTAGTTGCCCATCATCTGCAAACAGCTAGCATCACTTTTTGAAGCAGACTATTTCACCTCACTTCCTCCTTCTCCATATGCAGATTTGTGAAGGATATTCAAGGAAACATACAAAAAGGACCACGCAGCTATTTTGTACATTGGATATCCTGAATGCTCACAAAATGTAGTCTCGTTATTTACAGATTTGTCTCTTACAGAGTGGATCTGACCAAAGCACGGCAGTTCATAGCAGCAAGAATGGAGACAGACACCATTTAAGGCACAATGCTCTTGAGGGGAGGAAAGAATTTAGTGCCCAGTGAAACAAGATCTAAGTGGCCGTACCAAGGGCTGCTTGTCTCATCCATGGATCTTTTGAGAAAGAACCTGATATGGGAAGGCAAGAAGAGAACAGGAAGACTGTGGCAAGATACACTGGAACGAGGACATCACCCTTGGCAGCAGTGAGGATGCATCTGTATAACTAATTTGTTAAAGATAACTTGTAAAAGTGAAGGCTGAAGTTCTCTTACTGTTGTGCTAAGTCACAGTCACCAAGAAAGTGATCTTGTAAAGAAACTTGAACTCCCAGATGTCAAACAGATCAAAAGGAGCTTTCATCAATTTAGTGATAACCACATTAATAACCCATAATATAGGGAACATTTTTTTGCAGCAAGTTTAAAATGTAATTCCCCTCTTATTTATTTATTTCATTATATTTATATGCTGCCCCCCCATGCCTACGGCATCTCAGAGCAGCTTCCAGCATAAGATAAAACAATTTTTAAACATAAAAAATCTACAATATCATAATTAAAACAAATTTAAAACACCCCCCACAAAAATTAACCATCACCCCCTCCCCTCCGAAGGCCTGGGCAAACAGCCAAGTCTTACAGATACATCGAAAGGCCAATACACCCGGAGCCAGGCAAGCCTCCTTCGGGAGTTCATTCCACAACCATGGCCCGGCCACCAAGAATGCCCTCTCCATTGTGGCTCCCCGTCTTACACGGGAGACCTCCAGAAAGGCGCCGGCGGTGGACCGAAGGGATCGCTCTGAGGCGCAGAGGGCGAGGCGGTCCCCGAGATATGAGGGGCCCAGACCGTGCAGAGCTTTGTAAATCAATACTAACACCTTGAATCTGGCTCGATACGCTATAGCCAGTGCAGAGCACGGAGCACCGGTGTTATGTGCTCACGCCACCCCATCCCCATGAGGAGACGGGCTGCCACATTCTGCACTAGCTGCAGCCTCCGAACCAGAAACAAGGGAAGCCCCACGTAGAGTGCGTTGCAGTAATTTAGCCTCTTATGAACTTGAGGACAAGGGTCTGTTGAAAAGCTGGCCATCTTGCAGTAAATTTGTGGTAGGAAAGACAGCTGCCAAAAATATTGGTTGAAAAGTTATCTTTAATCTGAATTCTAGCACACAGAGTAGAAGCAGTAGCCACATTAGATCTGTGCCATGGATCTGTCCCATAGCCTTGTGTGCATGCCTTCATCTCTGCTCTCTTACCCTGACTTTATTCCTTCAGCGTTTGAGGTTAGGAACTGGGGCCAGAGGCCAGATCCAGGAACTTGAAAGGGACTCTGGGCCACATTTAGTCACCACCAGGCCTGAGGTTCTCCATCCCTAATCTAGATCATAATCGCATGGTATCCTCCTATACAATTCCTAAATAGAAATAAAATTGAAATTCTTACTCAGAATCATCTCTCTGTCTGAATTTGTACTCTGGCAGGGAATAGAGACCTTCAAACATGTACAGGGTTTTATTTATTTTTGTATATTTTATATAAATATAAAATATTTATATTTTTAAAATATAAAATATTTACAAGCCATACAGATTTCAAACACTTACAAAAAATGCTTTTTATAGTATCTACAATTAGAACTGATTGTTGGGTCACATTGGGGACATCAGCCAATTCTTATATACTGTAATCCTAATGATTTTTTTATTGTTGTATTCTACAAGCTTAACCATGGAAACAGCCTTGTTTGAAATCATTTTCATTTGAAATAATTTCAAATCAAGGATCATTTGAAAGGTAGGATGAACGCGTCACTGCCTTCACACCAAAACAAATGCTTTATAAGACTTTAAGGTAAGCAACTTAGATCCAAAACAGAGAATCATGGTGTACGCTAGAAGTTAGCATCATCTTCTGATCACAGAAATTTCTTGTTGATCTTTATCTTTTAGACTGGGGCAGGGACATCCATGGGTAAAAACAGGTGAGATAGCAGCCAACAGGATCCTCTGCCCAACCTGCGGAGCGGCAATGTAGCCACCACCTGTTGGACCGGTGTAGAGAGCAGAACGCAAATGCAGCCTCCCGTGCAGCCACCACACCACCTCCATGTCCCAGGTCGGGCTAAAGAATTGAACACATGGGCAGGACTCAAGTCCCAGAGCAGCAGCCACTCGCTGTCAGAAACAAGAGTAGCCAAGAGTAGACCCGTGAAAAGCAGACAGCAGCAGCAGATCATTCCAGACTCCAAGCCTCAGCAATCCTGTCTGGGGGGCAAACATAACTCATCCTTAGCCCAAGGCGTTGGGGTGTCCAAGGCACAGGGAAACCAGCAACTCTGCTCGGGCAGAGCTGCGCCCAGAGAGTGCTGGCAAGTCCTAACCTAGCACATGGACAGAGTTAGTGCTCATGCCACATACTGTGTGCCTGGACTCACCACTGCTACTGCCCCCAAAGCAGGTCCCACTGCCACACAGGGCAGAAGACAAGGAGGGAGGAAGGAACGGTGTGGGGCTGGGCTTAGCTCTGGGTCCTGCCACCTCTGGACAAGGGTCACCTCCCTCGGTCCCTCCATCCCTGCAGCAGCTTTTCCTGGCTGCACCATTAGTTGACAGGCAGCTGGGGGTGGGGGGGTGGGGGAGAAGGGTTGTCTGCTCAGTCCCAGTCTGCTCCATCAACTGACAGGCAGCCTGCACCCGCTGCTCCTGACCCCAATCCTTGAGGACATTATGACCTTGTCCACGTGCTGGTGGACCTCACCACGCGCAGGGCTGCACAGGACCCAACAGACGGGAGGGCACACATTAGGCCGGATGAGCAAGCCTTAGCCTGCACTGCATCAACCACCTTCTCCGGACAACGCATTGAGTAGCAACTGTCCACCCACCCCATAGCATAAGTGGGCAAACATTTGGTGGCCAGATGGGCAGGTGAACTGCCGGCTAATATGGGTTATCTCTCGTTTGTTTTCACTCCATGTCTTGTCAGCAAGAAACACACGTTAGAAAGTTTAAAAAATTCTAGCTATAGAAAGTTTCAAAAAAAATTAAAACTAGAGCTCCCACATATGGTGCCACAAATGAATTTACTTAGGTCATTCAAACTCTGGTTTCTGTAAAGTATGAATACTGATTACTATAAAGGTTCTGTGGCCTGTTTTAAAACCTTGTGGTATTTTTTAAAGAATATGAAAAAGTTTTCTCAATTTTCTTGAATGTACAGAATTTGGGGTATGAAATTCAAAAGCTTCTGAAAAATCCCAAAGTAGCTTTTACATGCATAAGTGTCAGTCTTAAAGTCTGATTTCTCTGGAATTGCCAGGGATAGAAGCAAATGCTTTAACTTTTCCGCAAGTGCTGGAAAGACTGGAAAGTCTTTCTTTAAAAAACAGAACATATCATTCCAAACTTTTTTTACTTTTTTTTTAAATGGTTGTATACTGTTCACTTTCAAAATGAACAATGGTGCAAGACAACTATCCCCTGCCAGGGGAAATTGTGTGAGAGAATTCCATGTTTAGTTAAAAAAGGAAACGTCTGTGTTGTAGTACCTAGGGATCCAGTTCCTTATTTTTGTAGAGCTCACAGATCTAATCCAAGGATCAGTCCATGTTTTCATATATATCTTTGAAAACAGAAAAAAGTATCTGTACCTATCCCAGCTTTTCTACTGTGTACATCCTGATTTGATACAGCAGCAGGTGTGTGGCAATGAACTGAGAGTAAAAGTCAATGAGCACAGCTCTCCTGTGGTAATACAGTTAGTTCCTCAACCAAGCCAGTCTTCGTAAGTCTTATATTCGGAGAGCAAAGGCTGCCATAAGCATTAGGTTGCAGCTGCTAACATTACAGGTACCAAACTTGTCCCCCCCCCCCCCCCCCTTGATATGACCATTCCCTTAGAAGAGACGTAGGCCCATTGGAAAATGGAATAGTGGGCAGAATGCACTTTTGACTACCTCATTTACTTGATGAGCAGACTATCACCCTCTCTCTATCCCATGAGGTTTGACATATACATTCCAGAACACTTTGTTTCCCAATTTGCTCACTGACGTTTGGTTAATAAGCAGCCATCCCTAGTGTAATATTAGCTTTGCTATAGATTAACATTCATTTCATAGCATGGATACAAATTAACATTGCTGAAATATTGGATTCAATTTTGGCTCTACTGAAATTAGTAACAAAATGCATCTGATTCAAAACAGTCTAGTCCAGGTGCAACAGGCATTGCTGGAGCTTTTGAGGTCTGTAGCAAGCTACAGAAAGTGAACTGAAGTTGAACCACCATTATTGATGAAGAGGTTGCTGTGGCAAGTTCTCAGTAGTTGCCTGCCACTTAAAATTCAGAACTGCTCCAAAGAGAACAGGTACTGAAGACATTAATTCATTTGCTCTTCAGCTTTCCTCAACGTCTATATTTCACTGCCATACAATCGAGTTATTATATAACCATAGATCCTACGTCTGCATAGCTCTGTGGCAAACTCGATGCACAACAGATCGCCACAAGGACTACTACGTAGCCAGGAATATGGAGGGCTGGCTGCTACTATGTAGGTAGCAATGACCTACATCTTAATTTTGACCAGCCTTTGGCACTAAGAAAGTTCATACTTATTTTTTGTCTGCTGGATGACTCATTAACATGTTAATATGGATATGGAGCTGTCTGGATTTGGAGGTTGCTTGATACTAGTTGTCAGAGATGGTTTATTTCCGCCAATCAACAACTAGATGGATATGCGTGCTGCTTGACCAACTGGATTTTATACAAGTTTACAAAAGTTAACATTTATCTTTGCACAGAAACTAAGAATTTACTGCTTTAAAAATGGTAATTTTTCAGAATTTTTCATAGCTATGAAAAAAAGTGTAACCTTAACTGCAAGAGAATCCAAACCTGCAGTATTTTGTGTCAACATTCTCCAGTATCTTTTCCCTTTTCAGCTAACCCCCTCATTTCATGTAAGAGAAGTCGTGGTTTTATCTCCTGACCCCAAACACCCTCCACGTCCTGAGATTTCTGACTTCCATTTATTTAGTTAAAGTGTATCTAGTGTATCACATATAAATCAGTACATTAAAAATGAGAAATTACTGGTCTATTTACACCTCTATTTAAACAGCTCTTTAAAATGGAACCAAAAAGGTGATCTCTACCTCACCAAGTACTTTTTTGGCTTGCACTCAACAGTTTAGCTGCATCAGTACAACTAGTTGGTCCTGTATATTTTCATATTTAGAAGGCTACTCCTAACTGCAACATGAACTACACTTACACCAAAACTGAATTTACTCAGAAACCCCTGCAAAAGAGAAGCATAGCAGGTTTGTTACAGAAGTATCAAGTAAGAATCCACCTTGTACTTCTTACCTTTCAGTAGCTTAGAATGTTAGCTTACATTTTATTTGATATGCTAGAAATCAGTTTTGTGTTTGTCTGCTTATAGTATTTATATAGGTTATTACTTTTGCATAGCAAGACGGCAAAATTACTTACCTGTAATGTTTGTTCTTCGAGATGAAGCCTCTCCCCATTCACACACTAGTATTTGGCACCATCTGGCATAGAGGTCGGGCTAATCTTCCAAGCAGCTTCTATATGGCGAGTGGAGAGATGACATCACATCCCTCTCTATATATATCCTTGCTGCTCTCCGCTCCCACAATTCTTTCTCCCCAGGTAGAACAGAATAAAAATTCATCCATCCTTAGAGGGGAGGAAGGGTGGGAGGTGTGAATGCGGAGCGGCTTCATCTTAAAGGACAAACGTTACAGACAACTTTCCCTTCTTCTTCGAGCACCTCTCCCCATTCACACTCTACTAGAGTAGTCAGAAGCAAGACTTGGAGGTGGGTTATAACGAATTCTGAAGAATGGCTCTGCCGAAGCAAGTATCTGCCCTTTCCACCAACTCAATGGCATAATGTTTGGTAAAGGCATGGACTGACCTTCATGTTGCCGCCTTACAGATCTCTACCAGAGGAACATACCTAAAAGCAGCCACTGAAGCGGCCATCCCTCTGAGCGAAAGAGCGAAAATCCTCAGGTACCTCTTTGGAGGAAAGCCTGTAGGCTAAGCTAACGCAATGTTTGAGCCGTTTAGACAATGTTTGCTTAGATACCTTACTACCCAAAGATCTGGGGAAAACAGATACAAAGAGAGCATCATATTTACACATCTGTTTAGTTCGTTGCAAGTAGAACAAGGTAGCTCTATAAAGATCCAGCGTATGCAATAGAGCTTCCCCAGGAGATGAATGGGGATGAGTTAAGAAAACTGGAAGAGTAATCACTTGGTTAAGGTGGAAAGGAGAAGTGATTTTAGGGAGAAAATGAGGATGTGGTCTAAGGACAACTTTACCCTTGTGAACCACTATATATGGTAGTGGTTTACATGTTCAGCTAATCCTCCTAGCTGAAGTGATAGCAATTAAGAAAAGGTATTTTAGTGTAACCATTTCCAAATCGGCCATAGCCATAGGTTCAAATGGAGGTTTCATAAGGACTGAAAAAAACAGATTAAGGTCCCTAACAGGAGGAGGTTGTCTAACTGGTGGAAACACATTTATTATTCCTTGTGAATAAAAAAATTCACAACTGAAGGGTGAGAAAAAAGTGGCTTCCCTTCTGACAAATGATGAAAGGCAGAAATAGCTGACATGTGAACTTTTAAAGAAGATAGAGATCAACCCTCCAGACTGAGGGAATACAAATACTGTAACACAGTTAGCATCCACAGTAACTGGGTCAAGAGAATACTTGGCTAACCATGAACAAAAATGTGACAATTTTTTAACATAACACGCCCTTGTGGAGGGTTTCCTACCAGAGAGCAACACGTCGCGAACATTAACAGGTAACCTTCTCTCCCTGACAGTTAGGCATTAGATTCCCCACGTGCAAAGGTGGAGAGAGGCTAGGTTCTCGTGCCAAGTCTCTCCCCCTTGCCTGGAGAAGTGGTGTGGGAAGGAATCAAGGACAGTCTTGGGTCATCTCCAGCTGTTGAAGGTACCAGAACTGGTGAGGCCAGTGTGGGGCTATCAGAATTACTGATACCCTGTAGGTCCTGATTAGTGTCAGAACCTTCAGTATCAGGGGAATTGGGAGAGAATGGATACAGCTGCCCCTGAGGTCAAACAGTGCACCCCCCTTGAGCCCCTGTGCCAGTCTCTCTCTGGAGAAGTATGCCTCCACTTTCCTGTTGATTGGAGAGGCAAAGAAACTGAACGTTGGCATGCCCCACTTGAAGGTTTTCATTTGAAATATATAAAATTTGAGTTCCCGTTTGTGGGTGCATGAGCGAGTTCTGCTGAGAGTGTCCGTAGTTAAGCTGGATGCTCCTGGTAGGTAAATTGCTAGGGGTGTAACAGCATGGTTGGTGCACCATTCCCGTAGGCGGGTAGATTCCTGCATTAGCTGGAGAGACTTGAACCCTCCCTAGTGATTGATGTAAAACATTGCCATGGTGGTGTCCACGGAAATCTTAAGCACAGTCATGGTGAATGCCTTTAGGGCGAAACTTATGGCCCTTACCTCTAGGACATTTATGTGCCCTACAGAATCTGACAATGTCCATAAACCATTTGCTATAAGTTTGTTGAGATGGGGCCCCCATCCTATTAGTGATGCATCTGTTGTTAGATGTAGGGATGGAGGAGATGTGAAAGGTACTCCCTTCTTCACATTGGTCTACTGCAGCCACCAAGTCAATTGTTCATGATCGACATGGTGGGGTGAGCAGGAATGTGTTGTGAAGAGCCCTGGATACATAAGGGAGAAGTCAATGATGAAAAGGTTGTAATCTCAGCCTGGTAAATGGAATCACTTGGGTTGTAGAGGCCATGAGTTCTAGCAGGTTAGAAAAATTGATATATTACATAGAAAAATATGCTGGATGAGGTGAGAAATCATCAGGGGCCACCTATCATCAGGGGCAAAAGCAGCAGCCTTGTCAGTGTCTAAGTTAGCCCCTATACTCTTTAGGGTTTTGCTAGGAGTAAGGGAAGACTTTTTTCAATTAATAAGGAACCCCAAGTTCTCAAGCAACTGACAAGCATCTGATAATTGGTGTTTAAGTCTAGGCACAGATGAGAAAGAAGAAAGAAAGACAATCATCAAAATATGGAAATACAAACATTTGCTTCCTATGTAAGCATGCAACCACAGGTGCCAAGCACTTGGTAAGAGTGCATGGAGCAATGGACAGCCCAAATGGGAGAACTCTGGCCAAAGTGTGGCCGAATAGCTATGTGGAAACAGGCATCTTGTAAATATAAAGTGGCTAAATAATTGCCCTCCTTCAAGAAGGACAAAGTCTGTGCCAATGTTAGCATCCTGGATATGCTTAACATATTTGTTAAGAGCCCTCAAGTCTAAAAATAGGTCAAACCCCTTCTGGTTTCTTGGGGAAAAGAAAATATCTCGAATAGAAACCTTTCCCTTCCTGGTCAGAGGGTACTTGTTCTATTGCTCCCTTCAAGATTGTTTAATCTCTAGATCAAGCAGATCAATCTATTGCTGATCAGTTGGGGTCAGGGAAGCTATACACCAGGACCTAGGTTTGGTCTGGAATTGGATAGATTATCCTTTGTAAACCACTTCTAGCACCCATTTATCAGATGTAATACCCTCCCATACAGAGAAGAAATATGCAAGTCTGTCACCAAATGGAAGAGTATGCAGAGGTTCTATCCGATGCAGCATCGAAACAGCATTTTAAAACAGTGCTGGCGGTGCCGTGGCACAGGACTATGAGAGAGTTAGGTTCTGGGTGCTGGATTAAGTAGTCATGTTCAGCATTCGGCACCGGGTACATTCTTAGAGATTTGGGTACTATAGGCTGCCTTGTGACAGGCTCCTTCCAGACGTCATCCAGTCTGTCCAACAGAGCTGAAGCTATGGTGATTGCCATATGCTCCCTGGCACCTCTCTATCTGTAGGTCCCAGTGGGACACCTTGCGTGGACTCCATCCACGCCAGGAGGTCTTGGAATGAATCGAAGTTGTCTGGCAGAGAAATAGGAGACTTGCCCAAACCCATGTCGGATGCATTTTCTGAATTATTATTGTGAGATTGCTGGTCATCTACTAAAGAAAATTCAGCATCCCCCATGACATCATCTTGATTAGCCAGTACCGTCCACTCATCAGGTAAGTAAGCCTCAAGGTCTTCTTGTAAGACTCTTCCTGTTTCCATAGATGGCTCCCTCATCATAGGAATTGGATACGGTGCCGTAGGCAGAGCTTGCATTTGTGTCTCAGTAAGCCTGGGCAGTGGCTGCCTTATTGGAGTAGATGCCAGTACTGGCTGTGTTGGTCTACAAGGCTGCACTGGAGGCAGTCACGGTGCCGTAATGCTTGCTACTGCCACCTTCACTGACTCTTGAATCAATAGACCAAGTATATTCTGTAGTGGCTGAAATAGTGTATCAAGATTTTTGAGGGTTTTTGGTTTTGTTCTTGTGTCTCCCCCCGTAAGAATTTTTGTATTTTAATATGCTTTTAGATTATAAGCTGCCCCAAGCTGCTGTGCAGGAGGAGTGGGGTATAAAGTTTTAGAAAGAAAAAGAAAAAAAGAGGGAAAAAAACCTTGAATAACCTCCCCCAGCAGGAATGCAGGATTTTGGTGCAGGGTGCGCAACACAGCTGAGAAATCATCTTCAAATGACAAGTTGGTAGAAAAAGTAAAAACAGGCCACCCTGGTGTCACAGGCGGTGTAGCTCGGCATGAAGGGAGCATCTGTGAGGTTATTCTACGTGGAGAATAAGAGGAAGTATGAACCTGTGATGGCAGGCATGGAGGGGATACAGCAGGCTCTGGTACCATCTTAGCTTTCAGTCTTTTCTTGTTTTGTTTGCCCCCTTCTGCACTGGGGAACGATACAGCCTTGTCTTCCGCTCTTTAGAAGGTTTGGCTGTTTCAGTCCTCAGCACCGACTGGGAAGTGGCAGTGATATCCGAGGAATCAAGTTGTTGCACTGAGCTCCCTTCTTGGGCAACTGGCAGTGCAGGCTTAGAGGAAGCAGGCCTCACTGGCTTAGGAGCCAGTGAAGATGATGGTGCTGGTTGTGGCGGTGCCATTGGCAGGCATGCCGGTGCTGACTCCTCCGACTGCACTGCTAACTCTGTGAGGTGCTGAGTGGGTCGGCGGGTTCTGTCCTTCCTTGTCCTCCACTCAAAGGACCTACAGACTGTGCAAAATGAAGTACTGTGCTAGGACCCTAGGCACAGTAGACAGCGGCTATGAGCATCACAGTCAGGAAGATGAGTCCAAGCAGTGCTTAAAACCTTTCTGGGCCAATAAACGGAACAAATGAGATGGGAAAGTCCTCAACCTCTAAAATCAGTTTTATTCTTTTGTTTATTAAGGATTGTTCAAGAAGTGGGCGACAGATGAAACCGGACAAAGAAACCAGTTAAGTTTTAAGGGTTTTTTCCCCTTCTTTTTAAAAAACAAAACAAAACAAAACAGCAAAGCTGAGAACACAGCGGAGAAAGAACTCTGCCACAGTGGAGAAAGAGCTGTGGGAGTGGGGAGTGGCAGGGATATATATAGAGGGACATGACATCATCTCTCCGCTCCCCATCTAGAAGCTGCTTGGAAGATCAACCCAGTCTCAACGCCAGATGGTACCAAATACTAGAGTATGAATGGGGAGAGGTGCTCAAAGAAGAATTAATAAATTGGCAAAATGGACATTAAAATCCAATTGGCTAAAGGAGCACATTGTCGGGGTGTGACAGGTATAGCCTTTCTGAATGCAGCTTTGCTGTGGGTCAATAAAAGACTTGGACATGGCCTGGTGCTAGACAATGGATCTGAGGTTAGGAACAATGTAATAAATAAGTAGCCTAACAGCACAATCTCTCCCCCTATCCATTTCCCTGATATCATCTGTCAAATGCCCTTATTGCATCTTGTTTCAAATTCAATTATAGCTTTTAGCCCATGCTGTCTTCCTATGAAGGTGTCCAGCATATAGAACAATTAGATCACTTTGCAGTAAATAAGTAAAAATAAATGGTGGTACTAATAATAATTCAAAGAGCAAGGATAAAAATTACTTTCATAATCATTTAACAAGTTATAAATTGCCTCCCCTTTCAGCATCCCCAACATATTAAGCCGCCACGAGCTGCTCTTGAGCAGGAGGGGACGGGGTATAAAACTAGTAAAATAAATAAATAAATTACTCTTTTGGAATTCCCTCTCCAAGATGGCAATTGCTTCCTCCCCTCAGCAATGCCCAAGCATAGAGCATGCCAATTTATGTTGCTTTGGCTATGAAAGTAGAGAACAGGATGGTACCTCACAGCTGTCATTTTCCAACTCTACCCATGAGCATGTTTAGATTTGGCTGCCTGACTGTCTAGATGCTGTAGACAGATAATCAGGATGGACTGTTGTTGGTTCAGGCAACAACAACAACAACAGGTTAGGCTGCACCAAAATTGCATGGGTGGTTGACCAGCGTCGCACTTATTGCAGTGGAGGCAGCAGAGGTTGTAGAAGCCCTAGCTTGTCCGATTTTATGGGATCACTTTCAGTCAGTGACACAAATTGACCTTTCTGTTTGCCTGGGTTGCCTACGTGAGGAAACACACAGGCTCCAAGGCAGGAAAATTCAAACAAAGGACTCAGAATGGGTATTTAAGCGAGGGCCATTAAGCTATCTTCACTATCTCCTGGACATAGCCATCTTGAGCAATCTCATCTGCATCCTGGAAGCTAGCAAGGCTGGAAGACATGCATTGAGACGAGGACTTAGCTTTCTAGCAACTCTAAGAACCAGCACCCAGTCACCTACATCTGTGACTGAGAAGGAATCAGAACTAATGGACTTTCGTAGGGTAAGATGCATATCTAGAAAATCAACCAGTATAGATTAGGAATGCATTATATTTACCTTTAATTTCTAGTTACCACTCTGCATCAACTATCTTGCTTGTGTAATCAATAAACTAACTTCTTATCTTTATGAAGAAGTGTCTGTGTCTAACATTGGGACATAAGTGAGCAACAAGAGTTTTCAAGCTCTTGGGACCCCAGAGAGAAAGAGTCTGTAAATGGGAATGATCGGGCCCTTAGGTGACAAAGGGGTTGTTGTCCCTGCTGCAGGCTTGAATTGGCTAGAGAGAAAAACTGATTCTAATGGGATGTAAGCAAGGGAAATTGAGTCACTCAAACCCGATAAAGTGGGGGTGCGGACCTCCAACCCGTGACAGTGCCTTCTACCAGTTACATCTGGTGCAGCAGCTTCAGCCGCTGGTTTCGGTTCCTGAGCTGGCCACAATCATCCATGCCTTTATTACCTCTCGGTTAGACTAGTGTAACACTCTCTACGTGGGGTGACACGCTCTACTGTAACACGCTCTACCTATGGTGACGGTTCAGAAGCTGCAGCTGGTGCAGAATGCGGCAGCCCAGCTCTTGGTGGGGCTGGGTCGCCAGGAGCACATTACACCAGTGCTCCAATCTCTGCACTGGCTGCCAATAGTCTTCTGGGCCCGATTCAAAGTGTTGGTTCTAACCTACAAAGCCTTACACAGCCTGGGCCCTGTTTATCTGCAAGACCGCCTCACTCCCTGGGTTCTAGATCGGCCCCTATGGTCGTCTGGGGGCACCATGTTAGAGGTTCCCCGGGTTTCCCGGGTGGCCATGCAGGATAGGGCATTCTCAGTGGCCGTGCCGCACCTTTGGAATCCCCTCCTGGTGGGGGCCCGTCTGGCCCCTGACCTCCCATCTTACAGCTCCTACGGAAAGACCTGGCTGTTCCGTCAGGCATTTGGTGAGGGAGAAGGGTAAGGGGTGGGTGGGGAGAGTGTGACCTTTCCCCCTGTTTTGCTTATGTTTTAAAATGTTTTAAATTGTTTTATATTATATTTATATTTTATCATCATTGTTAGCCACTCTGGGCCGCCTGAGGCGGGAAGAGCAACGTAAAAATCTGTAAAATAAATGAATAAAATAATATCACTGATGAAGGAAGTTAGGCAAGCCCCAATCACACTCGGACAGTCCAAACACCATTGGAATCTCCAGCTGATTCTAAGCCGCTCTGGCAGGAGTTAAGGGTGCTTCTTGGATTATTTGAATTACAACTCATGGCATTAGGTGTAATCTGGTAGATGCAGTTACAGATACCAAGTTATAGAATTTTTCAACTTAAGCAATACTTATATTCTTGCACTTACATTTTTAAGTTTGAGAACAAAAAAAGTTGTTTAAATTTGTACCCATCCCTGAGCACTTACAAAATGGTCACTGCCACTTTAGAGTACCAAGACTTTGGAGAAGGGTAGGGTAAAAATGTAAATAAACAAACAGCAGTTAGCCTGGGACTCCAAGTCAGTTTGGCACTCTTATACAAGCTTTTACTTCTGGGGCGAATTTCCCTCAAAGAATATAGACTCCAGAAAAGGAAGCCCTCATACTTAATTTGCACAAATTACCTAAAAGTTCGGAAGAGCCTAACACATGCAACGCCCACCCCCTTCTCTCACATGAAGGGAGCAATCTAAAGAGAAGCAGTCTGTGGCACCCACGTGGAATGTGGTGCTAGTTGAAGTCATGATAACTTCGATAGCCCCCTTCTTTGTATCCTTTCATGCGGGACACCTGGCCAAGCCTGTAGCTTGGGCTTCATCTTTGACTCGCACCTTACCTTCAAACCTTATACTGACTCCGTGGCCAAATCCTGCTGCTTCTCCCTCCACAACATTGTTAAGATCCGCCCTTTTCTGTCTGTCCCCTCTGCCAAAACTCTCATCCATGCCCCACTCATCTCACGTCTCGACTATTGTAACCTCCTCCTCGCTGGCCTTCCCTGCTCTCACCTTTCTTTCCTCTTCTCTCTTCAAAACTCTGCTGCCAGGATCATCCACCTAGCCCATCACTTTGACCATGGGCCCTCTCCTCTCCCCAGGCTCCCCCTTCCTGAGCGTATTCTGAACTAGCTTCTCGTCTTCACCAACAAAGCCCTTCACAACCTCGCCCCCCCCC
>QEPC01014166.1:2126277-2175424 GCA_003113815.1 Sphenodon punctatus | reverse complement strand
ATAATAATAATAATAATAATAATAATAATAATCAGGCGTGGCTGACAAAGATTAAGGAGCATTTAAGATGCCAAGCTACTTCTATTTGCATAACCATCAAAGCCTGGGTTCCTCCTGTTTAGCAAAGTATCCTGATGGCAATACCAATCTAACCCCCTTTCACTCTTGCAGAAAGGCAGGCAGGCAGGGCTTGAGGCCTCCCTGACCTAAGGAAAAAGCCTGGGAAGCAAGAACTAAGTTTCGCTCTTTAGGTCAGATATGGCCTCAGAATTTGAATAGATCATCAACCTCACCCTAAAGTGATCATGGAAACCAGGCTAACAATGGAAGTTTGTTCCTTCTCCCAGCAATCCCACATCCTCTCCCCAGGGTCCATTGCATATCTCAGCGCTCTCCCGCCCAAGAAGCCCTATTCAGAGGCCCATGGGGCTTTTGTCTCACTTCGCCTAAGTCCCTATAACTGGTCCAGTTTTCCCATGGTTCAGAGAGTCCCGTTTCTGAGGTGGGGTTGCACAGGTATTCTGTGCAACACTGCCCTAGAAGCCCTCCAGTCAGGTGCATCTCTGAGCGTCTGTTTGTCCTGCTTTCACCTTCGACCCTCCGCTGGATCTCTGGGGTGTCCCCATCCCTTCCACAATGGGCCAGGAAAGGTAACCCTCTCCTTCTCTTCCTTTCTCCCTGGCTTGCATTCCAGTGCCTCTGTTTCTCCCCTTTTTCTGGTTGGGATCACCTGAATCCTAATTACCTCTCTCTGCCACTGCTTGAACTCCCCTCTTTCCACAGAAAAGAACCCCTAGCTCTTCCCAGGGATTACCCCTGCCTCCTCTTTCCACTTTTCTTTCTTTGTTAACATTGTTGCCGGACCAGCAGGACTCCTTCGATCAGCCCCACCAGCCCTTTTTGTGCCAAGAACGTTGTTGCACTGCAGCTACAGTACCAACAAGGGTCACTCTCAAGTACTCACCCAGGACCCATATGGTTCCTGTTGGCACAATCCAACAGTACTCTTCTGGACCCTGCCATTAGTCCGCCTCCCACCGTGGTGCCTTTACAATTCACAGCGAGTCGCTCTGTCTCCAATCTTACCCTTCCCTCTCGGCCCCTCTTGGTTCTGCTAAAAGCCTCCGCACCCTCCAAATCCTTCTTGTTTCTCTATCCACGGCCCCAACCACCTGTGCCCAACCCAGACGGGGCTCGCTTTACACGGCTGGCGAAGAACCCGAATTTGCATTCCTTGGTCTCCGCCGCCCATTCCACTCGCTAACAGTGTATCCATTTGTACTGGACTGTATCAAAGCACATCCTGCAATCACCTTGCTTAGCCAATATTTTCTTTTCATGATCCTTGTACCCTAAATCCCTTTTAATAAATAGCAGTTCTACTGTATTGAAACCTTGTATATCTTATCTTTCTGGGGTGGTTGAAGGGGTCGCAGCACATCACATCTCCAGACTTAAGATCCCAGACACTCGTGTGCCCTGATTGGAGAAGTAAGCTAAATTCCCCAAATTGACCATTTTTGAAGCGCCCGTCTGGACATTGGGACCCACGCCGCAGGTGACCCAGTGAACATGCGTGGAGAAGGCACATAAAGGTTAAAGTTTTGTTCAGACTTGAAGTTCTCCATTTACAAAAGGTGATATGCAGAGCTAATGCTATTTTACACAACTTCAGATTGCACAGGATATATTTTATTTAAGTCACCAAGGTGGGTTATATATTCTGACTGCATACACATAAGCCAGGCTTGTATTGGAAGGGCCTATACATGCTGCCTACTGTGTAATCCCCACATACAAATGGTTAAAATGCACAGTGAAAAGTATCCACTTTTTTTCTTAATAGAAAGAAAACTTAGACAGGCCTGCTTGATTACTTTTAAGTAGCAGTTTACCTACTTCTACAACAAATTACCAGATAATGGATTTTTTTTTTGTCTGCTTAGAAAGAAACATTTCTGTGGAAAAACTCAAGTTATAGCTGTGTCTTCCATCTGCAACATGTTAAATTCATCTAGCATACTCAGTTCAGAATTTGAAGGGAAATGTATTACTACAATTTGTGCATTCATGCATTTCAATTCTTTATATTAAAATAACAGCATTTGATCAAAGTTAGTACTTCCATCCTCACAATTATACTACTATCTTACAGAAGACTGCAATCAGTGAATTCAAATGGCAGGCTGTTTTTTTTAAAAAAAAACAAGAACCAAAAAAACCATACACACTCCAAGTCCAATAACCCACATCCCCGTACAGCAGATTGTGGGGTTCAAAAGTTATGCCCTCCACACACTGGAGCAGTTCTCTAAATAATTATTTTAATTATACTGAGAATTTCTCCTGAACCAACTTGACTGTTCACGTCACAACATCCATTTATGTGCCTTATATCAAAACATTGCACCAGCATAAGCTACCTCTAATAGTACACGTCCAGGAAAAGATTAATTGACTGTTACTGAAAAACCAACAAAAGAAGCACTACAGTGATTTTTATAGATCTTTCAGACACTAGCATAAAAATAAAAGCTTGATAATTTAGTTTTTAAAAAAAGAAGAAAATTTTTTAAATGATCTACTTGCTCGGGGGAGAGGAGGGAAGATGTAAAAGCTTGTTTTCATGTTCTGCGCAAGCGGTAACAGCCTACTTCGTGTTTTGTCATACATTCACAAACAAAATGGTATCCATTTAATAAATGCTCAGAAGATGAACAAACTTTGGCAACTGGGCATTGCCTGGAAAAAATGTAGATCAAAATGTTACATAAAGAGCACCATGGAAAAAAATTCATAATTGCTACAGAAAACTTTGAGTAAGTTAAGGCTGCTCTGACCAACAACAGTCTTTTGGCAAAAATAAGCATTTCCATGAATTTATATGCGTGAAAGGACTTTATTTCAGCTTGCTAGAACTTGGAAAAGTTTGCTATACGTTTTCATAAAGTGTAAGCGGCGAGCACTAACTGCAGACTGTAGCTGCATGATGAAACAGAATGCCACTTTCTCCTTCTCAAATAGTCTTGCCTTTTTACCTTTTCAGTGGGTGTTTAGCAATAATCTGTAGCAATTTACTATAAATATTGCTTTGTGACTATGGAAGAACATGTATTGATTTTCATTTCCATAGCTCACTTCTGCAGTTTACTGGAGACTCTCGGCACTTTCCACCCACATTTCATCATCGTTTTTGGATTCCAAGTAATTGTCTAAATAGCTTTCAAGTATCTGAGTCTATCAATTTGTTTTAAAGTGCTAACAGTAGATTGCATGGTTTTCTGCACGTGTTTACTGTGCAAAGGTTTCATGTCATTACTGGACTAACCATTTTTATTTTTTAACAGAGCAAAGCACTAGCTCCCAAATGAAGACTAAAGGATCAAACCAGTGTTTCGGTTTTAAACTTCAGATATGTTCTCTGCTCAAAATACCATTGCTTGACGTTGACACCCTAGCCAGCTATCGGCCGGTCTCTAACCTTCCCTTTTTAAGGAAGGTTGTTGAACGGATTGTGGCTCAGCAGCTGCAGGAGCATCTGGACCATATCGGTTTTCTAGCTCCCTCGCAGTTGGCTTTTGCTCAGGGCATGGCACTGAGACTGCACTTGTGGCATTGGTTGACGACATTTGCCGTGACATGGATCAGGGTCAGTCTTCTCTTCTGATCCTATTAGATCTGTCAGTAGCCTTTGATACCGTTGACCACGACATGTTGGTGACCTGCTTGCAGGACTGAGCCAGGGTGGGTGGGACTGTTCTTGAATGGTTCTGCTCTTTCCTGGCTGGAAGAACTCAGCGGGTGGTGCTGGAGGACTGTTTTTTGTCCCCCCGTGACCTCATGTGTGGAGTCCCGCAAGGCTCTATTTTGTCCCCTCTCCTGTTCAACGTGTATATGCAGCCGCTGGGCAAAGTCATGAGGGGTTTGGTATTCAGTGTCATCAATATGCTGACGACAACCAGCAATCTCTCTCTCATTTTCATCAAACCCCAGCCCGGCAGTCTTAGTGCTTACTCAGTGTTTGGCAGCTGTGCGGAACTGGATGAGGGCAAGCCAACTGAGGCTGAATCATGATAAGACGAAGGTGATGCCCAGGTGGATGCTATGACAATGGGTGCATTGCGCCAATTACATCTGGTGTGTCGGCTTTGGTCATATGTTTCTGATGTGGACCTGGCTACCATCATCCATACTTTCATTACCTCAAGACTGGACTATTGCAACGTGCTCTACCGATGGTGATGGCTCAGAGACTGCAGCTGGTGCAGGATGCGGCGGCCCATCTCCTTACAGGGACAGGTCGCCGGGAGCACATACACCGGTGCTCCGTACTCTGCACTGGCTGCCTGTAGTCTTCTGGGCCCGATTCAAGGTGTTGGTGTTGACCTATAAAGCCCTACACGCTCTGGGCCCCACCTAACTGCGAGACTGCTTCACTCCCTGGGTTCTGGATCAGCCCCTGCAGTCATCAGGGGGTGCCTTCTTTGAGGTCCCCCCAGGTATCCCGGGGGGCTATGATGGAGAGGGCGTTCTCGGTGGCCACACCACACCTATGGAACTCCCTTCCAGTGGAGGCCCGGGTGGCCCCAAACCTTCCTTCGTTTCAACGCCAATGTAAAACCTGGTTGTTCTGCCTGACTTTCGGTGAGGGAGGGAAGGGGGTAGGGTGGTGGGTGGAAGGTTGGGTGTCTGTGTTTTTTTGGCTCCATTTGGTTATGTTTTAGCTTGTTTTTTTTTATTATTGTTCTTATTATGAATGTTTTTATGAGAACTGTAAGCTGCCCTGAACTGCTCGGGCAGGATATAAAAATTTTAAAATATATAAATAAATAAATGTGGACAGCTTTGCCCAAAGCATTGTTGATTTTTTTTCAAAGCTGGTATTCACCTTCTGTTAACAGTGGTTCCCAACTTTTTTGCCTGCATAACTCCATTTTGAGAAAAATATAATCCTGTCACTCCAAATAGCAATAAAGACAATGAAAAATATCAATCAGATCATGATTCCACCCACAGATTTTGCAAACCCAACTGGGGTTCCAACCCACAATTTGGAAACTTCCATCTTAGTCAATAAAGTCATTACATGCAGCCTGCTTTGGTCCCATAGATCCCAAAAGAAAAATCCCCTTGAACAAGAGATCTATAATGGAAATGGTTTTGTAGCCATTAACTAGAACAGCAGCCACCAATATATACTAACATGACAAAACACGCTCAATTATTGGTCATACCAAGGAAAACAATATTAAAGTTAGTTTGAGTTGCAAGGAAAAAATTAAATTTTCATTGATGTAACTTATTAACTATACACACTTCATATAGACATGTGATACACACACACACATTACTACAGAGCTAAAATCGGTTGTCAATATGAACTTACTATTAAGAGCCATAATGTTATCCGTTCCCAGATGATGGAAGTTTATGCCCATGCGCCCTAGAAAGTAAAGTAAAAGTTGATCATGAAACAATAGTTTGCATAAGCAATACTGAATTTTGAAACAAATATAATTTTAAATACTAATATTGCAGGAAAGAATTAAAGGTCAAATTTATTATTACAGGCGGTTTTAAAAGATACAAATTAAAAGAAAGTCCAAAGCAGTTATTGAAGGTCAAGCAATAAAATGACAAGAGCAAAACAAAGAATTTAATAACACAGCCTCTTCCAGCCATCTCATGGACCCTCCTGCACCACCTGCAGGCCTGGTTAGTTCCACTGCTGCCATGAATACCACCACTGGAATGTCTCCCCGTATCTCCCTCACCCTCCATCTTTCCGCTCCTTCTCTCACTGCTGCTGTCTCCCCTGCTTCTCCCTCTCCTTTCTCCAACACCCTTTCTCCAACCTCCCCAACCCTTATTTTCCCCCTTGCCTATCCATGTTGACGCACCTTCCCAGCCCTCTATCTCCCGCTTTCTCTCCCTAACCTCCTCCTTTGATGGCCATGTCTGACCATCACCTCACTTCCTTGAACCTCTCCCACCAACCCCCATCTTCTCCCCAGCTCCATGCCCCTTCCGTGATCTGCAGGCTGTCAACCCTTTAGATTTTGCTTCCTCTCTCTCCCCCCTCCTCCCGCCTGTCTTCTCCTCCTCTTCCCCTGACACTGCCATCTCTTCTCTTATCTTAATGCCTCTCTTGCCTCGACCCTCGACTCTCTTGTCCCCCTCTCCTCCCGCCCCGTTTGATCCCAAAACCCCCATCCTTGGCTCACCCCTACCATCTGCTATCTCCGCTCCTGCACCCAGGCTGCTGAACGCCTCTGGCGCAAATCCCACTCCCACCCTGACTTCCTCCACTACAAGTTCTCCCTCTCTTCTGCTATCTCCATGGCGAGGCAACATTACTATGCCTCCCGGGTTGAATCCTACTCTTCCGACCCTCACTGCCTCTTCTCCACCTTTGACTCCCTTCTCAATCCCCCCTGCACCTCCACCCTCTTTGCTCTCTGCTCAGGACCTCGCATCATTCTTCACCTCAAAGATTGACAAGATCCACCAGGACATTGCTTCCCACCTGTCTCCCCTCCCTGCTCCCTCACCGTTCCCTCCCCCTCCCCCCACTCTCTTCTCCTCCTTTCCTCCTGCCTCCCTTGAGGAAGTCTCCTCTCTGCTCTCTTCCGCCAACCCCTCCACCTGCCCTCTCGACCCAATCCCCTTCCGCCTCCTGACCTCCATTGCTCCCACTGTCGCCCGCCCCACCCCCCTTCTACATGTCATTAATCTCTCCCTCTCCACTGGCTCCTTCCCCTCTGCCTTCAAACATGCCACTGTCTCTCCCATCCTCAAAAAGTTCACCCTTGACCCCTCTGACCCCTCTAGTTACCAGTCAGTCTCCCTCCTACCCTTCGTCTCTAAGCTTCTAGAACGTGTTGTCTACTCCCGTTGCCTGGATCTCCTCTCTGACAACTCCACCCTGGACCCTCTCCAATCTGACTTCCGCCCTCACGGAAACGGTCCTTGCCAAGATCACCAATGATCTACTGGTCGCTAAATCTAAGCACCTCTACTCCATTCTTGTCCTCCTTGACCTTTCTGCTGCCTTTGACACTGTCGACCACTCACTCCTACTGGACTCTCTTCGCTCCCTAGGCTTCGGCAGCTCTGTCCTTGACTGGTTCTCCTGCTACCTCTCTGACCACTCATTCATTGTGTCTCTTCGCAATTCCAGCTCCTCCTCCCTCCCCCTCTCGGTTGGTGTCCCCCAAGGCTCTGTCCTGAGCCCTCTCCTCTTCTCCATCTACACCGTCCCTTGGCAAACTCACTGCCTCCCATGGCTTTCAATATCACCTTTAGGCTGACGACACTCAACTCTCTCTCCACCCCCTCTCTCCCCCCCTTTCTGTCCAAGCTCGCCTCATCAACTGTCTCTCTGATATCTCCACCTGGATGTCCCAACGTCAGCTCAAGCTCAACATGGCTGAGACTGAACTTCTTATTTTTCCTCTCTACCCTTCCTCCCCCGCTTCCCTCTCCATCCTTAATGATGGGGTCACCATCCGTCCTGTCCTCCAAGCCTGTAGCTTGGGCTTTGTCTTCGACACTCACCTTTCCTTCAAACCTTACATCGACTCTGTTGCCAAGCCCTGTTGCTTTGTCTTTCGTAACATTGCACGGAATCGCCCCTTTCTCTCTGTCTCCTCAGCCAAAACCCTTGTTCATGCCATGGTCATCTTTTGCCTTGAATACTGCAACCTCCTCCTTGCTGGCCTCCCCCACTCTCATCTGTCTCCCCTTATTTCCATCCAAAACTCCGCTGCTACGATCATCCACTCGGCCCGTCACTTCGACCATGTGCAGCCTCTCCTCTCCTCACTTCACTGGCTCCCCCTTACTTCTCAGCTCTCATCTCCTTACACGCTTCTCCTCTGTCCCCTCCCTTGCTCTCCCTCGTCTCCCCTGCTCACCTAACCGCCTTCATCCCTTCTCCCTCGCTGCCCCCACGCCTGGAACTCCCTCCCTGCCCACATTTGCCTCACCCCCTCCCTCTGCACATTCAAATCCCTCCTCAAAACCCACCTCTTCCTCGCTGCCTTCCCCGACGCCTGTTAGAACTTCCCGCTCAATACTCACTGTCTGCCCTCCCCACAGACTCCTGCCTAACTGCAACCAAGCCAAGCACATGCACCTGAGACTTCGCATCCGCTTGAATGTTTTTATCCCTGGTCTCTCCCCGTGTCCCCTATCCCTGTCTTCCCCCTCCGTGTCTATTAGATTGTAAGCCATAGGCAGGGACCGCATCTATCTCATTGTTCTGTAAGGCGCCAGGTACACAGCTGGCGCTATACAAATGCTAATAATAATAATAATAATAATAATAATAATAATAATAATAATAATAATAATAATAATGATGATGATGATGTGAGTACTCTGCCAGTATTGTTGTCTATTCAGTCAGGAAAATCTCATCTCTTCAAGGCCTACTTACACTTTACAGGTTGCCCTTTTAAGTGGCATAGATAATTAAAAGTATTTTAAACTACATTAAGTTAGCTCAGCATTTTGAATTACTGTGCAACTCGGTATTCAGTTTTGTTTATAAGCTGCTTCTTGGAACTAAACATCACTAAATATCAGAAGGAAACCATAGTAATGCTTCATCTCCATTTAGTTGCTATCCCCAGAAATGGAGACAAAGTAGTTCAGGTGGTATTGATATCTTCAACATCTGTAGTTGCTGAAATTGCAAGCTTTTGGACCAAACAAGGCCCTTCCTTCAGGCACATAACAAGAAAGGGTCCTGTGTGGTCCAAAAGTTTGCATAATCTCAACAGCAGCAGTTGATCCAATAAAAGATACAATTTGACCTACTTTGTCTCCATCTCATGCATTTGGGACAACATGACATTGACAACCAATGTCTCTCTCTATCCGCAGAAAGTCAGCCTTGATATCGACAAGCAAGAAACAGAAGTTAAATCTTCTTCTGTCTTCTTTTTGAAATTACATAATTGTGCTGAAATGTTACACAAAATGTTCAGGAATCCCATTGAAACAGGACCTTGGGAAAAAGTGCTTTGAAAACTTTTTAGGAAGATTTATCAGAACCAGAACCAATTGCCAACATTGCAACAAAGGGTAAAAGATCATACTATTTATTATTCCCATCAGGTTGCAGTGGTGACTAGAAGCGCCTTTCACCAACTCCATCTGATAAGTCTACAATCCTTTTTATCAGAGTTGGACCTGCCCACCATGGACCATCTTCCATGCCTTTGTAACCTCAAAGCTACACTACTGCAAAGCACTCTATGTGGGGCTGCCCTTGAAGACTGTTTGGAAGCTGCAGTTGATGGAGATTGCGATGGCCCACCTTCTGAAAAGGGTAGTTCACCAGTAGCATATTACACCGGTTTCAGATTTTGCATTGGCTTACAACAGCTTTCTGGGCACAATTCAAGGTGCTGTTTTTTGGCCTACAAAGCCTTAAAAATGGCTTGGGCCCCAACACACCTGAAAGACCACTGCCTCCTCTAGATTCCATGGCAACCATTAAGGTCAGTCGAGAACAGCCTCCTGCAAATTCCATATGGCACCAAGTGTACACAGCCAAAGCTCATAGTGAGGCTTCTTCTGGAACTCCCTTTCCTTGGGAATTCATCAAAGTTCAAGGCTAAGCATCTTCTGGAGGCAGAGTAAAACCTTCCTGTTTGGCCAGGCATTTGGGGGGTGGGTGGGGGTGGAATGCAGGTCTGTACTGTATATTGTTTTGTAACCCACACTGATCTCTCAGGTTAATGTGGGCTATATGTCCAAATAATTAAAATAAATTGGAAAAGGTTATGTGATTTTTGTGCTGGTTGAATATAGGCGGAAAAACGAGACAGAACAGTAGAATACCTTAATCTATCAAAACCAGTTTTACTGCATGCAATTAAGCAGCCTCTTGGAAGATTTTAAATACTGCAGTCAACACTCTGGTGTTATCATTAGAAAAGAGCGAAACTCATTAAGAGGTACAATGGAAAGGTAGTGTACAACAAAAGGGCAGAGCTTTGGCGAACATACTGCAGGAAAGGCAAAGACAGTATAGTTTTTCAGTAGGCTGCAGCCTTGTTTAGGACCATCAGGTATCCAGTCCAAAAATAATCCATTGCAGGTACTTATTTTATTCCAAGATCCGTTTGACAAGTCTGGTCTTGGCTAGCCATCATCACTTGCCATTGGAAAGTTGCCCTCCCAGGATTCTTACCTTTTGTCCCAAAGTAGTGCCCCTACTATCAGCTCACCAGTGCTGTCTTCCCACATGTATCCCTTTCAGGATGAACCCTTAATGCTGATTGCGGGACAAGGCACGTATGGATGCTGTGGTAGCACACAGCATCTAGCCCCAGCCACATGTAATCCACCTTGGCCATAGGGTTCTGGCCCCTGGCTACTTTCGCTCAGGACTGTACACTTAAACCACATCTCTCTTACAGAGATGCCCTCAGGGTGCAAAGTATCCATTTTAAATTTTTGCCTCTTTTTCTTTCCTTCTATTTATTTTTGTTTGGTTTCCCTTATCATAGGCAGGACACCACTGGAAAGAAGGCAGTAAAACCAGACCAACGCTTGACAATTTGGTAATGAAGGCCTGTCCCAAAGTGAGAACTAGCTGTAGGCCAGAACAATATAAATGGGTGCAATGATACAACTACTTAGAGAAGGAGGTGCCTATGCTTCAGTCCCCACAGCTTCCAAAAGAACTAGACCTCTCCCATTACCCAGAAAAACAGCATACCCCATGCTCCTGCCTAGAGGCTATCAGGCTTTGCATTCGCCTCTTCTCCCACCCTTCCCTGAAAGGGCTTAAAACCCGCCCTGCAGCAAAGCAAAGAAACTACGCTTGCTGGATATTTGAGGTAAACTAACATGCAAAGTCCTAGAATACCAGAGGGAAAATGTACTTCGTGAATACCTAGCTTTTACTGCAGGTTCCTTATCCCACTCCGACCCGGCAGTTCTCAGGACAGAATAAGATTTTAATCAATTTGTTTTTAACAAGGATACTCTCAAAGGAGAATAAAGGCCAATTAGCAGGCTCTCCTCCCTTGAAGTAGATGCCTTCCTTCAAAATGAAGGGAAGTCAGCCTGTTGCAATTACAGCCTTCTTAATTAAGAGAGATACAAACAGCCTGATTCAAATACTTCTGGACTTGGTTTCTTAGACATTCAAGGATATTTACAAATATAATTTTTTCAAAGCTTATTTTTCCATTTAGAGTAGATAATAAGTATCTTTGCACCATAACATACAACAAAGGAAATGACACATCAGATACATTCCTTGTGAGGGAGGCATGTCAAGGAATCTGAAGTGTAAATTAATTCCAAACACCCGAGCCAAAATTTCCTAGAAAGGTACCCATATATTTCTGACTCTCTAGTCGGAGAGAAACTGCTACAGTTCAAGGTATTACTGATGCAGTAGGGGCAGTAAGGTAGACATCATTCCAGGTAACAAAGGCAAGTGCAAAATCCTTCTATTGCCTTTTCAGAATTATTGAAGTACACTTTAATTACATGATGCAAGGGATATGCTCTCATAGGAAATCCATTTTACGTGCACACCCATCTCTGCCAAATAAAAGTCACTGAAATAATGACAGTTAATGGCAGGCTGCCCAGACATTTAATTTTTTAGCTACATTTTTGGCTTGGAAAAAAACCCAACTAGAAATCTGAATGCATACGCAGCAGACTTGTTTCTCCACCCTTTGCTATGCTGAAATTCTGCTGTTTAACCACTACAAAAATAGAATCAAGTGAGAGACATCTGGTGTGTTTTTTTATGCAGTCACTGTGCCAGGTGCTGCCTTCGTGACATTTTGTCACCTGCCCTTGGCCTGCTATTTTTAAGTTGCTCCTGTCAGCTATCTTCACAGGGTAACAAAAAAAAAAAGGAAAGAAAAGAAGAAGAAGAAGAAGATTGCACGAGCAAGAAGATACACATGTTCTTACAAAACTAAAAAAGCCAGTTGGAAAGTTCTCAAGATGTCCCTAAAAATTACCCAACCTCTATAATGAGCAACCTTAAAAAAACAAACAGCAGAATACACTTTGATGTTAAGAACTTTTTTAATGTTGAGAAGAAAGGTATTCAGTACTGGAGATGCAGAAATCTGCCCTCTACATTTTTACAACAGTCAAATTAAATAGGCATAGTACACTATATTGCGTTAACTACAACATTTACTGATATGCTATATGGCAAATTGCACAATTTAAATATAGCAGGCCAAGAACAGCTGACAAAATGTCACAGAGACCGCTTAGTGCCAACAAATTAATACAGAAATTAATTTTAAAATTTATCTGCATGCAAAAGTGTTGCATATAAAACTGCCATCTGTGCTTTTGAGAGGAGATTCTGTTAAAAAGTAGGAAATTGTGACTAACTTGGAAAGCAATCATTTTATATACTCATTGGATCTTTCGAAGGCATATGTATCCACCACGTTTCTCGTTATATGCAATATCTGCAGCCAAGAGAACTCTTCCCCAACAGCTCTCTCAACAGACCCCCACCCAAAAAAAAAAAAAAAAAAGCATTTCAAAGAATTTTAAATAAAATCCCAGAAGTTGAAAATGTAAACGTAGGCACAGGCACTGCTTTTTAAACATGTCATTTGAGCTATAAATAGAAATCACTGAAACCAAGTTCATAAGTACTCAAGACACCTGCCATTTTCAGTTTGCTATTCTTGGTTATAAGTTTACCTAGTCAACGCAGTAAAGAAGAGACTAGTTTCAGTCAAGCAAGCCATACAATTGTTATATAGGTCTATGTAGAGATAGGGTAATCACAATCCTTGGGCAACAGTAGCATTTGTCATAAGACAATACCATCCGTTGAGCGTTAGTAACAACAACAAGCATTTCATCAGAAAAATTAAAATACTCCAACCTCTAAGTCATATAGCAGTAGCGGAACACATATGTCTGGAATGTCTGACAACTCTTGGATCACCTCATTTTAAGAGTGTGCCAAGAAAGGATAAAACCATCACTGTAAATAAAACTACACATACACAGTGAAACTATTCTTTGATACTCATTTTCTTATTTCTGTTCAGCTTTTATTATGTCTAATAATCTATACTAGGACATCAAGTTAGTAGTTCTGGGTTACTTAGTAATAATAATTCACAAAATAGGGAGTCTCTAAAAGCAATTTCTACAGATTAGACATCTAATCCTGTAGAGCAGTTTGGAGTTAGAGTGGAGGGCTATACCCACAGACTCAAGGGCATAATCGAGGAGCCTGAGGGGGGGTGCAGTGCTCCCCCATTCATTTCACTCCTCTGCCCATTGCCCTCCTTGTAGTTGTGCCCCCCAACAAAGGGAAATGCTCCCCCACATTTGAGACACCTTGGTTCTGCCACTGAGACTAACTAAAATGCTGGGGGGGGAGGGACTCAGGTGGGGCTTTCAGTAGGGTCCAGGGCAGGGGGAACAAGGGGACACTAATGGTTGTCCACAGGGCAGCCCTTCCTTGGGACCCCACCCACCCTTGGATTTGAGAGACTGTATAATGAGAGGTCCTCCCTCAATAACAAAATTTCCCTTTATGGGCATATTAAGAAAAGGGGCTACATCTGGTGGCCTTTTCACTGCCTAATTTGGGTCATACTCATCGTGCCAAAAGGCTGCCACTGCAATGGGAGCTACTGAAATTCAGGCAGTGAGTTGGACAAGTGGGCTTGGGGCCATCAGACAGGGCTGTTAGTGTATCTACATGGGTGTAGCTATTATAAGGACAGGCAGTGCAGAGGCACCAGGGCCCCTGCTCCCTTGTGCATCTGCATCCCCTATCACTGGGAGAAGGGGATCAGGGGGGCAGTCAATCTGCACTAGGGCCCATTCCAACCTAGCGATCTCTCTCTCTCATCTCTACCTTCTCACTTCATCCTTCAAGAGTCTGAATGGCTGAGCAAGGGAGGAGATATGCAAATGTAACATTGTATGTTGGACCCACAAGCAGGAAGTCAGAACCTGCAACTCACAGCTCAAAGTCTGTGGGGCAGTCCCATTAGAACGGCACAGCTAGCATCATAATGGCATGCTGTGGTTTATGCCCAGTGTACAGTTAAGGCATGAGAGGGTGATTGTCTAGTGTAATAATATCCCAACTTGAAGAGAATGATCTAAAGGCATGTACAAGTATAAAACCAAACCATCTGGCCAAACAAAACCAGCAGCAGATATTAATGATGCTGAATTCTCTGCTGTAATATGGTAAAGCAGTGTTACTCAGTTACTTTTTGTGGTGGGCCAGATTTCAAGGACAGTACTTTGTGGGACAAATGGAAGATTTACATAAATGTACACAATTAAATATGCACATTTGTGATTTGGAAAAGGAACTGGTGAGAGAAGGACTGGGCATAAAGAGGCAGGGAAAGAGGCAAATTTGGGCATGCCAAAAAAGGACAGGAATGGGGAAGGAGGATAGTGGGGACAGAACTAGAGGATTAGGGAACGAAATGGAGCAAAGAGCATTTCTGTGTCCAACAATGGTTTCTGGTCCAACAAGGTGAAATGCTGATGGCAGTGATCTCCTCATTTGATGGACAAAAGCATAGTAAACAGCTGTCATCTAATGTGCTGAGTGCATGAAGTTGCTATGGGCAACTCTTCCCTGGTGGGCTAAGTTGGAAGAGCTCAGGGGAGCGTTCCTATTTTATACTGAGCAGCATTCAAGTTACCTGCTCTGGTAAGAAGTGGTCTGGATAGGATACTGAATTCCTCATATGTATTAATCAAGTTACAGCCTGATTAAGCCCACATAATTGCCTCTTAGTTTCCCTTCTGGCAGTGCCCACGGCAGGCACTCCATGTTTAAGCGCATTGTGTCCTTTTTAATTTCTGCCTTCCCAACTGCAGTTGCAGTGGCACTGAACCAAAGAGGGTTAGCAACCAACTGTGTAATTCCAGGCACGTAACCTCAGCTGACTGGATTTACGTTAGGGACTTTGCGCATTCCAACAGAGAAGGGGTGGTTTTTGCTTTGTGACTGCAGCTTTACCAAAGTACATACTCCACTTTCTTGATGATTAATAAAAGGCAAAAAACAAGGGCAGCTAGCTTTGCAGCACATTGTCACTCACTGAAACATATACACAGCCAACACTTTTACAGCACTTTAAACAATACAAAGCAACACAATTACAACAGCAACTGCAATGATATAATTAAAGATCAGTCAGTATTTCTATAAATATTTTAAGGGTTATTTAAAATATGATTCTATTAGAAAGTATAGAGTAATTGCCACTTCCTGGGATAATAATTGCGGGGAAACATCTATAATCCAAGGATAACAGAATTTCTGGCTAAGTGCCTTTTATACAAAATGGAGTTAACCTAATGTGTGTACAACAGTATAAGACAACTAATATTTTCCACAAAGTAAACAGCAAGTGGGGGGGAGAGATAGACTATGTACAAGAATTATATCTGTATTATGCAATTCATTTATCTGTGGGTAATTTGTTATTTATATCATCATTTCAAGTCACCCTTGGCCTTTTTGGATAGGGTAAGCATATAATACTAGCATTAATACCTTCTGACCCTTTTTTTAAAAGGAAGAAAAAGGAAGAAGCAGCAAAAAAAGGAATACAAGCTTTAATACTGTCAGGAAAGAGAGTAAGTAACTAAGGCTGAAAAAGTTTCCATTATAGAAAAGTTATTCAATAAACATCCAGCAAGATGTCTTTATTAAATCTTGTCCTTGGTCCTCTCCTCTTCTCTATCTACACCCTGTCCCTAGGCAAACTCATTGCCTCCCATGACTTTCAATATCTACGCGGATGACACTCAACTCACTCTCTCTACTCCCTCTCTCCATCTATTCAAGCTCGCCTCACCAGCTGTCTCTCTGACATCTCTACCTGGATGTCTCAACGTCAACTCAAACTCAACATGGCTAAAACTGAACTCCTTATCTTCCGCCCACATCCTTCCTCTCCCTCTTCCATCAATCCTCATTGATGCCCTCATCCCTCCTCTCCCTCTTCCATGTCAATCCTCATTGATCCTCACCATCCTTCCCATCCCCCAAGCCCGTAGCTTAGGCTTCATCTTTGACTCACCCCTTTCTTTTAAACCCTACATCGACTCGGTTGTCAAATCCTGTCACTTCTCCCTCCATAACATTGCTAAGATTCGCCCATTTCTCTCTGTCTCCTCTGCTAAAACCCTTGTTCATGCCCTGGTCATCTCTCGCCTCAATTACTGTAACCTCCTGATCACGGGCCTCCCCCGCTCTCACCTTTCTCCCCTTATCTCCATCCAAAACTCTGCTGCCAGGGTCACCCAACTTGCCCGTCACTTCGACCACATGCAGCCCCTCCTCTCTTCACTGGCTCCCCCTTCCTGAACGAATCCCGCACAAGCTCCTAGTCTTCACCTATAAAGAGCAATTGGGTCACTCACCTTCATGTCCTGGGCTGGCATTCCGGACACTGGGGAGCGATCTCCAGCCCATCCACCAGGAGGCAGCATCTGATAATTTTTTCTCTGTGCGCATGCTACTGGGGGTCACGATCCCACAATTTCAGTTGATATCTCAGCTATGTAAATAACTAAATATTCTTACAAGAACTAACCACTATAAATGACTAATATATGCACACCACATAAGAAAAAGTCTATCAGCTTACTAGTAAGAACGACATGTTCCCATTCCTTCTAACAAATTAAACATTACGAATTACATATTTTTTTATCCATTCTAAGGAATACTATGGGAGGGATGAATGCCAGCCCAGGACATGAACAATAGAAAAGCAATTCACGAAGGTGAGTGACCCAATTGCTCTTTCTATTGTTCTGTCCTTGGCTGATATTCCAGACACTGGGGAATTCCCAAAGCAGTGTGTCCATCATACCTGGGTGGGACTCAAATCCATCACTTCTTGAAGTACCTGCCTGCCAAATGCGGTATCTGCAGACTCCCAGACATTGATTTTATAGTGCCTGGTGAAGATATGTAATGAAGACCATGTAGCAGCCCTACAAATCTCCTCATAAAGAAGCCTTAGCTACATAAGCCCTCGAGGAGGTCGCTCCCCTTGTGGAATGGGCCACTATCCCAGAAGATGGAGACAGACCAGAGGCCACATATGCCTCTTTTATACAGTTAGTTATCTACCGGGCTATAGTAGTTTTTGATGCCTTATTGCCCAGCTGTCGTGATCTGAAGCCCACAAACAAGGCTGATGTTCTCCTAAAACCCTTTGTACAATCTATGTAATATTTCAAAGCCCTTTGGACATCCAAACAATGCCAACTGTGCTCCTGGGGATGTTTTGGTTTAGGACAGAACAAAGGTAAAACAATTTCCTGTTGCCTATGGAATACTGAATTACATTTTGGCATAAAAGAAGGATCCTTATCCAGACCTTTCTTCAGGAAAAACAACACGTCCTTCACCTTGGCTTCCTTTGAAACCACCCCATGTCTTTCACACCAGAGATGAAAGCGTCTCCAAGTGCATTGATAGATTCTTGTGGTGGAAGGCCTAGCAGCCAATAAGGTGGTCATGACCTCATCTGAATAACTCAACTGTTTCATGGTCCGACATTCCAAGAGCCACACCGTCAGCTTCAGAAAGTCTGGATTTGGGTAGATCATCAGATCTTGTTGTTAGAGATCCTTTCTTACTGGCAGAGACAGGGGTGACTTGTCCTGCAATGCGAGTAGATCCGCAAACCAATACCTTCTTGGCCAACAGGGGGCCACTAGAATCAACCTTGCTCATTCCTTCTTGCACTTGGCAATCACCCTGCCTATTAGAGGGAAAGGCGGGAAAGCATAGAGAGTCCCCCTCGGCGACGGGTGCTGCAGAGCGTCGCATGCTTGAGCCTTTGGATGGTATGTTCTGGTCATAAATTTCGATGCCTTTGCATTCCCCCCTGGCATTGCGAACAGATCCATTTCTGGTTCTCCAAAGATATCCACTACCCTCTGGAAGGACTGAGGGTGCAGAGACCATTCCCCTGGATCTATCTGATGGTGACTCAGATAATCAACTAGATGATTGCTCTGCCCCCTGATATGATGAGCCACTAAAGATGAGAGATTCTCTTCTGCCCAACAAAGCATCTGACAAGCTTCTGCCTGCAGCGACGGTGACTTCAATCCTCCCTGGTTCTTTATATAAGCTAAAGCAGCGCTGTTGTCTGTCAACACAAGTACATGGTGGCCCCTGAGACTCAATGCGAACCGCCTCAGCGCCAGGTGAATCGTTCTGAGCTCTTTCCAGTTCATCGAATGCCGTTGGTCCCTCTCTGACCAAAACCCTTGGATACATCTGGATTCGAGGTGAGCACCCCAGCCTAGAAGACTAGCATCTGTCGTAACTGTTAATCTCTGTGGCTCCTGGAGATGCCAACCATTCTGGAACCTCTTTGGATCCTGCCACCATGTGAAAGAATCCCTTAAATACTGAGGGAGAGACATGAACACTGCTTTCTTCTGCATTATTTCTATTTGCCAGGGCCTTAGAAAGTCCTGCAGTGAATGTTGATGTAACCTGGCCCACTGTTCGTGCTGAATGCATGAGATGAAGAGACCTTGAAGAGAAGCTATCATGCTCAGAGGAGCCTTGTGTACATTCAGCATCCTGGTGAGCAGTTCTTGTATTTTTAACTGCCACTGCTGTGCTATGAATATCTTCCCTGGCTGGTGTCTATTAAGACCTCTAGATGTTCTAGCTGTTGTGTCGGTTCTAAGTGGCTTTTCCCCCGATTTACCAGGAAACCGTGGTACTCCAAATAGTGTGTAGTCCGTGCCACATCTCGGGACACCTGATCGTATGTGGGGGCTCAAATTAAGATGTCATCTAAGTGTGGATGGATTCATACCCCTTGGAGCCGCAGATCTGCAATGACCAACACCTTGGTAAACACCCTTGGAGAAGAGGCCAGGCCAAATGGTAGGGAGGTATACTGCCAATGGCTCATCTGGTAGGCAAAGTGTAGCCACTTCCGGTGATCCTGGCTGATTGCTACGTGTAGGTACGCATCCTTTAAATCTAGCGATGCTAGCCAATCCTCTGGAGAGATCATCGCACTGATCGTTCCAAGCATCGCCATTTTGAACTTGCATTCCTTTACAAATCCATTGAGTCACTTTAGATTTAAAACCACCCTCCAGGAGCCTGTCTTTCTCTGTACCAGGAACAAATTTGAGTACAGTCTCTGGCCTCTCTCGTCCTCCGGCACTCTCTCTATATAGATGCTATCTCTGACAGTCTCTTTATCTCTTGTACCATGGCCCGATGCTTTCCGATCCTTGAGGATACTGGAGAAAAGCAGTAATGTTTCTGGAGGGGATTTCCAGAACTCGATTGAGCAGCCTATATCTACGGTCTCTAGGACCCATCTGTCGGTGACAGACCCCTTCCAAACTTCTGCATGTAAAAGAAGTCTCCCCCCAACAGTGAGTCCCAACTGAACTGACATTGCTGGTAGTATGAAGTCATGCATCATGTTTTGAAGACTCACACTTGTGCACTTGCCTGTTTCGCTGGTATGCCGAACCTTGGCCCAATCTAGTCCAGCGTCCTCTTCCTCCTTGACCGCCTCTGGTTGAGAGTCCGAAACTTTTCCTATTGTAACTATTGGAGGAATAGTATGAATTTCCTCTTCTGTAGGGACGAAAAAAGTTACGCGAAACATTCAATAGACAGAGATCTTTTCTGTTCTTTGTTTGATGCGTCAGTGAGCACCTGGTCCAGAGAAACGCCAAACAGCTTCCCGCCTTCATAAGGCGCATTCACCAAAATGTTCTTCACATGGTTGTCTGCCCTCCAAGAACGTAGCCACCCATAACTGCCTACGTGCTCTACACTAGAAGCCATGCCTCTTGCGGACCTCAGAAAAGTGTCCATTGCTGCATCTGTTAGAAAGGCCACTGATAGCTGAATGCTATCCCTTAGCTTCATAGTCAAGGACTGACAAATCAGGGTTCTTTCCCAAACTATACCATTTTAAAATGGATCTTGCTAAATATGAAGATGCTGTAGAAATGCGTAACATGTTTGAGCAGGCCTCATACACCCTATGTAGCCCAGTATCTATTCCTCTGTCTGTTATATCTTTTGGATACACATCCCCCTCTACAGGGATTGTCAAATGTCTCGCTAGAGAAGCAGCTGCTGAGTCTACTCAAGATATACGAAAATAAATCTGTTTTACGTTTGTGAAGTGATATAATTGTTCCGGAACCCTGAATAATTTGTGCACCCTTGCAGGTTGCATCCACTCTTTCTTGAGGATCTTTTCTAAGGCTCCATCTTACATTAAAACCTTGCCCTTAGATGGAGTCCTGGGCATATATTCACATTCAGAATCGTCTGAGGAATCCTCGTCCTGCTCCTCTGTGTCATGTTTCTACTTTAATCCCAGTTTTGTTGACCTTTAAATAAATGCCATCTGTGTAAGCTGCTGGGAAAAGCCTACCCTGATCAGGTATTAAATCCTTGCCTGCATCAGAATGGACCCTATCCTGGTCCCCTGGCATATTGTCCTCTCCTTCACTGGTCTCATCACGGGTACCTGAGAAACCCTGAATAGCCACTGCCCTATCCGGAGCAGCAAAGTCATGGGCACTGTCTTCCTGACCAGACCAGGATCCTGAACTGTCCGAGGATCTATTCCCCTCCTGATTGCAATCCTCCTCTTCTGAGAAAGTTCCAAACAGCTCCTGTAAAGTTATTGGGGGCTTCTTTGTCCTTTTATCTCGTCGTGTTGCTTTCTTGCAAATCATTACCTTGCCTTTGCCCACTACATTTGATTGTCCCTTCACCTTGGAAGGGCCCAAGGAAGGTTTAGATTCTGCACTGGGCTTGGTAAGCTGTCTGCTCTCTATTCTGTCAAGGGAAGCTATTATTTTATTAAAGGCCTCTATTTGCAGTTGCTGAAGCGGGGACAGATCCACTGAGGCCTCAGCCTGATCAACTGCTCGGCCAGACGACTTTGCTCACTCTGGACTCACATTAGTAGAGCCTACTCGTTATCTTTTAGAAGGCATTACTGCAATCCAGGCAGCAGGCAAGTTAGTCACAAACCACAACTTCTGGTGTGGTTGGTATAGTGTAAGTGGCCCTGGGCTACAAACACTTATCGCTGGTGTTTTTTTGTTTTGTTTTCCCAAGCACTAAGCCTCAAATCACCCCTACTGGAGTGGTTGGTATAGGCCCTGTTGAAATGCCAGGCTCTGATACAAGAATCAGCCTGTCCAGCCCAATTCAGACTTCCTTAAATGAACTTCTCTTTTTGATTAAAGTTTAAAATGTCTGTGCTCCAAGCAATAAGGCTCAAACCTACTGAAGTGGTTGGTCTTCCCAGATCCAGGAGGTTGGCAGCTCGAGATGGAGACTGTGGCTTCTATCAGTGCCTGAAGTGGTAGTTAGGGAGCTTTGCCCCCACCCCAATGCGCAGTGATGGAACTGGCTTTTCCAGCCATTCCTGAGCTGTCGCCTAGGGTGAGGGGTTTCTGTCTTTGTTTATTACTTAAACTGAAAATAGCTGGAGCTATTTATAAGCCAAGTGATGTACCCACAAAAGGAAACTTAACCCTTAAAACGGGGGGAAAACGAACCGGGGAAAAACTATTGAAACCGGAGAACCACCTAGTTATCTATGGGAGAACTATCAGGACCATAAGAGAGAAGAACCCCAAATTTATAAAGTAAGATTGTCCTATTGGTGTGCAAGGCGCACTAGATGCTGCTCTTTGGACGGAGGCAGAGATTCAACTAAAATTGTGGGGTCCCAACCCCCAGAAGCATGCGCAAAGTGGAAAAATTATCAGATGCTGCCTCCTGGTGGAGAAGCTGGAGATCGCTCCCCAGTGTCCAGAACGTCAGCCCAGGACGGAGCAATAGAAAGCTCTTCACAACCTTGCTCCCCCCTACCGCTTTGCGCTAATTTTCCTCCATACTCCAGTCCGTGAACTCCGCTCCTCCTCTGTCCCCTCTCTCGCCCTCTCACACCTCCGCTGCTCCCCTAACCACCTTCATCCCTTCTCCCTAGCTGCCCCACACACCTGGAATTCCCTCCCTGCCCACATCCGCCTCACCCCATCCCTTTGTACCTTCAAATCCGTCCTCAAGACCCACCTCTTCCACTCTGCCCTCCCCGACTCCTCGCTCCCCTCACTGAACTCCTTCATCAAGTACAATCTGTTACCTGAGGTCTGTGTACTCATATNTGTCAATTGCCATTGACGGCGTCTCCATCCTCCGTCCCCCAAGGCCGTAGCTTGGACTTCATCTTCGACTCACACCTTACCTTCAAACCCTACATTGACTCAATTGCCAAATCCTGCAGTTTCTCCCTCCACAACATTGCTAAGATCCACCCTTTTCTGTCTGTCTCCTCTGTCAAAACTCTCATCAATGCCCTAGTCATCTCACACCTTGAATATTGTAACCTCCTCCTCGCTGGCCTTCTCCGCTCTCACCTTTCTTCCATCATCTCTGTTCAAAACTCTGCTGCCAGGATCATTCATCCACCTGCTTTGACCATGAGCAGCCTCTTCTCTCCTCTCTCCACTGGCTCCCCCTTCCTGAGTGTATTCTGCACAAGCTCCTCGTCTTCACCTACACAGTGCTTCACAACCTCGCTCCCCCTACTTCTCTGCCCTGATCTCCTTCCAAAACCCCGTTCGAGCACTTCGCTCCTCTTCCATCTCCTCCCTCACCCTCTCACACCTCCGCTGCTCCCCCAACCGCCTTCATCCCTTCTCCCTAGCTGCCCCACACACCTGGAATTCCCTCCCTGCCCACATCCGCCTCACCCCTTCATCAAGTACAATCTGTTACCTGAGGTCTGTGTACTCATATCCTCACCACATGGACCAGCCAGCCATCATTCTTGATATAACCAAGCCAAGCAGGTGCACCTGGGACCTCGCATCTATGTGAATATTACATCCCTTGTCTTTCCCCCTCTGTTCCCCTTCCTTCATCTCTCAGATTGTAAGCCACAGGGCAGGGACCGTGTCTATTCTATTACTTTGTAAAGTGCCAGGTACATTGCTGGTGCTATATAAATGCTTGCTAATAAATAAATAAATAATCTTGCTCTACAACTTCTGGTACTACTGCCAGGGTAAAGATAATGCACCAAAAGGGTTACTGGCCTGATGTGGTAGTTATGCAATACATATTTTCCATGTAGACTTGTGGGGAGCAGAAAGCTCAGCATAAAATTGAAAAAGGGATCATATTACTTCATTTCCTTTAAAGACCAAACTACTACTGTGGTATTAAGCTTCTCTTTCTACCACTTCAAATTCCTTCTTCGCGACATTTACAGGAAGGGTGCCAATAAGAGGAGTCAAGAGAGATGTTATTAAGGGAATATTTATATAGCCTCAGGAATGTACCTGGTACTGAACATTCATTAAATAAGATGTTTACAATCTAGGCTAAACAAGGGAGGAGGGACAAGGGAGAAGGGAACATTGAGAGAGACAGGGATACATTCACAAAGTTGAGATGGTGTTGGAACACATGCTTAGCCTGATTACAGAGGAAAAGGGGACCTTGAAAGGCACTAGAGAGAGCATCAGCGAGCAGCCTGCGGGAAGGAAGAACTAGGAAAAGCCTGACAAAGAGGTAAGTTTCAAGAGGAATTTGAAGGTTGGAAGGGAAGGAGTAAAATCAACGTAACATTTAATAAGGTTTTTCAAGAGAGATGCTTGAGGAAACCAAGTAACCATGGGAAAGGAGGCAGTGCCCCATTGTGAATCGGTAACTGGTTAAAAGGATAGGAAACAAAGGATTGAGTTTGCAGATGACCCAAGGATTATAAAGATAGTTAAGACCAGGATAGACTGTGAAGAATTACAGGAGGATTCTGCAAAACTGGGAAACTGGGCAGCTAAATGGGAGATGAAATTTAATGTCAACAAGAGCAAAGTAATACACAAGGAAAAAATAATCCAAACTATAGCCATACAATGCTGGGGTTACAAATTAGGAGTTACCACCCAGGAAAAGGAGTCATTGTGGACAAGTAATTGAAACCCTCACCTCAGTGTGCAGCAGTGGTCAGGAAGGCAAACAGAATATTAGGAATTATTCAGAAAGGGATAAAGCTCAACAGAGAAAATATCATGATACTGCTATAAAAATCTATGCTGTGACTGTACCTTGAAATCTGTGTGCAGTTCTGGTCACACCATCTAAAAAAAAGATACAACAGAACTGGAAAAGGTACAGAGAAGGGCAACAAAAATGATAAGGGTAAGGAATGGCTTCCATGCAGGAGAGGCTTGATAGATTAAGGCTCTTCCGCTTGGAGAAGAGACAACTGGGGGGGAGGACAGAAGTTTACAAAAACATGAGTGGTGTGGAACAAGTAAATAGGGAGTTATTTACCCTCTCAAACAGTTTCTTGGACTGTCCCCTAGTTCTAGTACTAATGGCAAGGAGATTTAAAACAAATAGGAGAAAGTGTTTTTTCCACTCAAGACACAATTAACTTGTGGAATTTGTTGCTAGAGGATGGGGTCAAGGACAGCAGCATAGCTAGGTTTAAAAAATAATTGGATAAGTTCTAGAAGGAAAGGTCCATTAATGGCTATTAGCCAAGTAGGTTGAGGGATACAACTTCTATCAGGCGCTGGGAGTGAACAGCAGGGAATGGATCACTCCATTATGATCTGTTGGGTAGTTTTCCAAAGCAACCAAAAATGGCCATTGTCAGACAGAGGACGCTGGGCTTGATAGACAGTTGGTCTGACACACCATGGCACTACTTAAGGAAAGAGTTCCAGGCATAAGTTTAATCCAAAAGCTTCCAACACTTTCATTTGAAGTAACTGTGTAGATGTCCCTTATAGAGCCCCCATAAATCTAGAAGTAGTGTTACCATATTATAGATGTGTATATTTGATACATTAATCATTCATTATTGTGCATTCATATCACTATTGTTCAGAAGTTGTATGTTATACATGTAGCATATATAAAGGAAAAACAAATGTTCCATTCACCACAATTAAGAGAATTATTCTAGTTGCCATAACTACAGAAAATAATTTCTCCAGTGTTATTCTTGACTACATTTCAGAACACTGGCAGCTAAGATACCACAACATGACCTTTAAAATTTATTCAAATCACACTTCTTGTTAAAGATGAGCCATTTATTTTTGTCTTCTACAGAGATTTCCGATACAACAGACAACTTGTTCATAAGAGAATTTTCTTCCATATGAAAAAAGCCGTAAAAGATTTACTTCAAATTACAAAGCATTTTTTAATTATTATTTTTTAAATTGTTAAATTATTATTTAACAATCATCATCATCTTGTGGCAGAGGTAAGGGGGGCATTGTAGCAGAACATCTCTCAATCAAGCTTCTGTTAGCCTAGTAACAGAAGCCTTTCTGTTCATATATAGAAAGCCTTTAAAAAAGGTAATTAACTCAATTACCATTCTAAGCCTTGTAGTGATGAAGCACAAGACATGTTATATTAAATACACAGTATGGCAACTCCATTTTGAAACTTAAATATAAGCATATGACATCAGTCAGCAACCAAGACATGCAAAACATGCAAAGCATCTGTTGGGATTGTGACCCCATTAGCAGATGCTGTAACCCCACTTTGTGTCCCAACTCACAGTTGGGGAACCTCCAACTAAAAATCAAAGCCCGAAATTAAACTTTTAATGCCTTCCCAAGCAAAACTTTAATACCACCTTCCCTTCATTGGACGTGGGATAAAATTCCTAGTGTATTCACAGATGCAGAGAGTGAATGTATTCACATGCGAATTAGGTAATTATGAAAACAGCTCAATAAAATTTTTACAAAGGGTTATTTAGCAATGGGATAGCTCTGAAATGTATGCATAGATGTTTTCTGCTGACTTTTCTAATACTGCTGCAGATTTATCTTGGAAAACCAGAAGGAAAATGGTATTTTCCTAGATCTTTGGGATTCCTTCAGCCTAGTCAAGAGAGGCTCTCTTTTGGCTAGGCTGAAGGAATCCCAAAGATCTAGCTCTGCTTGATGTTCTGCATCTTATCCATCTTACAGTTGGCAAGACTTTGCCTCTGGAAATACGTCAACCAGTTATTTTGCTTCTCTTTCTGTGCCTCGAAAACTAGATTAAACGGATACTTGAAATGGCATTTATTAATTGGGTATAATACAGCCATATTTATTTATTTTATTTATTTATTTTATTTAATACATTTATACCCCGCCCCACCTGCAAACAGCTCGGGGCGGCCTGAGTAACAACACTTTCCTTGGTAGAAAGTTATCCTCATCTGCTATGGTTGTCCAATTTGCTTTAGAATGTATTCTTTCACTGGCTGCTGACAGTCAATGAGCTATAAAAGCAGTCTACAGGAACTATTACACCTTTTGATCTGGCACCTGATAACGGCAAAATCTTCAGATATGGCTAAGATTACAACACTAGTAAGAACAGCTCAGTATTAATGGGGAGAGCTTACCTTCCACCTTTAAGTTTAGCATATATAGCTGCCCTGCTCCTTCCTAAGCAGTTGAACTTCTCAAATACAGAACCTCTGCCATATATTTCATAGCAACACTTGAAACTGCCTCAAGTCAAGTGGTGAATTACATAGGGGAGGTGGATCTAGTAACTCCTCTTTGGGGTTCAGGAAAAAGGAGATGCTAGTCCTTTATACTCCATTCCTCTAATTAAATGGATGGTGATTAGGCATACTGGCCAACGAAGACTGCATTGCCACCAATCTGGGTGGCAAAAGCAGTGACAATGGAGATGGCTTCTATTATGTTGGAGAAAGAAGAATGAGAGAGGGTTTTACCACTCATATTTTACAAGTTTCCAGATCCCCAAGGTAGCAAAGAGAAACTCACAATGAGCATGAAGGTTAACATAGCTTAGGGAATTTAGAGGACATGAAGAGCAGTCTTAAATGGGCTGCCCCAAGACTAGAGATTAGGGCTGAACAGAATATTCATAACAAATACTGACTATAGCACATTCATTATCATTTGTACAAAACAAATAGGGAATTTGTTTGCTGAAACAAATATTCATTTCTGATATTTTGGTTATTTCAATCAGCACTAAATCTGTTTGCCTTTGATATGGCTGATCATGAAGTGTTGATGACATGACAGTGCAACAGCTCGAGTGGTTCTGTTCATTCCTGTTGGGGAGGTTCCAACAGGTGGTGATGGGCAACTGTTTCTCATCTCCCCCAACCATTCTCCTGTGGGGTCCTGCAGGATTCCATAACTTCTCCCCTCCTGTTCAATGCATATGTGAGGCCACTGAGCAAGATCATGTGTATATTTGGGGTGCACTGTCATCAGTACGTGGATGACACCCAAATTTATCTTTTTCATTTGACCCAGGTCCTGCAGCCTTTGTGCTTATTCAGTGCCTGGCTGCCATTGGAGACTGGATCCAGGCAAGTCAATTGAACCTGAATCTAGACGAAACTGAAGTGATGATGATTGCCTGGCCCTGTGACCTATGGGGTGTTGGAACACTAATCACTGATGTGGTACAACCTTCCCTGGTTATTCAGGTTTGCAGTCTCGTGATGCTCTTGGATCCTGAGCCGAGTCTTGTACCCGAGGATTGCGAATGGAACACCAATATTTTAAAAGAGCTCCAGAGGTGATCCTGGTAACTACAGCCTGGTGAGCCTCACGTCTGTGTCGAACAAACTGGTGGAGACGATTGTCAATAACAGAATTACTGGGCATATTGATAAACATGGCACAATGGGGAAAAGTAAACATGGATATAGCAAAGAGAAGTCATGCCTCCCTAAGCTACTGGAGTTTTTTGAGGGAGTAAATAAGCATTTGGATACAGGTGAGTCAGTTGCTATAGCGTATCTGGATTTTCAGAAGGCATTTGATAAGGTCCTTCATGAGAGACTCTTGAGGAAACTAAGAAGTCATGGGATGACCACCTCAAAGAGGCGGTGGTGCGGTCTCTGCTCAAGAAATCATCTTTGGACTTCGGACTGTTCCCGAATGGTTTCATTCTTTCCTGGCCAGTAGAACTCAATGTGTAGTGCGGGGTGATTGTTCACCTTTTCCACGGGAGCTCATGGTGTGGAGTTCCACAAGGTTCCATTCTGTCCCCTCTCCTGTTCAACGTGTACATGCAGCCTTTGGGCAAGGTCATCAGAGGGTGTGGAGTGCAGTGTCATCAGTATGCTGCATAGGCACCCTATGGGTCACAGCACCCCATAGGTCACAGGGCCAGGTAATCATCATCACTTCAGTTTGGTCTAGAGTCAGCATGCTGATGACACCCAACTCTACTTCTCTTTTTCAACTGACTCGTGCCCAACAGTCTCTGTGCTTACCCGATGTCCAACGGCTGTGGGGAACTGGATGAGGGCAAGCTGTCGGAGGGTGAATCCTGACAAGACAGAGATGATGCTGGTGGGTGGGGCCAAGGGAGTGGTGGCAGCTATCCCTGCTGGTTTCTCAGTTCCGTAGTCTGAGGGTGCTCCTCGACTCACGGCTCCGCCTGGATGTCCAGGTGGCAGCTGTGGCAAAGAGAGCATTTCGCCAGCTACACCTGTAGCGACAGCTTTGGCCATATGTCTCAGCCACTGATCTCGCCCATCATTCATGTTTTTATCAACTCAAGACTAGACTATTGCAACGGGCTCCTTGTGGAGCTACCTTTCATGATAGTTCGGAGACTGCAGTTGGTGCAGAATGCGGCAGCGGCTGCCCTGAGCACATTACACCAGTACTGCATTCTTTGCACTGGCTGCCTATAGCCTTCCAGGCCCAATTAAAGGTGTTGGTTTTGAACTACGAAGCCAGGCCTGGGCCCCACTTATCTGCAGGATCGCCTCACCCCCTGGGTCCTGGATCGGCCGCTGTGGTCATCCGGGGGCACCTTCCTTGAAGTCCCCCTGGGTTTCCAGGGTGGTGACGATGAGGGGGGTATTCTCAGTGGTGGCACCATGGCTGTGGAACTCCCTCTTGCTGGAACTGTGCCTGGCCCCGGACCTCCCTCTTTTCGAAGACAATGTAAGGTCTGCCTGTTCCGCCAGGCTTCTGGGGAGGGAGCCGGGTGAAGGGGAGGCGGTTAGGAAGGAGAGAGGGGTTTCAGCTCCACCTGGGATATGCCTTATTCAGGTTGTATAATGTTGTTTTGTGGTTATTATTATATTTTATATTGTTTATTTTTATATGTTTTAATATGTTATGAGCCACTGCCACCCTGAGCTGCTGTAGCAGGATGGGGCAGCCAAGAAATATAAATACATAACTAACTAAATAAATAAATAAAGGCTGTGTCTATCGTGGATCAGTAACTGGTTAAAGGCTAGGAAACAAAAGGTAGGACTAAATGGTCAGTTTTCACAATGTAGAGATGTAAATAGTGGAGTGCCGCAGGGCTCTGTACTGGGACCGGTGTTTAATATCTTAATCAATTATCTGGAAAAAGGAGTAAAAAGAGTGAGGTGATCAAATCTGCAGAGGACACAAAGTTATTCAAGATAGTTAAACCATGAGCAGACTGTGAAGAATTGCAAGAGGATCTTGTGAGACTAGGTGACTGGGCATCTAAATGGCAGATGAAATTTAATGTGGACAAGTACAAAGTGATGCACATAGGGGAACAATAATCCAAACTTTGTGTACACAATGCTGGGTTCTGAACGAGGAGTTACCACACAGGAAAAGACCTTGAGTCATTGTGGACAATACACTGAAGTTGTCAGCTCAATGTGCTGCGGCTGTCAAAAAAGCAAACAATGTTAGGAATTATTCTGAAAAGGGTAAAGAATAAAAGTGAAAATATCATAATGTCCCTATATAAATCAATGGGGCGAACACACCTTTTGTACTGTGTACAATTCTAGTCACCCCATCTCAAAAAAGATATAGTAGAACATGAAAAGGTGTAGAGAAGGGAAACGAAAATGATCAAGGATTTGAAACTGCTTCTGTATGAAGACAGGCTTGATAGGTTAGGGCTCTTCAGCTTGAAGAAGAGAACGAAATGATAGAGGTTTATAAAATCTTGAGCGGAGTAGAACAAGTAGACAGGGAATGGTTAATTACCCTCTCAAGTAGCACTAGAACTAGGGGGCACGCCATGAAACTAAATGGTTGCAGATTTAAAACAAATTAAAAAGTATTTTTTCACTCAACACACAGTTAAATTATGGAATTTGTTGCCAGAGAAGGGCCCGTCATATGGCTGGGTTTAAAAAAGGACTGGAAAAGTTCTTGGAAAATAGGTCCAATAATGGCTATTAGTCAAGTAAATTACAAGATTTCTTATGTTCTTATTAGTTCACAGCCATAGCCAAGAAGGAGCGCCTTTCATCAACTCCATCTGGTGAGAAGGCCAGATACGAACCTGGCCTCGGTCATCCATGCCTTTATTATCTTGAGGCTAGACTACTGAAATGCCTCTATGTAGAGCTGCAGCTGGTGCAGAATGTGGCAAGCTGCCTCCTGAGAGGGGTGGGTCACTGGGAGCACATTACACTGGTGCTCCAGAATCTGCAACTGAATCCTACTCAATCAGATAGGTCTTCTGTATCAATGTTACAACTAACTTACTTGAATGGTCTGGTCTCGGGTGCTCTTAGTGCTTTTCTTATCCTGCGATCAAGACAGACAAAAGCAGCACCAAAGCAAATTTGAACGAAGAACCCCGTTGAGGGAGAGTAGACTCTGTCCAAAGGTGTTGAGCTATTTCATGTTGAACCACAGACATTCTTGATGCCAAGAAAAAGATCCTGCACAAATATTACGTCTGTGTACTCAGGTTTTGAGTGAACCCGCTATTTCCCAAAAATGTAATATCTGAGATCTCAAACTCACTCAACCCCCAAAACTAAAGCACACATATCCAGATTGAAGCTTAGCTGTTCTGACTTTCAGCTTAGCCACCTGTTTGGGGAGCCTGTAGTGAGCCCTCCCCACCTACAGGGGCTGCCACCATCTCAGAACTGCAGACCCCAATACTGCAGCTAGCCCCAGCCCCGCAGAGTCCAGACCAGCCAGGGAGAAATGATGAGTTCTTGGCAGCTTCACTCCTCCCCTTGCCCCTGCCTCCAAGCCAGCCCACACCCCATTTCCAACTAGGGATCCCACTTTCTGCAAATCAGTGACTCCCCTCTGAATCAGAACCACCCCCACTCCCAAACCAGAACAATGCTTTATTCCTCCTCTCCCAAGCCAGCAGCCCACTCCATGATCCAGCCTTGTGTTCCATTCTCCCTCACCAAGCAAGCAACCTCCCCTGAGCCTAGTCCCATGCCCCATTTCTCCCCAAACCACTGACACCTGTCAAGCCAGCACCATACCCCCATCTCCAACCCAGCAATTTCTCATTCAAGCCAGCCCCATGTTCCATTCTCCCAAGCCAGCCGCATACCTCCCCCTGCCTCCCCTCAGGCCAGCAATCCCTCTGAGCCAAACCCATGCCTGTTGCACCCTCCCCAAGCTAACAGCCTTTCCACCAAGCTAGTCATATTCTCCACCATCCCCCAAACCAGTGCTCCACTTTTAAAACTGGTAGCTGACTTAGCAATTTTTTTACTGCATTTTCCTTTCCTTATAGACCTGACAAACTGATAGAGCCCCACTGCACTTCTGCATCAAAATAACCCATATGCAGAGACTTATGTTTGCTGCATTTTTCACATTGACAAGGATAGGGGAAATGCAGTGAACACAGGCACAATTATAAATACTAATAAAAGCAAATCACAAATACAGATACTTGACCCCATGCACAGCCCTACTAACACCACCTGGTACTCAGTGGAAGCTGGAACTGCCCTCAGCACTGGTAAGATTCCAAGGATGCACTTCTCAAAAATATATGTATTAGAGAGAGCTCTCCAAACCACAGAACTGCTGTCTGACACCTAGTTTTTTTGGTCACTTGATTTGCCTGCCTTTGAACTCAAAATGGTAAATTCCTACAGAGGAAGTAGACATCTGATTACATATCAGATTCATGAAATGCATCCAGAATCTGTTGTCAATCAGTGCTGAATTGTTAGCAAGAGAGCCTACAAATCATACAAGAATCCATAAATGAACTCTCCCCCCATTAAGACCATTTAAGTCTGCCTTTCTTATCTGAATTCTTGCAAGCAGCTCATCCCCTTTGATTGTGGTCAAAAGACTGCAGTTCCAAAGTAAGAATTAGGGCAAAGACTTTGAAAAATAGGAGCCCTGTTTTCAACTTCTGCTTTAGAAAATCTGGGCCTAAATAAATATGTAGTAGCACAATTCATATGCACTAGCAATTAAAATTTGTTTGGAATTAAATAGTCAGAAAAGTCACTCGGCACGGAGAGAAGCAGTAAAGTAGCAGCCCAAACTGAGGAAGGAACAAAGATGTTACAGGAGCCTTTGGGTCCCAAGCGGTTTGTTTACCCCCTCCTCCTGCAAAGCTTCTAAGTGGAGCCAGGGGATCAAAGCAGAGAAGAGATGGTAGTTGCCCCACTGCAGGAGGCTAAAACTCAGGAAGAGGCTGCCAGGGTCAGATCCAGGGAAGCTGAGGCCCTGTGCAAATGGTTATGCGGTTCCCTTTTAACATAGGAATATCTGACAGATACACACTGACCCACCAAAAAAGGAAAAGTTCACTGTAATGAATTTTTTATGTCCAGGTAAACATAACATCCCTTTCAGGGACTGAGGCTTCCTACCTTGCCAGGCCCATATTTTATATGCATGTTAATTCTAGTTTATTAATGGGTCCCATGATTTGTGGGCTCCCTACTGAATTGGCATAATCCATCCCCAGTGAATTCCCTTCATAGGTCAGGGCTCTGTGGAATTATATTTCCTGCCAATGCTTCTCATACTTTGTCATTTCAAGTTTATTCATGAGCCCTCCAACACATGAGACCCTGTGCTGTCACACTCTGCACTTGCCTGGATGCAGCTCTGGACAGCCTTCACACCCCAAACTTAGGGCAGGGGGAAGGAATACGTCCCTTCCAAACCATCCTGTTTTTACAACCACGTGGAACTAGAGCTGACCTTAGAGATTGTGGGGCCTAGGGCGAAGACAAAATGCGGGGGGGGGGGGGAGCATCGGCCCCACCCACTTTCCCATGGCCCCACCCACTTCCCTTTGACGATTACAGAGAATTGTCATATAAGTTACTTTTAACCCATCAGTACAATGTGCACCAAAGAACATTTAAAGCTGTTTAAGATGAAAGCAAGCACAGGACACAGATATGGTTAAAAGGCAACAACTCATATAAAACACATGAGAGCATGCACACAAGGATAGGGACAGATCCATGGCACAGATCTATGATCTGGACCCTCCTTCTCTTGAGCATATTCCTACTACACTCCCAGCACAGATCTTCAAGCATAGATCAAACAACCCCCACACAGCCACAGCACCCCCCCATGAAATCAGGGGCGAGGAAGCCCCCCAAATGCAGCCCTCAGCAAGATTTTGTCTGGCCTTTTCCAGTTCCTGGATTTGGGCTTGGATCTCAAACACCAAAGCACTGAAAAACCGATCAAATATATGAAACAACCCCCTCACAGCCACAGACCCTTCCAGACCCTTGCCAAACCCTCCCCAAAGCCCCCTCCCCCCAGAGGGGTGCAGCAGTGCAAATGAGCTCAAATCGGGGGAGGCGGGGAAAAGGTATTCTCTTGGCTGGGTGATCCTTTACCATGAGGCTGGGCCTGGGTCTTCTGGGAGGACTGGATCAAACAAGAAAAGGTATTTTCTTGGCTAGGTGGTCCTTTACCATTTATTTATTTAAGAAATTTATACCCCGCCCCTCCTGCCACAGGCAGCCCGGGGCAGCTAACAAAGTCAATCAAATAAAATACAATAAAACAATAAAAATGAGGAGAAAGAAAACCACCACCACCACCCCATCCACCCTCACCCTTCTCCCTTGCCAAACACCTGACGGAACAGCCAGGTCTTACAATTCCTATGGAAAACCAGGAGGTCCGGGTCCAGGCGGGCCCCCACCGGGAGGGAATTCCAGAGGCACGGTGTGGTTACTGAGAAAGCCCTGTCCTGCGTGCCCCCCCACCCCGGGAAACCAGAGGGACCTCCAATAGGGCGCCCGCAGATGACTGCAGGGGCCAGTCCAGACCCCGGGGAGTGAGGCGGTCTCGCAAATAGTCAGGTCCCAGACCATGTAAGGCTTTATAGGTCAAAACCAACACTTTGAATTGGAAGACTATTGGCAGCCAGTGCAGAGATCAGAGCACTGGCGTAATGTGCTCCCGGCAGCCCAGTCCCACCAGGAGCCGGGCCACCGCATTCTGCACCAGCTGCAGCTTCCAAGCTGTCACCATAGGCAGCCTCCCGTAGAGCGCGTTACAGTAGTCTAGCCGAGAGGTGATAAAAGCATAGATGATCGTGGCCATATCTGAAACTGAAACCAGTGGCCGAAGCCACCACACCAGATATAACTGGCGGAAGGCACTCCTCGCCACAGCCTCCACCTGGAGATCCAGGCAGAGCTGTGCATCGAGGAGCACCCCCAGGTTCCACACCTGGGAAGCCAATGGAGGACAAACCCCCTCAACCGAGTGGGCCGTCACCTCCATAGACTTACCCACTAACATGACCTCCATCTTGTCTTGATTCAGTCGCAGTCGATTAGCCTTCATCCAGTCCCCCACAGCTGCCAAACACCGGGTAAGCACCAAGACAGCCGGGCCTGGGTCAGTTGAAAATGAGAGGTACAGTTGGGTGTCATCCGCATACTGATGACACTTCACCCCGTACCCTCTGATCACCTCGCCGAGCGGCTGCATGTACACGTTGACCAGGAGAGGGAACAAGACAGAACCCTGTGGGACTCCACACGAGAGGTCTCAGTGAGATGAAAAATAATCACCGAGCACCAACTGCTAAGTTCTCCCAGTCAGGAATGAGTGGAACTATTCAAGAACAATCCCGCACACCCCTGCACTGTCCCACAGGCAGGTCACCAACATCTTGTGGTCAACGGTATCAAATGCAGCCAACAGATCTAATAGGACCAAAAGGGTCGATCGACCCATATCATTTTCACGCTGCAGATCATCCACCAAAGCCACCAATGCTGTCTCAGTGCCATGCCCCAGATGAAAGCCAGACTGTAAGGGATCCAGATAACCGATGCGGTTGAGATGCCCTTGGAGCTGCTGAGTCACTACCCATTCAATAACCTTCCCTAAAAAGGGAAGGTTAGAGACAGGTCAATAGCTGGCAAAGGAGTCAATGTCAAGCAACGGTTTCTTGAGCAGAGGCCGTACCACCACCTCCTTAAGGCAGCTTGGCACTCTGCCCTCCCATAGGGAGGCGTTGACCATCCCAGCCAGCAACGGACCCATTGTCTCCCAGCAGCTCTTAATCAGCCAGGACGGGCACGGATCTAGTTCACAAGAGGTGGCTCGAACAGCCCCCAGCACCCCCACCACATCAGCTAGCGTCACCGACTGAAATTGATCCCACAAAATCGGACAAGTCGGGGTTTCTACCATCTCGTCCCTCCAGCCACTGCTGGTGCTGCATGGAATACCCGACTGGAACAAGATCAGCCAGAATTGGCCCCAATTAATTGTCCAGCCAGGTCTCCATGATACATGCGAGATTGGTGGCATGGTCCAGGATTACCTCCTGGACTGTTGTCGCAGTATTTGCCACTGATCTCGCGTTTAACAGCACCAAAACCGGACCGGGGGGCCCCTGACCAAGTTCCACCTGCTCATCTGGTGGGGGAGAAGTAAGCAGGACGTGCACTAAGCACCTATCCCACCTCACTGCTCTCCCTCCCCTCCCCCTGAGACCATACATCTGCATGCCTGTTACAACACCAATAGCCACGCCTACCCCCCGGCTGCCCCCCCTAGGCCCCTCTCCCCGCCTGTTCCGCCCAGGGTGCAAGGGAGACCCCTCCCCCCCTCTTCCTTCCCAACATATCCCTCCCTACTCTCCCCCTCACCCCCTGGGACTCCCCCTCTCACAGGGAGTCCCCCCTCCCTACCATTCAGGCTACACCTCCCTGTCTCACCAGGAGACACAGCCTGCCCCCTCAGCCAACACCCCCCCCCCGACTCTCCTCTGCCACCGGAGAGTCAGTTACCACCACCCCTTGGTCTCTCTCTCCCACTCTCTCACTGAGGGAGAAGACCGTACCACCCCTTCTCCCTTCTGCCCTCCACCAGCCTCCCCCCCCACTCCCAAACCCACTGCCCCCCTCTGCCACAGAGGGGCATCCCAAAAACCACCACCCCCCTTTCCCCACCCAATGCAATTTTACCCCTTCCTCCCCAACCCATATATTATTATTTATTATAAGCATTTATATATAGCACCAGAAATGTACCTAGCACTTTACAGAGAATGAAACAGACACGGTCCCTGCCCAAGAGCTTACAATCTAGAGACAGAGGGAGGGGAGACAGGGAAGCTGTCTCTTATACACATCTAGATGTGTATAAGAGACAGGTGATGAGGGAAGCAAGGTGAGAGCGGGGAAGGCCAGCGAGGAGGAGGTTACAATAGTCAAGGCGTGAGATGGCTAGGGCGTGGATGAGAGTTTTGGCAGAGGAGACAGACAGAAAAGGGCGGATCTTAGCAATGTTGTGGAGGGAGAAGCAGCAGGATTTGGCCATGGAGTCAATGTAGGGTTTGAAGGTGAGGTGCGAGTCGAAGATGAAGCCCAAGCTACGGGCTTGGGGTACAGGAAGAATGGAGACCCCGTCAATGGCAATTGACAGGGAAGAGGGAGAAGAAGGATTGGGAGGAAAGATAAGGAGTTCAGTTTTAGCCATGTTCAGTTTAAGTTGGCGTTTAGACATCCAGGCAGAGATATTGGAAAGACAGTTGGTGAGTCGAGCTTGGACAGAGGGGGATAGGGAAGGAGTGGAGAAATAGAGTTGAGTGTCATCAGCGTATAGATGGTATTGGAAACCATGGGAAGCAATGAGTTTGCCTAGGGACTGGGTGTAGCTAGAGGAGAGGGCCAAGGAGAGAGCCTTGGGGAACCCTGACTGAGAAGGGCAGGGAGGAGGAGGGGGAGGAGTTAGGAAGAGATACATTGAAGGAGCGGTCAGAAAGGTAGGAGGAGAACCAGTCGAAGACAGAGTCCCGGAATCCCAGGGAGTGAAGCAATTCAAGCAGGAGCGAGCGGTCAACAGTGTCGAAGGCAGCAGAGAGATCAAGGAGGACAAGAATAGAGCAGAGGCGGCTAGATTTAGCCACAAGAAGATTGTTGGTGATCTTACCAAGAGCAGTTTCAGTGGAGTGAAGGGGGCGGAAGCCAGATTGAAGGGGGTCAAGGGAGAAGTTGGCATAGAGGAGGTCAAGGCAACAGGAGTAGACAACCCGTTCAAGGAGTTTGAAAGCAAAAGGAAGGAGCGAGACAGGATGGTAATTAGAGGGTTCAGAAGGATGCAGAGTGGACTTTTTGAGGATGGGGGAGACAGTGGCATGTTTAAAGGCAGAGGTTGATGATATGCAGGAGGGGAGGGGTGACAGTGGAAGCAATGGAGGTCAGGAGGCAGGAAGGAATGGGGCCCAGGGGGCACGTGGGGGGGTTGGAAGAGAAGAGTAGGGAGGTGGTTTCCTCAAGGGAGGCGGGAGGGAAGGAGGACAGGAGAGAGGTGGAGTGAGAGGTGAGGGGGGAGTGGTAAGGGGAAAGGACTTGGAAGCAATTTCCAGGCGGATCTTGTCCATCTTAGAGGTGAAGAAGAGAGCAAGATCCTGAGCAGAGAGAGAAGAGGAGGACGGGGGGGGGGTTGAGAAGGGAGTCAAAGGTGGAAAAGAGGTGGCGAGGGTCCCGGGAGCAGGACTCAATGCGTGAGGCATAGTACTGCTGTCTAGCGAGGGAGTTAGCAGCGATGAGAGGCAGAATTTGAAGTGGAGGAAGTGAGCGCGGTAGTGGGATTTGCACCAGAGGCGTTCAGCAGCCCTAGTGCAGGAGCCGAGATGGCGAATGGTAGGGGTGAGTCAAGGGCGAGAGTTACGGGAGCGAGCCGGGCATGAGGAGAGAGGGACAAGGGAGTCGAGGGTGGAGGCAAGAGAGGAGTTGAAGACGGAGATGGCAGACTCAGGGGAGGAGGAAACTGAGGGAAGAAGAGGCGAGAGGGAGGAGGCAAAGTCCTGGGGCACAATAGCCTGCAGATCGCGGAAGGGATGAGAAGATGGGGAAGAGGAGGGGGAGCAGCAGGAGAGATTGAAGGAGGCAAAGAAATAGAGATGGGAAGGGGCTCAAGGGAGAGATCGGAGACAGAACAGTTCCTAGAGAACACGAGATCAAGAGAGTGACCATTAGTGTGGGTAGGAGACCTAGTCCAGAGGTGGAGATCAAAAGAGGCGGCTAAGGAGAGGAAGCGGGCAATGCCAGGCTGAGAGGGTGCATCAAAATGGATATTGAAGTCACCAAGGATGAGCGTGGGGATGTCATCAGAGAGGAATAGGGTGAGCCAGGAGTCAAACTCGGAGAGAAAGGAGGAGAGGGAGCCGGGGGGCACAGTAGATAACGGCAACACAGAAGTGGAGAGGGGAAATAGAGGCGTACAGAGCGAGTTTCAAAGGAGGGGAAGGAGAGAGAGGGGGGAGGGGTTGGAACTGGCAGGAAGAGTTCCAAGGAATACTTTCCCCTCTGCTGGGAGATGGACGCAGGATGTTCAACATTTCTCATCCTGCTAGATCTCTTGGCCGCTTTTGATACCATAGACCATGGGCTGCTGTTGAGATGGCTGCATGCCCTGCGGGGTCTGGATGGGACTGTTCTTGAATTGTTCCATTCATTCCTCTCGGGGAGAAGCCAGTGGGTGGTGTTGGGGGATGAGACATCGCGCCCCCGCGCCTTATCATGCGGCGTTCCGCAGGGATCTATTCTGTCTCCGTTATTATTTAATGTATATATGCAGTCCTTGGGGGAGGTCGTGAGAGGGTTCGGGGTGCGGTGTCACCAGTATGCTGATGATACTCAGCTGTACCTCTCTTTTTCAACTGACCCAGACCCTGCCGTCTCATTGCTATCCCAATGTTTGGAGGCTGTGGCGGAATGGATGCGGCAGAGCAGATTGAAGCTCAACCCCGGTAAGACGGAGGTGATGTTGGTGGGGAGAGCGAGGGAGGTAGTGGCCCCCCTGGTTGGGGGGGTTCGCCCTCCTATAGCTCAGCAGGTCNCTCACACTCACACTCACACTCACACTCACACTCACACTCACACTCACACTCACACTCACACTCACACTCACACTCACACTCACACTCACACTCACACTCACACTCACACTCACACTCACACTCACACTCACACTCACACTCACACTCACACTCACACTCACACTCACACTCACACTCACACTCACACTCACACTCACACTCACACTCACACTCACACTCACACTCACACTCACACTCACACTCACACTCACACTCACACTCACACTCACACTCACACTCACACTCACACTCACACTCACACTCACACTCACACTCACACTCACACTCACACTCACACTCACACTCACACTCACACTCACACTCACACTCACACTCACACTCACACTCACACTCACACTCACACTCACACTCACACTCACACTCACACTCACACTCACACTCACACTCACACTCACACTCACACTCACACTCACACTCACACTCACACTCACACTCACACTCACACTCACACTCACACTCACACTCACACTCACACTCACACTCACACTCACACTCACACTCACACTCACACTCACACTCACACTCACACTCACACTCACACTCACACTCACACTCACACTCACACTCACACTCACACTCACACTCACACTCACACTCACACTCACACTCACACTCACACTCACACTCACACTCACACTCACACTCACACTCACACTCACACTCACACTCACACTCACACTCACACTCACACTCACACTCACACTCACACTCACACTCACACTCACACTCACACTCACACTCACACTCACACTCACACTCACACTCACACTCACACTCACACTCACACTCACACTCACACTCACACTCACACTCACACTCACACTCACACTCACACTCACACTCACACTCACACTCACACTCACACTCACACTCACACTCACACTCACACTCACACTCACACTCACACTCACACTCACACTCACACTCACACTCACACTCACACTCACACTCACACTCACACTCACACTCACACTCACACTCACACTCACACTCACACTCACACTCACACTCACACTCACACTCACACTCACACTCACACTCACACTCACACTCACACTCACACTCACACTCACACTCACACTCACACTCACACTCACACTCACACTCACACTCACACTCACACTCACACTCACACTCACACTCACACTCACACTCACACTCACACTCACACTCACACTCACACTCACACTCACACTCACACTCACACTCACACTCACACTCACACTCACACTCACACTCACACTCACACTCACACTCACACTCACACTCACACTCACACTCACACTCACACTCACACTCACACTCACACTCACACTCACACTCACACTCACACTCACACTCACACTCACACTCACACTCACACTCACACTCACACTCACACTCACACATGAATGTGTGAGTATCTCATACATACCTCCTCACCCCTCTCTCTCACACACATGCACATTCATTCCCACACACCACAAATTACTGCCATCACTATTGCCATCAGCCAGCCCTCACTCGCTCCTCTGCTGCTGCAGCCTAACACAGTTGAAAGGCTCATGGCAGCCGCATGTGTGTGCACGCTGTGGCCACCACCATGTTTCCTACGTCTGGCATGTTGGGACTACATTTTCCAGCATGCCAGACTAGGAACATAGCAGCCCCAGCATGCTTTTAAAACAAATTGCTACTGTGGCGGCAGCATCAGGCCAGCGAGGGGGGTAAACGGGCAGTAGTTGCCCCCTCCCCCCCCCACATACTCCATCCAGGCTTCTGCCAAAGGGGCTCAGGCAGATCTGTGTGCGGGTGCAGAGAGAAGACCCGGCAGCCGGCCACTGAATCCTTGCCTTGAGCAGCTCAGTGGCAGAGGCCGCATGTGGGGGTGGCACCAATGGTAAGGCTGGCCCTGCATGAACCACGTCTTTATAATTCTGCTAGCTGGTGAAAGGAGGAAGCAGGGCAGCTAGGGTCACTCATTCTTTTTCTAATTTTGGGCCCAAATATTTGTTGCCATGGCAAACACTTATATGGTCAGTTAGGTGTTCGACAAACATTTTATTCCTCAACATATTCACACTTAAGTGATGCATCCTCACCACCGGCACTGCTGAGCTTTAGAACCCCTTCGGAGAAAGCCATACCTATCCCAACAAGTTTGACTTTCTCAGAAGAGTTCTAAAGCTCAGCAGTGCCGGTGGGGAGGAAGCATCACTTAAGCGTGAACATGCCAAGGAATAAAAAGTTTGCTGAAAAGTCTGATGCATTACCTTCTTTCTGGCTGAAGTTTTTTCTGAAAGTCATATTGGCTCTACAGCAAGTCCTAAGGCTTCCACGATTTTTGTAGTCTGGAAAGCAGTGAAGTTTTTTACAAGGTTACGCCAACGTTTGCCTCTGTGTTCCAGAAACAGTGGTTTTGCTATCCACCAGTATATTAACTCTCTCTCTCACCAGTATATTAACTTGCACAGGAACTACCAAAAATAATATGACTAACAGATGTGTAAGTACACCCTAGCAAGAATTAAGTAAATTAGCCTAATTTACCACCGGTGTGCAATTCATTAACTAGAAAAGCAAGCCAGTCAAGTGTTTACCTTCATTCGGGAGAACTCCATCTCGATTTATACTAACTGTATATAAACATGTGCCAAGGAATGGCCATACCCCCTGGCTTCCTAGTTCCCAGGCAGTCTAGCTCACCAGTCAGCAGTACTATCAACTTGCCTTTCTGCCACCAGGCTCTCGGAATTGGGCTGATTACCACGTTACCATGGGCGGCAGGGAAGCTCCCAGCTGGGAATCTCCCAGTGAGCTCCACACATGGGCACAGGGGTAAAAGTGTTCTGTGGCTTTTTTTGCTTATGAATGACAGGGCTTGAAATTCATGTAAGTTAAAAAAACCAAACAAACATAGAACCCAGCTGGGGAAGCAGCCTCAGTGCAGAAAGCATGCATTTTAATCTCTCTTGAGGAAAGCAAGAAGCAGCTGAAGAAAGTTTCCAGCAGAATCAGGAAGTCTAAACAAAAAGCATGAGACGCGTGTCTGCTGCAAGGCAGCTAATTCAACAGGAAAATGCCCAATACTATAGTCCTGAAATTGCAAAATCCATAGTGCCCAATTCAAGATTAAAAGTAGAGGTGAAACAAATTCAAAGCAACTATATTGTCCATCAAATTTGGCCATTTCAAGTCGAATCCAATGTTTGTTCAGCTTTGTTCAGATATCCCCTTCGGATATTTTGATTTCCACCTGTTTGGTTTATTGCACGTGCACAATAGTGCTAATAGTGTTAGAACAAAGGACAGTAACCAATCAAACTCAATATGCAGATATGAGTTTCAGATGTACTTATTATTATTCAGACAAATATCTGAATATATGAATATTTGCAAATGCAAAAAATGCCTATTCATTTAATCACTAATTAAAAGTCTAGAATGCATGCAGTTGTCTCATTGGCCCCAAATACAAGAGATAATAATTATCTCTTATTGGACTAACTTCTGCTTGTGAGAATATAGAAACTTTCCTTCTTTAAACATGTAGGAAGAGCCATGTGTGACCCAAAAAGCTTGCATCATATTCTCACCAGCAGAAGATACTTTTTGAACTTTATCTTTGAGATTAAAGGAGCAGGTCACAGAACTTATGTCAGGCTCTCTGCAGACTAAAGTACTATTTTATAATTCCTTCATGTTTTCAAGGTCGTATTTCCAGGTATAAGGACATTGGGGGGGGGGAGGGAGGAAGTTGAAAATTTAGAGCACAATTTTGTGACAGTTTTCATCAGCCAAGCATTGCAGAATACAGCAAGGCTCCATTTTATGAGCTATGATTCCAACTTGGACAAAATGCATCCCTACAGATCCCTCTGGAAATACAGCAGATGTTTTTACCACCTTAAGGAGTATCTTTGGCATTGGTACTGGCATGAACACCACAAGACGGCCCCTATCCTAGACAAGCAATCATCTAATTCAGGCAATAGTTGGAGCTTTTCCCTTGTCCTTCATGTTCTCTGGAGATGTGATCCCTGTGCAGCTCCACAAACTCAGACGCAGCCACATTTAAAAACACATTCAATTACAATAGCCAGCTGACAGTGTGAAGAAATGCTGTTTTTGAGCTCATTACCAACACACACGAGCTATAACCAGATAGCCCCCAAAGCCTCTTTTTGCCCAGTGTCCACACAAATATCCAGAGTTCTCAGATGGTCTTATTCATATGAAGAGAAAAGGGTGGGAAAGGAATAGAGATTATGTTTTTAACTGCAGAAATCAAGAAGTATATACGGACTATCTCCAGGCCCAGAACCTGTACTGAAGGCCAAGAAGTTAATTCCTGTCCGTTACCAAATCTTACGCAAGGCAAAAGCATTTAAGGTGATTAACCACTCCTGCACTGTGCTTTTGATTCACAGCAGAACCCAGCAATATACAATGCAAGCAACAGTGCCTGAGAAGGTGTGGGAATTGAAGCCAATAAACCTCATCTCTTTAGAGAAGACCACATATAGGAACTACTATTACCTTATGTTTCCCTTTCTCTACATGTTTAACAATTGTTCTTGGAACTAGAGCTTGTAATTGTAGTAACTAATCAGTTCCTATAGTTACTGAATGAAAGTTTCTTTATTCCAGAGATTTTGTTATTGCTCTACCATTTTGAAGTAAAAATTTTAAGTGATTTCTAAACAGTGTGCAACAATTCAATTTTAACCAGTCAGTAAAAATTTAAGAGCTGGATGGGGTAGTCAACCAATTACTATGAATTATTAAACTAAAAGCTGCCCAAACCACTCACTCGTATAGCATCTGCTGAGCGCTGTTAAGTAGTTTAATCTTTACCACTGTGGCTGAAAGAACAGACAGTTCTACTTCTGCACCAGAAATCATCAATATTTCACCCCAATAACCAAGCAAATCATTACGTTCTCTTGCCATCCCTATCTCCCAACTATTCATTTGTGACCTCAACATAAGACTCATTATATGTTGATTAAAGATATTAAACAAAATGGGTTCAAAAAGATTAATTTATGAACCTTAAAATAAAATGATTGTTTCAGCCAAAAATAAAATAAAATAGTAGCATGACTAAGGTTAATTGCAAGTGTTCTGAAATGAAAAACTAAAATTGAACACCTGAACAGATTTGTAAAATGAAAAAAAGAAAACCCACAATAAAACCATAGAGAAACATTCCAAAGTCATCATCGTGCCCATTATATGATCAACTTTTACCCTTCATCATCTGGTGTTATGAAGACATGTTTTACACAGGCAAACAGCAGCATTAAATATTTAGCAATGTGGTTACTAGCAGAAAACATACAGAAGTTACTGAAAAGCTAATATTTTTAAGCAAGCATGAACATATGAATATTCCTAACCTTTAAAATGATTCCTCCACATTATATCAGCGAAACTCATTGGTGGGCCACTGGGAGGGTAGTGTTTACCTTTCAGAGGCTCATGATCAGTCCTTATCATATCCATTAAGGAATTTTCCAAAGAGTGCAAGTTAAAAGTGTCATAGGGTCTATTCCGGTCCTAGAAGAAGGAAAAAATACAAGGAAAAGAGAGTTACAAAGTGGTCATTATCTAATACAAGCACACTCTTTACATATTATTACTCCACCACTACAGACTAAAAACTTTCCTCATAATTTAAACCTAAGGAAGTATGAAAATTTAAATCTATAGGTCTATTTTTAAAGGGGCTGTGCATCTGCAAGATAGAGGCATGAAATCTACATTTGTGGAGGTGTGGATGGGCAAAAAGGTTACAAAACAATATGATTTCTCCAAATAAGGAAATGTTTTTGATTACATCTCAGCCAATGTTTCTACAGTAATCATACCATCTAAATGTAATTGGCTTTATTCCAAAAGTGCTGCCTGGTTGTTGTTTTTAAGTAAAAATAAAAAATTTAAAAAACACAAATCAGCTATTATATTTGATTATTTAATATTTACAGCCACTGGTCCCGTTTCCTGTGACAGTTGTACTCCACAGGCATGTGGAGAAGCAGCAATCAGTGTGCAGGCATCTGTCACAGTACACCACCAGCAGGCATTTCCCAGTACACCACCATTGCTTTCCCCAGTAGAACTCTAGCATGGCAAGGCAGGGTATTATGGCATGTATGGCAGAGGTTCCCAAACTATGGGTTTGGGAACACACCACAGTCCAAGTTAGGTCATGCCATCTGCAATCTGATTGGTATTTCATATACGCTGCATGGCTGTTGTTGACTAAAGCCAGGGAATTACATTTAAGTCTCAAAATAAGAGTCAAACAAAATGTTGGGAACAACAGATTTATAGGGCTCGAGTAGGAGGCACGGCCAAAGAGTCAAAGGCCTCTTGCAGGCAGCAACAGGATAAAAAGAATCAAAATCAGAACAACCCTACTAAGAAAGTATTTCCCTACTGTACAGCAAAGAGAAGCCCTCGTCTATCCAACTGCTAACATGAAAATGATTTGAGCTAATAATCTTACAACCCAAAAGCCTTTTCCCAAAGAAACATTCTTAATAGGGTGTGTGCTCGAAATACTTCATATTTCGATTCTTTGTTGCCACCAGGCCATTCCTATATCAACAGTTTTGTGCTGCGTTTCAAAGCAATATTGAAATTGCCTTTTTAAACAAGCTGGCAAATGTGGAAACCAGCAGCAGTGCTTATTGCACACCACCACGGAAACTGGAGAAGAACGTCCAACGGACAGAACAGTCCCATTGTCAGAAGCCAGCTCCATATTACGATACCCTTTTCCTCTGGTAGTCCCAGGATACCAATGGAGTGTGCTGATGCAAAGGAAGAAGGACAAAAGGGATACTGGGAAATGACCAAGCCCAAATTATTCACATCAAAATCTCTAGATGGAGAAGGCAAGTTGCCTGTAATGCTTTGTCTTCAGCTTGTATCAGCTCTTATGTTGGACAGCCACCATTCAACCTCTTCCCCTAAATCATTCTCTCTTTTTCCTAGGCTAAAGGGAATTTTACAACATGCTACAGGTAGCATTCCAGCACAGACCAGTGTTGGACAGCTGTTTATTTCCTGATGGGTGTATTGAAACACTATCAACAACAAAGAAAAGATTGTGGCTCTGTACACACTAGCAGCCAGAAGTGAAACATGACACATTACATTTTAGTGAGAAACTGACAAGGATTCTACACGAAGGACAAAACAGTAGAAGTTTTGTTGATGGCCAAATTAGCTAGTGTCACACTTTAACTCTAAGAATTTAATCTGAGACAAACTTGTAAGTGGACAGTAGACTAAGGGAATTCTAGAGATGACATTAATGCCTGAGTTATCTATTCCACCCACCTGATAACGTTAAATGCCTATGGTGCTTCTAAGTAATGGGTACTTTGTGAAAGTAGAATTTACAAGGGGAAAAAAATATATAGTTAAGTGAAATATAGTGAAGTGAAAAAGTTTTTGCCAATATTAAAGAGAATCTATGGAATGAAGAGACTGAAAAGAATTGTGGTGTTTTATTGGAAGATTTTGCCTCTTTATAAAACATAAATTCCTAACTTTTTCTCCAGCATACAAGACTATGCCAAGTCATATAGTTAAAGCAAACAAAGGTTAAAGTTTAGCCTAATTATCAGGGAAAACATTTTTAACAACAGTCATTTTGACTATTGAATAATGTTATTAAGCAGTGGAATCCCTATTGTTGGTGTTATTCAAATCTGAACTAGACAAATCACTTGAGAAAATTATTCAGGGAATAAACCTGTTGACAAGGACATAGAACTGGTAATCTAATGAGATTTTGTGAATGTTCACACCTCAATTTAATTAAGTGTATCATGGTGTCATTTTAGGGTGTTTTCAGACATGAAGCTAACCCCAGTTTAAACATTTCTTATGTATGTTGCAGGGCTGCATAGGACACCAATACAGCCCTGCAACATGTATAAGAAATGTTTAAGTGTGGTTAAACTGTGGTTAGCATCATGTCTGAAAACACCCTTACTTAGTAGGGAAAAGTAAACAGCCTTGGGGGTGCTTCTGGATTAATTGCTGCATCAGAACCATCAGGCTGCGGCAGTGGTTGGCTAGGAGTGCCTTTCACCAACTCTATCTGGTGAGAAGGCTGCAACTGTTTTTAATCAGAGTCAGACCTGGCCACCTTAGTAAGCTCAAGGTTAGACTACAGCAACGCGCTCTATGCGGAGCTGCCCTTGAAGGCTGTTTGGAAGCTGCAGCGGGTGCAGAATACAGCAGTAAACTTTCTGACAAGGGTGTCACTGGGAGCATACACCTGCGTTTCAGAATCTGTGCTGGCTTCCAATATTTGTCCAGGCACCATTCAAGGTGCTGGCTTTGACCTACAAAGTCCTAAATGGACCCACCATATCTGGAAGATATCTCTCTCCACACACACACACACACACTTCATTGTGATCCCTACAGTCAGCTGAGAACAGCTTCCTGCTAATTTCAACATGGTACCAACTGTGTACAGCACAGTGAGGCTTTCTTGATGACTGCCTCACAGCTCTGGAACTCCTTTGCTTTGGAAAGTCACTGAAGCCCAAGCTTAAGTATCTTCCAGAGGCAGAGTAAGATTGGGCCTGACATTTGGTGGGTAGAGTCCTGTATGTACTGTGATTTGGTTATTTTTTGTAACCCACTCTGAGCCCTCAGAATAGGGCAAGGTATAAAATCCAAATAAATAAACTAAATAAACTCAGGACTTCTGTCAGTGGGTCAAAGTGGCCAACTTTGTGTTATCCTTCATTCATCTCCCTAACAAGTAGGCAACCAGTACGAATAGTCCACTGTGCAGACCGAAATCAGTGCCTGCTTTACACCCGAGGTAAAAAAAATATAAATTCTTCTGTACGCAGACACTTCAAGATCTCTCAGGGCATTTTTACATGTAGCCACTTTTCCCCAGACTTCAAAAGTCCGGGATCAGAAAATTTCTGCTAAGGAGATTTAGACACTTAGCCCCCCCCAACCAGAAGTCACCTGGGCGCAGTTGTAAGCGGAGGTGCCACGCGACTCCTGGACATTTTGAGACTCGGACTTATAAAACCCCAATAGCCGAGGTCTCAAAACATCTGGGAGTTGTGCGGTACTGCTGTTTACAAAAACACCAACATAGCTTCTGGTTGGGGGTGAGGGTGAGCGTCTAAATACCCCCTGCAGGAGTTTGCCAAACCTGGACTTTTGAAGCCCAGCAAAAAGCGGCAACGTGTAAACACACCCGTAGTCAAGAGGTACAATCTTTTTGGAAAAGTAGCAATATCCAGCAAAGTTATGTACGTTTTGGTTTGTTAACATATGGAAAATAATTTGCTTTTAATAAATATTCTTTCAGTTTTGAAGTTATTAATCTTTCTACTTCCACAACTTTTACTCTTAAGATTTTGTTCAGCCACCACCATACTTCACCATATATTCTCAAAGCTATGACTTGGATAGTAAAATTATTAGTTAACCTTTTCCATCCTCCAAGATTATTATTATTATTATTATTATTACTACTAATACTAGCATGTATATAGTGCCAGCGATGCACCTGGCACTTTACAAAGAGTAAGAGAGACACGGTCCCTGCCTGAGAGCTTAAAATCTAAAGACGGGGGAGGGGAGACAGGGAAGGGGGAACAGAGGGAGAGACAAGGGATGCAACATTCATGAGGATGTGAGAGCTCAGGTACATGTTCTTAGCTTGGTTACAGTAAACTGGGAGTTTGCAGATAACAGGTGGGGGATAATCCTGGGTGGGGATGATTAGCAGGAGTTAGGAAGGGCAGAGTGGAAAAGGTGGGTTTTGAGGAGGGATGTGAAGGTGTGGAGGGTGGGGGCAAGGTAGACGATGGCAGGGAGGGAGTTCCAGGCATGCGAGCAGCGAGGGAGAAGGGACGAACGGGGTTGGGGGAGCAGGGGAGG